>CM026294.1:12615841-12964721 GCA_014851415.1 Cnaphalocrocis medinalis
TAAACGTTAAACGACTAGGCGTTTAGAGAGTATAGTGTATAAATGTCACGTACAGATCTTTGAGAATCGGCCGGAATGTGGCACTATTACTGAAACAATACCATTTTGTTATGCCAACAACTGTGCCCAGTCCAAGCCACGTGCATCAGACTGCCTGGCGGCTTGCGATCCTTTGTTTGTTTCACGTCCTTGTTCAAACTTGTAGCCCTTTGTGGAAGGACGGCCTTTGCAAATATTGTTTGAACACTTGCAATGTTTGTGCTACATTTGGAAGTCACTTTCAAATTGTGTTGCTCTTGCGGTTTTGGCTACATTACTGTTGGAAATCTTTGAACATTAAAGTAGACCTAGATTATAGAGAGTGGATATCTTGTGAAGTTAAGTTTACTTGGACTTTATAAAACGTTGGACACATATATTTGACGTCTTTTACCTTAGTAATTCCAGGAAGACCAGCGTTTGTATTGTTCCTTTGAATAGAATAATATCATCTATTCGCGTGAAAGTGGTATATAAATGTTAAAACATTATAATTTTGACCCTCACAACTCACCAGAAACACTTAGACACTGCGACGTTATGCTGAGTGGAACCCCATTCAGTGCTTCTGCCCAAATCTGTTTATGTTTATTTTGTGAAACCTTGAATAAATCGTTTAATTTTTATTCCTAAATCTTTGAAACCTAAGTTAATCCTTTAATTTCAGCAGATTAAATAGATGACACAGAACTGTATAGGTAGATGTAAGGGAGACTTGCATTACCACTTCAATGAAAAGTGATAGCAGTTTTCCTAAAGCAGCGATGCTGACAAATATGAGATACATTTACAGTATCCTGCAAAAATGGGATTAACGACAAGCTGCACAAGGTCGGGACAAATAGCAACAACTCATATCGGAGGCCAAGACTCATTTTGGGTTGTTGAGCCATCGGAGTAAGTAAGTATATACAGTATCGGCTACTATGAGTCATTTATACATCATAAACATTGCATATTCCCGATTTAGGAACTAACTCTATGTCCTTTGACTGAAAAACAGAGTAGGCGCTGCTTCACGCCATACATGCATTTTCCAGAAGACATCAAGTCTTACTATTAATATCGTAGTTTTATTTATACCTACCTGCAGTTTTATCGTTATCTTCCGTTTTATTTATTTTCAATCTTCCAACGCACTCATTAAACCCTGCTAGTTTTTTTATAATTGCTTGCGTAAATCGTCATTAATTTTATCTTAAGCATTTAAATTTCATGACCATATAAATAATAACTTGTTTTCTGCTTAGCTACTAGCATAATTATTGTATGGTTTGTTCTAGACGCACTTGCGTCAATCTGTCTGCTACTTTTCAATGCTTTATACGGTGCTATGTAGTAACTAGTGAAGTAGTTTATAGGGTTCCGGAATTCAGGAACCCTTATGGTTTTGTCATGTCTGGGCGTCCGTCTACAAATCTAGTGGTTGGTGGTTCTACAAATCTGTAATTTGATATGAATAAATAGCTAATAAAGTCAGTTAAATTTTGATTTTTATGGTAGCTCTAAGTGGGATCAACAGTTTGTTTTCTTGTGTACCTATTTACCCTATCATGTGGGGTATCAAAATATGGGTCTTTCACAAATATTTCGTACACAATTTTTGGTTCTCAATAATGATTTTACGATTAAGAAATTATTTGTAAAATACCTACGACCTTTGGCGTATGAGGTATGGCTACTACCAAATGCGCCAATTGGCCAGTGACAACATTATTGATAGATACTACTTTACAAATACTGACCACAACAATGACACATGCAGGCACACCTGTTGGTCATGATCTGGCGAAAAGGCATCTTGCTGACATTCGGTGGTGCACCAACTAATTAGTTATTTGACCTATGACGTAGGTGTGATGGGAAAAATCGCAATTATAAGACAAGTGTAGGCGTAGAATGAATAAATGGAAAAATATGCGGCGTATTATAAAAAAGATTGTATGAGATGTGGTGTTCGTGGGAATAAATATAAAGCAGTGCGGATCAAGCTTTTTGCAATTCGCATGATAAGTGGGCTGGCCATATCAGCCGCCGAACTGACAACCGCTGGGGTACATGAGTTCTGGAGTGGAAACCACGTCAGGCTAGATAGGAGACGATTTGCTCAGGATGGCTTAGAAGAGCTGTACCCAGTAGTGGAAATCGATCGGAGTGGCGTATATTAGGGAGAGGCCTATGTCCAGCAACATGCTGATGAGTGGATGATGATGATAGGCATCAAAACTAAACTAAAGTAAGCAAATAAAAAAAAAGCAAAAATCAATAAAAGCAAACTAATTTTTTAATGTGAGAATGTGACAAACAAGCAGTTTGATCACCTGATTTTAAACGATTGCTAAACGACGATCGCCCATGCAATGCCAGTGAAGTCACAAGTGCGCTGATAACCTTTAACATTCTTCCCCCTCCAACTGGGCCATCTGGTACTCTCACTCCCTACTCTGCGGAGACTCAGCGCACGCGCTGTTAAAAAGGGCGTATCTTCTGTGAAGATTGGTGAACTTTGTGCAATAAATATAGCTATTATGTCTTGAAATCTCTTATTTCGACTTTGTTGTTCAGTACTTGATTAGGCATTCTATTTGTCTCTATCAGAGCGTAAGAACTACCTAAGTATCTGTCCTACGCTTACTTAAAAAAACTATTGCTATATTTGTCGCAAAATTCCAAATCACCAACCATATTTGCACGGCTCGCTCATTGTTATTATTAACTCTGCAGTATATTAGGATAATATGCGTCATTACAGAAATAGCTGACACAAGCCAGCTAGACTCCGCGGCGACTAAAATGGTCACGCTACATTTGGACTACGGTTTCATTCTCTGAATGTTTTAGAAGGTAGAATTGCAGGTTTTATAGGTTCGTAACAATGACCATTTGGGTTCGTTGAAACTGATATTGTGAGTCAGACGGTCAAACTGTGGTATACATTAAATAACTGCTTTAAATATGGCGATGAATTTGTGTCAAACAAACAAATTAAACAATTAGGAATTATTATTAGCTTTTGAACATCTAAAAATGAACTTAATTTATTTCAAGATATTAAGTTCATTTTTAGATGTAAGTATAGAAAGAAATGTAGTAGTATAGAAGTTATTATAAAAAGGAAAATAAGTATTAAAGTATAAGGGAAATCGTGCTATGTAACGGTAAAAAATAATGATAATGGTGTAAATTTAGCTCGCAAAATAACTAAAACCAAAGTTAAAGAATAACTAATTAAAATTAAATAAATCAGTATGCACATAAAATATGTGAATATGTAGATTGAAAAGTAAAATGTCATACAATAAAGAGTAATGTATTAAATATTAAAGAAAAAATAATACAAATTTAAAATACGTTCCTTAAATAAACACTCACTTACTAGTTGGACATGTGCAGTTTCAGAAACGTAGACAGAAAATCACTCAAAAGCCACCACGAAAATATCTCCAAGCTACGTGACATTCCCATCTCCGATCGTATCCGCAGTTAAAACCCTAAGAGCATCTGTCATGTTACCTTCCAAGTGACGAATACCTCACATTTCAGAATTCCTAAATGTCACATTTCCTCCAAAATAGGGGACTTTGTAATTAACCCGAAATTAAAACGTCCAAAATCGATGCTCCTGTCTAGTTTTAGGAGAGAGGGCATCACTCAAGGGCCCGTGTTACATTTTTTGTAAAATCCTCAAGCTCTAGGAACGGTTTTCTGTGTTTCTTTAAAATATATCATTGACAGGCTAATTTGGCTTCTAATTTTGTTTCAGAAAGTTACTTCAAAACTTGGTATCATTATGAAAAAACTGTTCATGAAAGCAGTACTGAGGATATCTGAAATTATGTAAACGAACCAACGCAATCTGTGCAAGAGGGCTGGCTGGAGCTGGATGCGAGTAGCCGATAGATCAATCAAAGTGGCGAGCATTTGGAGAGGCCTATGTCCAGCAGTGGGACTGCAACAGGGAAAAATAATGACGGAAAAGCATGCTGAGGGTGAGTGAAAAAAGTAACGAATGTGAACTACACTTTTTTATTTTTACATTATACAACTGATATCAGCATGTGCAAGATTATCATATCATTGTAAAAGTACTGATGATTGACAGATGAAAAATACATTAGGTTATAACCTACTTAAAGCATTATAGGTTGAATGCAGGAGAGAACATCATTTAAGTTCATAAAATAAATGTAGCTTTACTATTAACATTAACAGCAAGTGACAACTAAAGATGATTGTCAGTGAGGTTTTCGTTCTTGGTTACTGCTGCCTCGGAAAGTATGAAAATAATGACTTTAAAGGTAGAATTATGTGAGTACCAGAGGTGGAAAAATATCAATAATTGACACAATCTTGATCTTTTAACTTTACGATCAGACAGTAATCAACCTAGACGCAATTGATGTAAATTAAAGGCCTTGCCTCCACCTGACTTCAGTGATCTTAAAACCTGTTAATAAATTAATCAGTAAGCACTAATTAGTACCAGTTCTTATCGTTGTAATTGGAAAACACGCACGATTTTGCTATCATTTGTCAATGGATAATTAGGTGACCGTTTTAGAGTAGCAGCACCCAGCGACGTTAATTTCGAATAATAATGCGCAAACAAGATTTCTAAACTGCTTAAAGAAACAAAGCAATTAGACAAATGTGAACTATTATTTACGGACTAAAAATAGTACAATAGCTGGCGACTTAATCTCAACTAAAAATCTTCTGAAGTTAAATGAATATTAATACAGTGGGGGCCAAACACCCTAATTTGGGGGATGCCCAACTGAATTCAAATAAGTCACAAGACAAAACGCTACTTAAAGTCTACGCCTCGGCTTAAGATTAATGTTGTTTTTTAGAGTTCCGCGGGAAGATTTTCTGTCTTCCTGTATAATTCTGTATCTGTTTTTGGTGTGAAAAGTTAAATATAAATTATTATTATAACATTCGCAATAGATTTTAACATAAAAGTACCTAGTCTACCAAATTTTTATTTCAGAATTTACTAGACGCAGATGAATTTTTGAATTCAATGACTAAAATGCATTACTACACTATAGCTGCACTAGTGTTCTTTATCTTAGTTTGTAGACATAATATCAGTCTTATTTAGTAGCTACAAGTGGTATGGCGTCGAATACTAATAATAATAAATTCTAATTTAAAAGGTCTATTAACAGGCACGAATTACCATAATATTGAATTTGTCACGTCCACTTGGATTAAAATATACTCTCATACACATGCAACAGATATTTATTTGTATTGTTGCCACTCATGCTAATATTTATTGCAGAGCTTCTATTATTATAAGTAATCCTTTATATTGCAAGTCTCACTACGTTTCGGGACTTAGTTTTGCTATTGGTTCCAATCATTGTCGATAGATGGCGCTGGATGTTGATTATATAGCGCCAGTGTCATCAGATTACATAATTTTTTATAAGCCTTGTGGTTATCTATAGCAGTTGTATCGTTATAAAATAATATTGAGTATAGGTAAAGAAAATTAGGAAGACTGTACGAAAAATACAAATCCTATTAAGATTTTGATTTTATTAACTAACTAGGCTTTTGCAGCAACCCAAAGTTAGCCTTGAGTATTCAATTCTTGCAAAACACAGTGACTGTCAAAACAAATGTTCAATGTTTCATTCAAAATACAAGTAAGTGTTAGCTAAATTGAATCAACAACCATAAGTTCTAGTTTCACGTATTTGAAAGTATGTATAATGTTGCATTATTATTTACTAGCGGCCGCCCGCGACTTCGTACGCGTGGAGTTAAGTATTGACACTTACCGTCATATTTTGGACAATCCACACAATATATTTTTATAAATTGTAGCCTATGTGTTATTCTGATGTATAAGCTATATTGTGGTAAAGTTTCATTCAAATCCATTCAGTAGTTTTTACGTGAAAGAGTAACAAACATCCATACATCCAAACAAACTTTCGCCTTTATAATAGTAGTAGAATTCTACAGAACCCTACTCCGCTTTTCTTAAAATCGACTGCTCCCCTATTTTTTACATCCATTTTTTTCCATCAAAGCTGACAAAAGGTGCCCCTTTAAGACGCCCGATAAATCTGGTATAATTATAGTTACGGATATTTTGTTGAAAGCCAATTTGAGTAGGGATCTTGTTGTAAAATTTATTGGTAAAACTTTGAGTGTCGTGTGTAATATATATGGTTGTTTGGGTAATTCATTTGGTACTAAATACTGATTAATGAGGCAAAGATTAACAGAGAATAAACTTACCTACGTCGATGTAGTTATTGTGTTGTTAAACCTTGTTTTCCATATTTTTGAGATAGAGAATACCTACAAAATCAAGTGCATAAAGATATCAACCAATGAATAATTGTCAATCCACTGATAAATGTAGACCTCCTTTATGCTATGTCGCAAACTTTCCTGATCTGAAGTTACTGTGAATAATTTTCCTAAGAGTCAAAAAATAGTCGTGTAAAACCCATTTAAAACTGATTATGAAATTAAATATCCCACCAAAAACATTCTGTAAAAAAATTTGCCAAGTTTCGATGGAGCAAAACACAAAACTCCTGTATGTCAACAAATTGAAAAGTTTTTGCAATGAAATTTTAAAAACATTTTGACGATTTCTGTAATGAAATACATTATAAAAATCTGTTTTACTAGGAAAGGATAACACATACATTATTTTGAGGATCGGTCTCATTTGTCAAACTCATGGACGTAAAGATAGCTTATGTAGAAATTATCCATATATTGTGAAACAAGCCGTATGTATGTTTGACTCTATGCGAGTATGTAGCTGTAGCAGTTCTCGTATTTAAAAGATGTTGTAAAAGGTTTCATAAATACCTCTCGCACCGAAACAACAAAATCCTTGATTACATCACTTAGTGATCTATAAAACAACCATAACTCATATCACCAATATTCCGACAGTTAACATAAACGATCAACCTTTATTCCCTCCATAACAGTCACCATAATTTGTGTACATACTTAACAATCTTAAAATTGTCCCATAAAAACTCCTGATACACTTCAAAAGACTTAAGCTTCATAAAAGTCTTAAGTCCAATGGTCTTCGGCTTTAACCAGGCGAAGATGGCTGGAAGTTCCCTCATATAGCTGTCAATTTAGTCCGATAGGGTCGTAACATAAAAACTAACGACGATACGACACTGGGCACAGATGGAACCTTTGGTTATTAAGGAAGATGAGGACTTATTTAGTATCTGGCAATTTGGGGACAAGTAGATTTTCAAGTATTTAAAAGGAGAATTTAGAATTAAAGTACACAGTTAAAGTCTATTGTTTTTTTTTTTGTAAATTTGTAATGGGTAAAGACTGAATATTGGAGCAAACCTGAGGATTACTAGATAGTTTATAAATCTCTGGATTAGGGCATTTACATTTCAAGTTTATTACAAATATATTTATTTATTTATTCTTTATTGCACGAAATAAAAAATACAGCTAACGTTACACCATACTCTTCCAGTCGACAAGTGCTCATAATGGTTAGTAGAACACGTGGTTAAAGGGATTGAAATGTTTTATGCCTAGTATGAATAATTTTATTTTCACAAAAGAGAATGGCCATTACTACCCTAATTGTGATTTATAATAAATACTTTGATACCTCTTAGTAGCTAACTGCTTCACTTGGTATCTTAAGTAGGTACTTAAGTTCTGGTTTATGTTAGGTTTTGAGCAAGCTTATCAAACCGTTTTAGCATAAAGCTAGCAAAATAAAGCATATACAATCCGGTGTTCTAGGAAAGTGGCTTTACAATAAGGATTTTGTTTATCCTCAAAATGGCCCATTTACCTCAGCTTTAAAGCAATGGGCCATGGAAACTATGAACTCTTATAGTTACGATGCATATAAAGGTAACTTTAAAAATAACAGCTCAATTATGATGCAAGTATCCTGGATAGGTTAACATAGATAAAGGTAAATTTGTATTGAGGATTCTGCGCATATTATTTCTACTACAAATTTGTCAAAATTCTTTTTTCGATTCCAAATACTTAATACAGTGTGAGTCTTCATAAAGTGCACATACCTATTTAATTCGTGGATACTTTTCTTTACAGAAAAAAAATATAGGTAAAAAAAACAAACTGAAAAAACATTTTTTTTGTATAAAATATGAAAGAAAATTATTGCTTTGTTTTGGTGATAGCTTTTTACCCTAATTTTACTTTTACAGTTATCAGTGAGAAGTTAATTTTATTGAGATTGATCGTTTACATAGTTACAAGTACTGATTTTTAACAAGAAGAAGATAAAAATCTATCAAAATGTATAAAAAAAAAAGTATGTACATCGTTTTTTTTCCCGTCTATAAAATCGAGCATTGTATCCCAGGTTTCAATATGTGCACTTTATGAAGACTCACACTGTATATCGCTCGTTTGGTTCAATATCATTCGAGTTTTACAAATTATAGTAACTTGATCTTTCTAAATGTACATACATTATTGACTCAACGTATTTCAACATTATTTTCTCAGCTTTTAGCACTTTGGCTCTACTTGAGCATTAAATATTAATGTGCACCATATTACAGCGTTCAATAATAGTAGCTTATTATAAATTTATTATATTCGGAGTAGATTTATAACAAGCAACACCTACTACACTAACGAATATTCTATGAAATAAATTATTATTATTTTCCTATTAACCGATACCTGTTATGGCAAATTTAAATTAATGTGATCATTTGTTATTATTGTTAGAGGTAATTGTATTATTACGGCTAAATGTTAAATGACTAGATTCAGGCATAAAAGGTATATATAGATATATAAATCGTTGAGTTCTGTTATTGTAACAATTCGAGGAACCACATACAAAGACAAATATAATGAAAAGTGAATTCTATAGACGACAAAGCTTGCGGGATTTAATCAACACCCAGCTCCATCTGTCAGTTAACACAAACTCAAAATTAGGTTAGGTTAGGTAGGTTTTGATACCTACCTTTAGTATGTAAGTATTGAAGAAAATGTACTTAGATATATTGATAAATTAACACAACACCTTATCATTAAACTGACTCCGTATTAAGTAGCTTAAGCACTATGTGTTACAGATATCAGATAACAGAGGAAACAGAAATATAATTCTATATAATACTCGTAAGTATTACTCTTGACTGAAAGAACACAAGTCTTCATCACGCAAATATTTGTCCTTTGGCGCATGAGGGTCACTTCCAAATGCGTCGTCCGGCCAGTCAAATATATCTACTTCCTATTGAAATCTCCAATCCCAATTCCACTCCTAATTAAGCAACTCAAAACACCACTAAAACAAAGCCCCGTTGTTAAACAAGTTCGAGAGCTCAAAGATCCGACATAATCGACGGAGGCAATTACCGTAGTTTACGACATTGGTTGAATCCGTCCATCCCTGGAGATGCTTTGGTAATGAGAGTGACTATAAATTACTGAGATTTTTTATGACACTCTTGGAACGAGCGATGGTAAGTAGATGAAAACGTCAGCCCTATACATGAATTTGTAAAAGTTGTCCAATCCGAGCATAGTTACACCTTCGTATTTTTCAAAAGTGCAAGTATTTCTTACTAGCGGCCGCCTGCTACTTCGTCCGCGTGGACTAGTAACTTTCCCATCCCCCATTTTAACCCCCTTTTCGCAATATAAAGTAACCTATGTTCTTTCTCAGGGTTTATACCGTCTGTATACTAAATTTCATTTAAATCCGTTCAGTAGTTTTGGCTTGAAAGAGTAACAGACTGACCGAGTTATATTCGCATTTATAATTTTAGTTATGATAGGAAGGTCACGCTTTTAACAGTTAGAGAGCCACGCTTCGGCAAGAATGAACTGGCTTTTTTGTCGTGATCACGGCCTCACAGAAGACTGGCGTGAAGCAGCGCCTGCGCTGTATATCGCGAGTGAGGTTGCCCAAAAAAACCGGAGGCCCAATTGGGGTGCAAAGGTGGTAAACGTTGGCAACGCACTTGTGACTCTACTGGTGTTACGGGTGTCTATGGGCAATGGCAATCGCTTACCATCGAGTGATTCTAATCGAAATATATGCATCCTACCATCTTGTTGTTTCGGGAAGGAATCAACGCATTTTGATTTATTAATTTAAGCACTGAGCTACAATCGCTCTAACCAAAACATAAACTTAACCTTTAATTCTAATAAAATACCACTTTCGACTCTTACATTTTGACTGTTGGTCTATTATGCTCTATTTTCGTATACATGGGAACACCACTCGAAGTTTTCAATATCAAGTAGTCTCAAACTTCTTGAATAAGTATCTCAAGTGTTATTATTATAAGCATGAATGTTTGTGATTATTTTGGGTACGGTGGGAAAGTCGTTATCGTATTTTGATCGGCTACTGTTGAAGATTAATTAGTTTTAATTTTAGCGACTTTCGTATACACTGCATGGTTAACTTTTTGTTGTTTGGCAACCACTGGCTGCCCCAAGTTTATACAAACGTAAATGTTTAATTATTAAAATAACTTAAAGCTACTTTGAAGTAAGTTATGATTAGGTATTTAAAAGTTATTATTATCACAGAAACAGATTGAAACATTAGAAATTGGATAGCATTTTGAGTATCAAAAATACTTAACTGTGTGTCAAAAAATGCTACCTAATCTTTTTATAAAGATTCAAAGCATTTATTTGAATCGAATAGGTTAAATAATGCTAATAAAGTTTATAACAAGTGTTCTATCCTACTAACATAGTTACGGGATTTTTCAAAAGAAATTCTTAGACGCTATTTCCATTTCGCAGCTTTTATTAATGGCAAGGGACCTAATATTCATCAGGATTTCTTTTGTATATCTTAACACATATTACCTAATTGACAGTTTTTTTCACAAAGGGATGTTTTAAGACGATAAGTCTACAGTAGGTAGGTACTTGATAAGTAAGAGCAAATCCTACAAATCAGATAACGAATATAGTTTTATGCAAAATGTGTCCACAAAAGACTTAACATAAAAAGTAGTAATAGAAAAAAAAAACAAGCAGACAGCCATTAAACTAAAAATAACAGTACAGATTACAAAATCAAGGAAGCAGAAAAGCTCACCAGACATAAAAGCAGAAAAAAAATCCAGGTCAATTACCTACACATAAACCTGTAATCCGAAACCACGGACCTCTGTTTCTCTATCTGTCTCTTTCTTGAAATCAATGAAGTCGAAGGAAAGACCAAGACAACAAGAGGTAGTAAGGCAATAATTTTCTAGCACTCATCATAATAATTGAAGTCAGTTTTACTGTATGTTTATCGATGACTTTTCTATTTTATGCTCAAGGATTGCGTGAGGACTGGAGTTAGTGATGTGACTGTAATAATATTAATAATATCGATTTCGTTTAATCGATAGTTAGTACCGCAGAAAGTTGATAATCCAAAGTGCAGTTTTCTTACAGCAACACTGCATAAAGTTTCATTAAGTACTTCTTAAACTCCTAACTGAATTCAGGATTCAGTTAAGAGTGTTTATTTACCTGGCTAATGTTTATTTGCCAAATAGTTTTTTCCTTTCTGTAAAGTTACTATTCTTGAATCACCTGAAGCCAATATTCCTCCAACTCTTACTTACCTGAAACAAAAAAGAAGAATTTTGTAAGAACCTTTATTTTATAGAACAGTGTAAGCAAATACCAAAAGGATCATAATTTATCATAAAAGGTTGTTTTTTTTTAAATAACACTGACTGATTAATCGGAAAACCTCAGAAATTATAACACTTATGAACATTAAATTTGACAGGTAGGTTTTTTATAAGATGAAAACACTTATCAAATAGATTTTCCGGAACTCTGCCTTGGTATATTTACTATTCCTTATGATTCTACCTCTAAAATGTGGAAACGTGAGTAGCCTAATAAGAGATAAAAATATCGATACTTTGACAAAACTAAATGGACAACACTAGAGCCTAGAGGCAGTCGTCATTACGATTCGACACAGTAGCCGTATGCCAAGTACCAGCCTATCCAACTTAGACATAATATACTTGAACATGATGGGTGCATGGCAAATTAGACATAGTCATACAAGTTTCCGTTTGTTGTTTGTTGAATAGAATGTGAATATCAACTTTTTATTCCTTTAGCAGGATGCGAGTGAACTTTGAAATTTTCTCGCCTAAAAAAGTATCAGCCTATATACTGTCCCACTGCAGGGGAAACTTCCATCATAGAAATCAAGTCATCGCTACTATAATGGGATTAGGCTTAATCACCAAGCTTGCCTAATGCGGATTGGTGATCACAAACCCGAACTATGTTCGAAAAATTCGAAACATACTTTTGCTTGACCCGCGAATCGAACCAGGCCTCGCCTTAGTACTCGAAAAATTAATCGCCTCTTTAATTCAATAACGTGACAAACTCTAACCAATTCTTTAGACTTGTTTCTTTATTCAAGTAAAGAGGCGAAATTACGTATTTATTCTACCTATGAGGGGCTATCAAAAAGACATGTTCTCTTGCAGGTACGAAGTTTTGTGCAAAAAAGTTTTAAATAAATGAATAAAATATGATTCAAAATAATAGGTTTTTAATAACATAATAGTTGTCTCTCTTTCTCACGCTCAATAAAATCACAGAATACATGTTCCACCCTTCGTAAGATAAGCGTCCTTGCATTATGGACATATTACTGACCAATTTGCAAAAATGACCAGCTCTAAACCCCTTTAATGTATACTAAAATCATCCTTAATCAATCGAAATAGGGTATTAATCCGTTTAGAAGATAAACCGGTAGAAATAATAACATAATGGGTTGGAATTAAAAGCCGCAATTTGCTGCATTTCTCGTGAATATTTCTTGGGATTTATCATTAAGAACGGATACTAAACTTCTTTTTAAGTCGTTTTTTTCTCAATTTAAGGTTTAGTTGTCTAAGAGACTTTTCTTATTTTCATTAACAACCGTGGAAGAGCCACGCTTCGGCATGAATGAGCTTCCTCAATCAGAGCGACGACCGAAGAACTCAGAGAAGACCGGCGTAAAGCAGCGCCTGCGCTGTGTTTCGTCGAGTGAGTGAGGGCATCGGAGGCCCAATTGAGGGGAAAGATTAGGAGCGTCATGTAGAGTCACAACTCTACAGGTATGGCAGGGTGGCGGCGAATCGCTTACCATCAGGTGATCCGTCTGCTCGTCTGCTACCCATCACATAAACAAAAGCTAGTTAAAATGTAATTTAGCAAAAATATAAGGTTCAGTAGGCAGCTAACAATTTAAATCTATTGGCGTCCCTAGTTTGCCTCACCTTTAGCCCTAATAATAATAACTTATAGTACAAAAGGTACAGTTATTTATACCTACAATACGGCGCCTAAGATTAGTTATAAAATTATTAATCTCTTCATAACCTTAAACACACATCCTTTATAAATGACCAATGTACAGTATAACTTAACATCTGTATAATTACAAAATCCGTTACACGTTAATAGCATTAACTGATGACCATAATAAATAATTATGTATTACGCAATAAATAATTACAGCTCTTTGTTATCAATTACACGCAATAGAGATATTAATAATATAACCTTTTAATAGTTCACGGTGTTATCATAATATTTTGTTTTCTCTTGCGTATATAGGTCATAATATCATAAATGTAACCATCTTTCATCTTTGTTGATAGTCATAATTATATGTACGCAGTATTGACAGTGAAAAGCGATGTAAGTTTAATTTCAGTAGTTTTTAATTAAAATTATTTTCCGTCTTTTCATACAAAATGAACAAGCCACCTGACAGCATTCTAATGAAAAGTTGATTTAAAAAGTCAAAGAACAAATGTTGTTCAGAATTATTGGTAGAAGATGTGACTATCACAGATACATCCTGTATATTCTAGGTATGAGGAACATTCGTTTCCGATTAGAAACTGCAACAATAAATTGAACTGTAGTGTTCTCTCCCTCTAGATATCGTTTTATATACAGGGTGTATCTGTGAACATTTACTTCCCTTTGACCATGGCTTTTACCAATCAAAAGGTATTTCCACGATTTATAAAATTGATCGAAATTTTTTGAGACATCATAAAAAGTTAACAAGTCGCGGGACCGAATTTGTTTGAAAAGATGATTTTTTTATGCGAATTTCCATTTGTTATAAAAATGTGGTTCAAAATGGTTGGCATAAGCCGGATGTAAATGTTCACAGATACACCTAGTTTAACGGTAAGGGTAAATCATGTCATTGAAATATCCATACCATGAGCAACAATAAAAAACGCATGACTAACACATGACAACTAAAAAAAGTGTTGTTCCAAGATCGTGCCATTTAGCATTTAGTGTCGTAATAGGCAAGTGATAACAAAGGAGGTTTATGCAAACTAATGCATGTGCAAGCCAAGGTCAGTGTAAAGTGACGTAAGATACGATACTGCAGTATCGGTTTCAATTACATGCAGTTTTTATGGTAATTAGTGTTTTTGAATCAATAATTATGAGACAATGTATATGTACCAATTATCCGCTTACATTGTTATATGTGTAGGGTAGAACGGGGTAAAGTGTCATATAAAAACATCATCATTCATCTTCAACCGTGGGAGATTCACGCTTTGGCTTGAATGGGCACGCTAGACAGGAGTGATACCAGCGTCCTCACAGAAGACTGGCAGTGAAAGCAGCGCCTGCGCTGTGTATCACTGAATGAGTGAGGGTACCGGAAGCCCAATTGGGGAGAAAGGGGGTAAAAGTGTGCAGCGCACTTTTGTCTCCACTTGTGTCGCTTACCATCAGGTGATTCGTCTGCCTCGTCTGCCACATAATCACATTAAAGTTTACAAAAAAAATTACAACTTTTTGAAAACAACTCTACATTAAATAGAAATATATTTACCGTTAAAATTAAGATTTATTCTTTAAGGACTTTCATTGTCGGTCGAAGGAACATCAACATCAATACAGTACATCAAAGCCTTTATTTCTAAGCGATACAAAATTACAATCAACAGCAATCAAGATTACAATACAAACATAATAGAAATAGAAATAAGTATAATAACGTAAATAGTTTATTCATATATGTATTTCTATGTGCGCCGTACAAGGTTACATAGAGCCGAAGCGAACGCTATCCGAGTGATTAGCGGGTTGATTGCGCATGGTTCTCAAACTTTTGTGTCGTTTAGTTCGATCATAAAAACCCTAAATACAGAATTCGTTTAAAGTGTCGCTGCCAATGAAGCCTCCATTTGCAAAAGAGCGCTATTAGGAATTTTCAGAACTTAAAACTTCCGAACATAGATCGGGTTTGTAATCACCAATCCACAGGTCATGTAAAGTAAAGTATCAGCCAATATAACAATTATTATCCCACTGTTGGGTAAAGGCCTCCATCATAGAAATCAAGTCACCGCTACTATGATGGGATTAGGCTTAACCACCTTTACCACCACGCTTGGCGATCACAAATTTGAGTTGTGTTCAAAATTTAAAACATTTTTTTGTTAGACCCGGGATTCCCGTCCGGCCCAGTATTTAAGCCACACACAGCGGGGCGTCAGATCAAAGTGTGGTTAAGTGGAAGTAAAGTTTGAGAACCACAATCTAAACAAACCATAAAGGGATCTGCGTCTGTAGAACACTTTATCGTTATCCTAGGAACGGTCATTTTTCATCGCTGGTTGTGTGCGTGAGGTGCGTACGCGCAGGTAGTAAACACTAGATGTTCTTAGTAGTGCGTGCGTAAATTAGCATTTCGCAAATATAGTCGTGTAGAAATATATGGGTAAGAGAATAAAAAGTGCACTTGTGTTGTGGACACACTTGAGCGCTTATAATAAATTACTAGTGGCCCACCCTCACTTCGTTTCGGGACAGTAGTTCCACTGCCTGCCAATAGATGGCGCTGGGCATCGATTGCAACACGCTAGTGTTTCGTATTTCGGTTTGTATATAAAGTTTGTAGATGTCTATGGAGTTTATCTCTTTATAAATAGTATAGAAGATATCCTGTGTACGAAGGATCCTACCTTTTTTTTTAATGACTGGCTGGATGGCAAATTTGGAAGTAATCCTGCCTCAAACGCCATAGGTTGTGGTTTCGATCACCGCCCTGGATAAACTATCGTGTGATAAAGACTTGTGTATGTTAAGTCGCTGGGTGTAATATAAATGTTTTCTGTTTTCACATGTAACACAAGTGCTTAAGCTACTTAGCACGGAGTCAGGTCAATGTATGAGATGCTGAATGAATTTTCAACTCAATCTGAACCGAACCGGCGTGAAGCAGCCCCTGTGCTGTGTTTCTCCGAGTGACTAAGGGTACCGGAGGCCCACTTGGGGGGGACGGGTATAAAGGTTGGCAGCGCACTTGTAACTCCACTGGTGTTGCAAGTGTCCATGGGCGGCGGCAAGAATTTTCAACTCAGTCTGGCACCTTTCTGGCAGGCTTGAAATGTCAAACCCCATAAAAAAGTGAACATACTACGCAACCGCCATTTTAAGGCCGAACTATTTAAAGCTTAGTATACACCAACTACACCAGATGCGCACAAATCCAAAAATTTTATGACACACGCCCGCAGCAACACGTGCCCCTGCGCATTGTGGATGTAAATAAATATGGCATTAAAATACGCGGTAGTGTAAACATACCCTTAGGCATGGGGGGTTTCTTTAGAGTTCCTTAATCTACATTAAAGTTATGAGCAAAAATTGTCAGATCATCCGGATTCAAATCACACTAATAAAGGTAAAAAATTGTTAGTGTGTAAGTATGAGAGTGCGTGATGTCTA
Organism: Cnaphalocrocis medinalis; assembly: GCA_014851415.1. Lineage (NCBI taxonomy): Eukaryota > Metazoa > Arthropoda > Insecta > Lepidoptera > Crambidae > Cnaphalocrocis > Cnaphalocrocis medinalis. The sequence goes on from CM026294.1 coordinate 12,632,678, forward strand.
AACAATATTTTTTTACATGATTTTTGAGAAATCACATAAAAAAAATATTTAAAAATCGAACGGGTGGCTTGTTCATTTTGTATGGGGAGTCAAAGTCGACGAATTTCAAAAACCGTAGAAAAAATGGTGTTTAGGATGGTTTGTAGAAGGGATGTAAATGTTCATAACACAGGGTGCATCGGTGGTGTTCTTAAAATTGACGTTTTGACACATCACGTACAAAAACGACCAATCAAAAACAGCTCTGAAAGGCCGACAACGCATCCGCACTCCTTCTGGTGTAGCTGACGTCCATGGACAGCGGTATTCACTTACCATCAGATGACCCGCTTGTTCGTTTGCCTTCCTATATGATATAAAAAAAAACTACTTTTAGACGAACCCCAGCCCTAAGTACCAGCCCATGTTAATCTGTGTAATGCCTATGTAACACAATTTTTTTTTTTTAAATAAATATGGTTTCAAACGCGAGTGCCCCCTTCCAAGAATGATATACAGAACCCTTTTAAAAACGTATGTTACAAGACTTTGACAAGGTTGATTAACACGTGTGAGGTCTACTTTGATGTTGGGGTTTAATTTCCACAAGCATAGTTTGGGAAACATTTTTTTCTAAAACAGATGCTATATTTTTATTTTCATCTTAAAGTGTCATAAAGTGATTAAGTTATAAAATTAAAATAGTGGAACTTTTAAGCGAAGCCCTTACACTGGAAGTGGAGTTTGACGTTTTATATTGTATTGGTGTGTAAAATGTAAGCCAATAAGTAAATAATCACTTTAGAGTTATGGTAGCTAAGTATGATAGGTACGAACGCGCTTTCAACGCGGGGATCGTGGTTTGAATCCAAGCATACATAAATTATCTGGACTGCTGAAATTGCTAGCAAGTGAGTATGAGTTGCACTATAAATTAGGCCTAGGCCCAATATAGGGCAACTCTTTATTATGTTACGCAAATAATTTATTTTATTTATTTGATAGGTTTGGATTTTTCAAATCTGTATGCGTATTCTACATTAGCTTGACGGTGTGAGAAACATGGTAAGAAAACCAGTACGTTTCGGATAGTTTCTGAAACGTGTAACCAAACTAATTCACAGTTGGCCTGGTGGTTAAGACAATTTAAAAATTTAGTTCCGTATTATCGACCTCGATGGTGCAGTGGCTAAGGTGTTCGCCCGAAGCGCGAAAGGTCCCGGGTTCGATTTCCGGTCAAGTCAATTTAGGAAACTACATTTTCTAAATTTTCTTGGGTCTGGGTGTTCTGGGTTGACGCCCCCAGTTAATTATCGTCACCTGGTACTCATAGTACAGGGGTTGCCCTAGTTTGAGACCAGGTTGATTGGTGTGATTGTCTGGCGCATTTGCATTTTTTTAACGAATTTGAGACTAAAGTGCTTAATCCCGACACACGCGCAAGTGGACCTAAGTCTATTTGCACCTGGCAACCCTTAAATGCCAATAGTATCGGTGTCATCTTGCCCTCAGTACAATACGTAGTTCCCATACAACGTGATATGCCAAACCTTTCACAACGCTGGCAATTTTGTGGCAATTTCTTGAAAGCGTCTAATTGGTACAAGGCATAGGCCAATATGTTTTGATAAAGGTGAATATTGTAATGTTAATTGAATATTTACTGCTAAAATTCAGAAAAAATTGGAATCAACCAAAGGTGAAGATGGGTGTTGGAGGCACAGGGTCAACCAGGAGATTGAAGACCTGATAGCCGAGCCGAACCCAATGGGGGAGATAAAATCATCCCGACTACGCTGGCTCGGACATGGGAGAGAATGCGAGAGGATCGAACAGACAAGAGAGCTCATCTGAGACGACCGTGTTCAGACTACCAAAAGACCCGCACGCTTGCTTGTCGCCCCTGGTATCAAAAAAATCTAGACTTTTTCTTAGGGCGACAGAAAGGTATTAGAAGCCCAATTCGGATGATCTGTTTGCCACCTACTCCATAAAATATAAAAATGTTTTTTGTCATCATAATAGCATAACAGCCGAAATACGCTTTGTTGGTCTAGTGGTTTAAGTACCGAGCCGTGATTTCGGGGTCCCGGGTTCGAATCCGGGTCGAGCAAAAAGTATGTTTCGGATTTTTCGAACATAGCTCGGGTTTGTGACCACCAATCCGCATTAGGCAAGCGTGGTGATTTTAAGCCTAATCCTCTCATAGTAGCGATGACTTGATTTCTATGATGGAGGCCTTTGCCCTGCAGTGGGATAGTATATAGGCTGATACTTTACTTTTTAGCATAAAGTATCTACAAAACGATACTTGATTACCATCACCGCTATATTCTCTTTGTACCGGATTAAGAACCCCCTGTTGATTTGACGAGCCGCTGGGACCCCTGTGCTGGACCACGATGACAATTTCAATTCTGAAAACGTACCCTAAACAAAACTAATAGGTCCTCATAGTAGTAGTAGGTAGGAAATAGGTGACCCTTGCAATAGAATAACAGCAGATAGAAGTACGAGTATCAGAGTATCATCAACTCGGTATCATGGAGCAAGTGTACAAAATGATGGTTATTACGGCAAGTACACAGTAAGCTGTGCACAAAGCTACGGCCGGGAATGGCTTTTGAACCGGCCCTGGCTTCTGTGCTACTGGTCGTTAGGGTTGCCAACAACTTTTATGCTTAGTTTTCAACTATCGCGTCAGAAAACCGGCGTGAAGCAGCCCCTGTGCTGTGTTTCGCCGAGTGAGTGAGGGTACCGGAGGCCCACCCGGGGGGAAGGGGATAAAAGGTTGGCAGCGCACTTGTAACTCCACTGGTGTTGCAAGTGTCCATGAGCGGCGGCAATTGCTTACCATCAGGTGATCCGCCTGCTCGTCTGCTACCTATCACATAAAAAAAAATCGCAAGCTCCGCATGGGCTGGCTGGAGCTGGATGCGAGTAGCCGAAGAACGATCAAAGTGACGAGCATTTGGAGAGGCCTACGTCCAGCTGTGGACTGCAACACGCTGATGATGATGATGAAACTCCACGTTAACTCAAACCGTGGGAGAACTACGCTTCCGTTTGAACTACTGACACTGCTGTTGATCCTCTTGGTAAGTAGGTATTATTGAATCAAAAAGTTTCTAACCGTGGAAGAGCCATACTTTGGCATGAATGGGATGGTTTGACCGAAATGAAACCACGGCCTCAGAGAAGACCAGCGTGAAGCTGTGCCTGTGTTTTACCTAGTGAGTATACCGGAGGCACGAACGGAGAGAAAAAGGGTTAAAGATTTGCAGCGTACTTGTTACTCCACTGGTGTTGCAGGTGTCTGTGGGCGGCGGCAATTGCTTACCATAAAGTGATTCGTCTGCATGTCTGCCTCTTATCTCATAAAAAACTGGCCACATAGTAACTAACGAAACGGTGCTCATATGTGTCACCTTCATGAATCACACCAGGAATTAAAAAATCGAATACCTAGGTCACGTAGGTACTTAGGTTAATATATTGACTTGGCAATCGCACATATTATTATGTATAACTTGTGAATTATAAAAGCGATGGCCGAGTCAATATTTTGATTTAAAACGTTAAAAACCTTTGACGTCGTAACGCCCAGACAGCAGACACAATAGAAAATCAATTGTTTTATGCCTTTTAAAGGCTTTTGGGTCTTACAACGTTATTATTGATATGGTATGGTATGGTGGTATGGTATGTAAGATGTTTTTAGGTTTGATAATTACGTAAAAACTTAAGACAGAAAGTCCCTTAACTCGGGACCGAATGAATTAATAACCGACTTGTATTTACATGAATCCTGTATGTTATTTTGGTGTGTCGTTTGTGCCAGCCCTGCCACAAGCCCCGCCGCTTTTTGCCTCCTATCTAATGACAAAGCCATCATTATCTAATCACGCTTGTCGCTTTTTTACGTCTGCCCCCGGGACAAATAAAAATAAACGCCACTTCAACTACTGACACTGCCTTTGATTCTCTTGGTATCTTGAATCAGAAAGTTTCTAATGGAACGGCTTGACCAGTATGATACCACGGCCTCACAAAAGACCGATGTGATGGAGAGTCTGCGCTGTGTTTCTTCGAGTGAGTGCGGGTACTCAAGGGAAAGGGAATTAAAGATTGGCAGAGCACCTGTGACTCTACTGGTGTTGAGGTATCTATTAGCGGTGGCAATCGCTTAGGTAACATCACGTACCTAATATGTCTGCTCGTCTGCAATCTATAAAAAATAATGGAGTTTTTAAGCGACAAAATTGTTCTCTGATTCGAATGACTTCCAAAAAACTTATGACAAATGTTTAGAATGGTTGATAAAACAAATGGTCATAGTTATGTAAATGTGTACAGATTCATCCTTTAAGCACGTAGATTTTTAACTTAGAGAATAGAACCTACGTCTTTCTAATTGAAAACCGCACTCAAAACACATAATGGCTCAGAACAGTTTCTCGCAGCTCATTTTAGCACATCTTTGGTGGAAATGCAAATGCAGCGCATTTGTGACTCTACAGGTGTAACAGGTGTCTATGGTTACCGACAATCGCTTACGATCAGGTGACCCGTCCGCTCGTCTGTCACTTATCACATAAAAAAACAATCCATCACTAAAAAATAGCTGTACAATTGAACTGGTTACCCTCCCGTCAACCGGTGTTACCCACTGCGCTCAAACGTCACTCAAAATTACAATCTCAAATCAAGATCAAGATGAATTGGTACTGTCGCTACTAACAAGTTTGTAGTCCCAACAATAAAACCACAACTACTACCTTTAGTTATAACAGTCCCTTTCATAGTGTAGAAATAGGCAGTAGCTAAACATAATTTTTGAAGAACCATTCCTTCGGTTAAATGGCCTGGCCGGATGACTGGCCGAATGGATCCATTTGATAGTGACCCTGCCTCATATGCCAAGGTTCGATACCCACCATAGACAAACCTTCGTGTGATGAACACTCGTGTTTGTTGAGTGTCTGAGTGTTATATATGTGTTTAAGTATTATTTTTGTGATTCCTCTCTTGTCTGATATCTTTAACACAAGTGCTTAAGCTACTTAGTACGGAATCAGGTCAATGTATGAGATGTAAGAATTTATATGATCTCTAGATTGGAGATTAATTATACATAATATAATAAAAAGTCGAGACACAAGTGCGTTGCTAACCTTATAACTTGGAACTTCTAGTACCCTCACTCACTCGGCGAAGCACAGCGCAGTCGCTATTTTACACCGGTTTTCTGTGAAGCGTTCCATTAATGCCGAAGCGTGACTCTCTTTTATTTTATTTTAGAACGTAGCATTGGTTGAAAACTACTTTATTGCATAACCGCGATCCCAAGCGCAGACGTTGTTTTAAAATAAGATTGTGCCATCAAAGCAGTCTACAAAAATGTTGAACTAACCCACTGACAGTTTTAACACTGTGGTTCATTTTGTCCTCTCAGCCCTTGACACATTTGCCTCGAGTTTAGTACTTTAATACCTAGTCTAGTACTTGTAGTAATTGCGTTTTGAACACCTGCGCTAGCGGTAGTATTAAGTTTTGTTTACATTCATTATTGCGGAGCTTATCTTTGCTGTTATAGAATAGTGGGACTGATGGCTTTAGTTTACTCTAGTTGAAGGTCAAGAATTTAGGTACGACTATTGAGTCGTTGGTGATTATACAAATACCTACACCCTAAATAAATCACATTTTCGACTCTCATACAATGTCCTATGAACTTATAATTATGTATTAGGTAGGTATAATTAATTGTTCATATGATCATTAACAACACAATATAGTTATGTACTACAGACAATTTACATCCCTTTAACCACGTCTTCTGGGTGATTAACCACGAGATGTGACTTTCGTGGCAGCTTTTAAATACATATTCTTCCGAAATTCATATCGAAACATTAAAATCTACCGATAGTACTTATGGGAATACTATTTTGTTAATATAATTGTATTACAGAGGAATACGGACTTATAAACTACCACGAAAGTTTCAGCTCGTGGAGAATCACCTTTTTTCCAATCATTCTGAACAACAAATTGTTCATTGTTCAATGACTTTTGAAAATCACGTGACTTCTTGTCGAAAGTCGAAATAGTCTAAACCCTTACTATTTATAAAGAGGTAAATTGACCACCTCATGGCTTTTATGTTACTCGAGTCGAAACGCTTGCGAAATATAATCGACACCCACCGCCATCTATTGCCTAATATTGGGACTAATTGCAAAACTAAGTGCCAAAACAAAGTGAGGGCGAGCCACCAGTATAGTATAATTTTATGGCTACTTTGTTGTTGATACATACACTGATACCCATAAAGTGCTTAAGATACCTACCTTCTTACTTTGTAGCCAGGTCAATGTGTGTGATGTTGTCTGATATTTATAGTCCAAAGTAAGCCAGTGATTGTATCTGAAACACTTTCTCCGGTGTCGGCGTCTCGTTACAACAACAAACCTGCCGTTTCTTAGTTAATTACCGACAAATTGAACGTTTGCACTCAATACGGACTCGCGTGTGGTCTAAGCTATAAGATATTAGTGTGAAATAAAACGTAAGTACATAATTTATTTTTAATGTATTTTTTTTCATATCTATATTATATTTGAAAATCAGATTATCACCAATAATGTTTTTTTTATGAGATAGGTAGCAGACGGCGGATCACCTGATGGTAAGCAATGCCGCCGCTCATAGACACCTGCAACACCAGTAGAGTTACAAGTGCGCTGCCAACCTTTTATCCCTTCCCCCCGGGTGGGCCTCCGGTACCCTCACTCATCAAAATACACCGGTTTTCTGTAAGCCGATCGAGCCGATTCATTCATGCCAAAGCGTGGCCCTCCTATTGTGTCATAAGAATTCGTTTTTTTTTTTATGCAAACAAAGTGAGGGCGAGCCACCAGTGGTAGTATAATTTTGTGGCTACTTTGTTGTTGATACATACACTGATACCCATAAAGTGCTTAAGATACCTACCTTCTTACTTGTAGCCAGGTCAATGTGTGTGATGTTGTCTGATATTTATAGTCCAAAGTAAGCCAGTGATTGTATCTGAAACACTTTCTCCGGTGTCGGCGTCTCGTTACAACAACAAACCTGCCGTTTCTTAGTTAATTACCGACAAATTGAACGTTTGCACTCAATACGGACTCGCGTGTGGTCTAAGCTATAAGATATTAGTGTGAAATAAAGCGTACCTAATTTATTTTTAATGTATTTTTTTTCATAATATCTATCTATTATATTATGTAGATTAAATATATTTGAAAATCAGATTATCACCTATAATGTTTATCGTTTTTAAGGTAACATTAAAATATGGAAAACAAAAATGTGGCAAAACTTTTCGGTGCTATGATATTCGTACTTATTAAAAACATTCGGATTTAAAATAGGTAACCCTTCTATAGACAACCTCAAGGTTTATTATATTATGTAACCCAATAGACGGAACGCTTGCGCGATAGAATCAACCCCCAGCGACATCTATTGGCAATGATTGGAAGAACTTGTTCGCCATTTCACTTTGTCTTCGGCTAGGCGCATCCAGTCTATATCAAGGGCTTTTCGCAGATCGACACTCCACTTTCCGAGTCGCGGTCTCCACTCTTTTCTCTCCGATTTCTACCCGTTATACCCGTAATACATTAAGAATTCTCTTTTTTTTATGTGATAGGTAGCAGACGAGCAGGCGGATCACCTGATGGTAAGCAATTACCGCCGCTCATGGACACTTGCAACCTACCAGTAGAGTTACAAGTGCGCTGCCAACCTTTTATCCCCTTCCCCCCGGGTGGGCCTCCGGTACCCTCACTCACTCAGCACAGGGACTGCTTCACGCCGGTTTTCTGTGAGGAAGTGGTATCACTCCGGTCGAGCCGGACCACTGAGAAGCGCGGCTCTCCCACAGTTAAAGTCTTCTCTAACGGTGGTCAGTTCTCCTCACTATCTTATCACTTGCACCATTAATATGTTATTAGTAAACAGAGCCTCTTTGAGCACCCTTGAAACGCAACACCAGTAAGCGGCGAAGATGGACGATAGCACAATTGTTCGTAAAGGATTTTATTGTTGTTTTCTGTTCCAATGACTTCTTCGATTTAGGTTAGGTGCAACTAAGTTGAAGTAAATTTTATCTAACTTAAAGGGTAAAATAAAATTGTGTTTGCATTTTAAATTATGTTATTTAACGCTCTAAAGTATCATCTAATTGTTATGTCTTCGAACTACTAGAGTTACTAGAATTTAATATTGGCGACTATTAAGGTACTACGTGACCGAAAGTACCACGTAAATTAAAGACTTAAAAGAGGAAATAACCATGAAGATCTTATGAAAAGGCAACTTTGAGGCAAAAGTTTCTGCCGCGCACCTTTCCCGCAGCGGTATTCCCGAACTGGTATGATATCCAAATCTTCAAGAAACGAGCCTATACCTTCCTAAAGGGCCGGCAACGCTTCCGCACGCTTTCTGGTGTAGCTAACCGTCCATGAGCGGCGGTGTTCACTTACCATTAGGTCACCCGCTTGCTCTTTTTCCTTCCTATACCTTACTATAAAAAAAAACCGGCCAAGAGCGTGTCGGACACGCACATGAAGGGGTTCCGTAGCCATAAGATGGGTCAATCCTACTTATTTTCATAGTTTGTAGGTAGTTATTTCCATACATTATAGTATGCGTCTCTCCACCAATTTTCGTGGCAATCGGTACAGAAACGGCGGAGAAAGAGCCAGGACAGACTGACAGACAGATATGACGAAACTAATAAGGGTTCCTAGTTGACTACGGAACCCTAAAAACTCCAGCCCTTATAACCCTTCAGGTTAGCGATTATCGCAACACGTTTGCGTTCACCCTGAGGCCGCAGTAAACGACTTTTAAATGACTTAAACGCAGATTTTACTCAGCAAACTGCGGAATAAACTAAATCATAACAGACCTTGGATCTAGGGTCTGAAACTCGGTCATCGGTAAAGTAATTTATCACGACTCGGTCTTAGGCTTCTTTTCAAATCTGGGTATCACAATTATTTATCAATTTGAAGTAATGGTTAGGGTTGGGTGTGCGTATCGGTAGTTTTGTCGATAGTTCAATCCGATTGACAAGTTGAGATTACGATCATAACTGGTATCTAAAATGTAGAGTGGGCTACAAAGCAGGAACCGCAAGTTAATTGAATTATTATAGTTACTGGATGTAATTACCAGTGTTGTGCGTAAGGCAAAAGTATAAGTTACTGTAATAGGTAAAAATAATTATTTGTGAATATTTCTTTAAATTGTGTTACTCAGATTAGCTCCATTTTCCATCAACAGTGGAAGAGCCACGCTTCGGTATGAATGGGCTGGCTCGACCGGAGTAATACCACGTGCTCACAGAAAACCACGGTATTGTAATGATTGGTTGCTAATGTATAAGAATTGGATGCATTTATTGTTGGATTGATAGGTAAGTATAAATGGTCAATTTGTGATCTATCATGATGATTTTTTTAAGTGTTCAATCATAGCTGTCAGTAGTGTTTGTGATGGACAAGTTAATTGAATTATTATAGTTACTGGATGTAATTACCAGTGTTGTGCGTAAGGCAAAAGTATAAGTTACTGTAATAGGTAAAAATAATTATTTGTGAATATTTCTTTAAATTGTGTTACTCAGATTAGCTCCATTTTCCATCAACAGTGGAAGAGCCACGCTTCGGTATGAATGGGCTGGCTCGACCGGAGTAATACCACGTGCTCACAGAAAACCACGGTATTGTAATGATTGGTTGCTAATGTATAAGAATTGGATGCATTTATTGTTGGATTGATAGGTAAGTATAAATGGTCAATTTGTGATCTATCATGATGATTTTTTTAAGTGTTCAATCATAGCTGTCAGTAGTGTTTGTGATGGACAAGTTAATTGAATTATTATAGTTACTGGATGTAATTACCAGTGTTGTGCGTAAGGCAAAAGTATAAGTTACTGTAATAGGTAAAAATAATTATTTGTGAATATTTCTTTATTGTGTTACACAGATTGGCTCCATTTACCATCAACAGTGGAAGAGCCACGCTTCGGTATGAATGGGCTGGCTCGACCGGAGTAATACCACGTGCTCACAGAAAACCACGGTATTGTAATGATTGGTTGCTAATGTATAAGAATTGGATGCATTAATAAATAAGTTGACAGATTGTTTATTGCAGACCGTTGAGATTATAAGTCTTAAAAAATCATATCATAAAACAATTGATATTCTTTCATACTCTTGCAGGTTTTTTTTGTGTTTGAATAAATAAGTAATTGTTTTTTTCTAATGTAGGTTACAACAACATAGGTTACATCATACAAATGCTCGATAAAAGACCTGTATTTGGTATTGATATTAGAATGCATTTTTAAAAAAATATAATCATATTTTATTCATAGTTCATATTATTTAATAATAGATCTGCATGACCCAGCTCTTTAATTCCATGTTACTTATCCTCCTACCCCTCGAGCCCTCTAAGGTTGTCTGGAAGAGCGATAATACCGCCAATGTTTTATTCACCCGTGATCTTTTGAGCAATAAAGAGTATACGTGTATCCATCTTTAACTTGTCAACAAAATAACCATCAAACCTTTCAAGAAACCGATAATCTAGTACCTAAAACCGGTACCAGTCCCTAATAACATGCCTACGGTCACTTAGTACTAAAACTTAATATAATGACTCTAATTATATTCCAAGTTGGAATTACATATACAATAGATTACACAGAATTACAAACTCACAGAAAACCACGGTATTGTAATGATTGGTTGCTAATGTATAAGAATTGGATGCATTTATTGTTGGATTGATAGGTAAGTATAAATGGTCAATTTGTGATCTATCATGATGATTTTTTTAAGTGTTCAATCATAGCTGTCAGTAGTGTTTGTGATGGACAAGTTAATTGAATTATTATAGTTACTGGATGTAATTACCAGTGTTGTGCGTAAGGCAAAAGTATAAGTTACTGTAATAGGTAAAAAAATAATTATTTGTGAATATTTCTTTAAATTGTGTTACTCAGATTAGCTCCATTTTCCATCAACAGTGGAAGAGCCACGCTTCGGTATGAATGGGCTGGCTCGACCGGAGTAATACCACGTGCTCACAGAAAACCGGCGTGAAGCAGTGCATGCGCTGTGTTTCGCTGCGTGAGTGAGGGAGGCTCAATCCAGGAGAAGGGGTGTTAAAAGGTAAGCAGTATTTGCCGCCGCCCATGGACACCTGCATCACCAGTGGAGTCACAAGTGCGCTGCCATAGTTTTATCCCCCCCCCTCCCCCGGGTGGGCTTCCGGTACCCTCACTCACTCGGTGAAATACAGAACAGGTGCTGCTTCACTTCAGAATACCGGCTTCTGTGAGGCCGTGGTATCACTCCGGTCATGCCGAAGCGTGGCTCTCCCACGGTAAAAGTTAGTTTAGTAGGGTAGTAGGGGTAGGCCTAAATAAAAGGGGTCAAGTAAATTGTAATGTAAACAATTAAATGCAAGACGAGACGCCATAGTCTTACAGTATAATCAATACACAAGATACACTCTCTGGCACGCATATAAAACGTAAGATATGCTATAACACACCTTTTACCCATGCATGGTAATTACTACCTCATAGTTCACCTATGCACGTCTCGAAACTAGGCGAATACTTATACCACGTAATAGCCAGTAGCTTGAGATAGGCGGAGATGTTAATAGGGTATTTTACGACTTTTTTTTTATTTATTTATTGTAAAGTTTTTCAAGTATGAATCACAGCTCCATTATTATTTTTTTTCTATCATCATTAGTTCCGAAGATATAGAGTTGCAAAGTTCCCAATCAGAAAAGGAGAGCGATACGCTATTAATGACGTCACTAGGCTAGTGCTTCCTACAAGCGCCGTACAAAATTTTGTTTAAGAAAGAGACAGGTGTATCAAAAGTTTGTTGCTCTATAACTTTCTTGTATTTAAACTTTTTAAAAATGTTTCTTCAGTAATCGTACAGTTATACAGTAAATTATCGAGTCTAGGAATCGGATGTCGATATTTTAACGACGGTAAAATACCCTATTCAGTAAGCGAAAATTAAAGTTAGTCATGGTTTTAAAAATTAATTTCAATGTGAGGGCATCAGTTTTAAATCAAGACTAACTTAAGATCACTAATGGGTGTGACTATGAATTATATGACGCAATAAAGGACAATAGGTCTGCTGGCTAGAGAAACCAGCTTTTAGTTTTTTTTTATTTATTCATTTCGGACCCACTTTCGTGAATCAGATGGTCGTTTACGTCTATTATTTTTTAAGATGTGATGATTTTTATGCATGCATTTTTACTATCGTGGCGTAAGAACCGAGAAGTGTGGCTGCAGAATGCCAACGCCAACGGGGACTCGTTTCCGTGACTAATGCTGAGCAGATTTTTTCTTCTTATGTGACTCAACCCACTGAGTAAAAACACTATATTACTACAACTCATAGATCACCTAGGCACGTTTCCCCACCTTGTTCCAGAACTAGGCGAATACTAATACATACCGTTAGTATCGTGACACTAGTGCCATGTTCGGCGCTGATGGGAATATCTCAGGACTTAATAAGGGATATTTGTGGCCTATAATCGGCCTTCGTGGTGTATATTATAATTAGGCGCGTATCGTGGCAGAATTCCTTTGGAGTTGACGATTTGAATAATGTTGAACAGATGTACTTGCGTTTGGCAGTATGACATTGTTACTGAATGTTTGTTTACGCATATGAATAGAGGTTTGTTCTATTTTTATATTATTTCTGAAGTAGGCAGACGAGCATGCGGCCCATCTGATGGTAAATGGTAACCGCCGCTCATAGACAACAACAATGCCGAGGAACAGTCATGCCGCTTCCTACCGTGAAAGATGTACTCTTTATTATGTTTATACATCAATTTCAGACTTCTAAATCTATACTAATATTACAAATAGGAAAGTGTGTCTGTCTGTAGTTTGTCTTTCTTTCACGGCAAAACGGAGCGACGAATTGACTTGATTTTTTTAAGTGGAGATAGTTGACAGGATGGAGAGTAACATAAGCTACTTTTTGCCCCTCCGTGCCTTTCCGATTTTAACGCGAGCGAAGCGGCGGGCAAAAGCTGGTATACTTACATAATACACAGCAGTAAATTTGCAAGCAATACTACCATTAAAAATGATCCTAGCAAAACCAACGTGTAACCATTGACCTTGCGCACTAATACTAGGATCAATCTGCTATGATCGGCCGTCATTACGCTTCCTGCGCCGGCGCAGCCAAATGATTCATACGCGCTCTTGGCCCCAATAGTGTTCACGCGAATGCATTAGAGGAAATATCATCTTCCTGATTTAGTGTTTGTATTTTGAGAAGCAAAATAAAAAAAGCAAATTTAACTTTGTAAGGCCCTTGCTACATGTGGGGGACAAAGTGTGTGGGACTATAACCCTAACCAAAACCCCTGGGGTGTCCATCTCAGCGCAATCGCGTTCGGTTACCCCACAGCCGGGACTGGACCGTACCGCAAATCGCGCTCGCCACTTAGACCCAAATTGTTTGGCGCAATGCAGCCCTTCCCAAATGCGCGACCTACCAGGACACCCAGTAGGATTTTTTCCCTCGCGGAGTCGTGATACTGAGCAAGCCACTCCCCAGTAGTGGCATGCTCACGTACTCCGAAGCCCGTTTAGTCGCCTCTTACGACAGGCCGGGAATACCTTGGCAGTATTCTTAACGCCCCTAGCCACAGGGCACAGGCTGTTGATACTGATTCAACAACTACGTAGGTAAAAATTTATTTTTGTTACAGCAATTCTTTGCAATTTATTCTTAAGTTGTTGGTTCGAGTCCCACCTAAACCCATCGATGAATTTTAAGTAATGCACTTACTTTTGAAGGTAAAAAAAGTTTCGTAACAAAAATATTGGTATGTATTATGTCTGCAATTTCTAGGCCATAATTTCTTAACTATTTCCAACTAAATCTTAAGATATTAACCTGCAAATTTGCATGCGCAAGGTGCATTCGCACGTGGGCGCACCGGTCGTGGGTACGATTCCCTGTTCAGGCCGGTTTTAATGTTGTCTTTAATGAGTTAAGATAACAAACTGTTTGGGTATGCTTTAGTTTTAGATAAAGGATGTTGTTTTTTTTCTAAAGGTGACAAACGAGCAACCGAGATTTGCGAGATCAAAGATGATGCGTTGCTGGCCTTTCTGAAAAGGAGTACCTACGCTCTTCTCTTAAAAGCGTGGGAGAGCCACGCTTTGGTATGAATAGGCCGCCTCGACCAGAGTGATACTGTTGTCACACAAAAGACCGGCATGAACCAGCGCCTGCGCTATGTTTCGTCGAGTGAGGGTAGAGTTCCAATTGGGGGAAAGGGGGTTAAAGGTAGGGAGCACATTTGTGACTACTGGTGCTGCAGGTGTCTATAGGCGGCGGCATCGCTGACCATCAGGTGATCCAACTGCTCGTCTGCCACTTATCACATACCGTTCCGGCTTGCTGGTTTTGTGTAAGTGCATGGTATCAAAGGAGCTACGATTATTTTAAAACGTATCTGTTTTTTTTTAATTTAATTTGATATAGGATATAACTTATTGTTCATAACTTATTCACCGATAAGCAGTGAAATCTAGGATCCAAATTGAATGCAGCTAAACATTACTAAATTCAGTCACAATAAAGATCAGCGCATTAACAACCAATAAATAACAATAAATTAACAAACGTTTAACACTGGTCAATTTGAATTTAAATTCTGCTTCCCCAGTAAAACCATTAACAGTAAGGTAGTGAGGTACATTTAACGCCACGAAGCACCACGTTTAAGAGCCACGCTTTGGCATGATACCACGGCCTCACAGAAGACTGGCGTTAAGTGAGGTTCCCCCCAATTGGGGGAAGGCTGGCAGCGCTTTGTGACTCTCTTGGTGTTTCAAGTGTCTCGCTTACCATCATCCGTCTGCTCGTCTAGGTGGCAGACGAGCAGACGGATCAACTGATGGTAAGCGATTGCCGCTTCAATCTGCACGTTTGAAACATGCAGATTTGCTCATGATTATATTCGATTATACAATTCATAGAAAAATCTAGAGGTGCATGCATGCGGATTTGAACCACGACCCCCGTATTAAAGGCGCGTTCTAATTCACTGAGCTACTTTGGCTCATGTTGCAATAAATAATATCTACAACTATCTTTATAGTCTGGAGCAAGGGCCTTTCCTATACTACTTGTACTTGGCAGTAACTTTAGTCATTAAGGTGGTAGATTTAAAATTGTGAAGATAATGGTAGCCGGCCAGTCTGTCTCGAAGCAAATTGTAGTTGTCTCACTGCATTCCTAACTTTGTCTCATAGGCCACAAAGCTCAATATGCATAATTAGATAATTAATCCTGGACCGGCCAGTCTATCCATCAAGTGCGACCCACTTGCGTAGCAGGGAGACGTCAGCCTAATACCAAAAATATTCAGTACATAACTTAAGGAGTTAAGGTCTATAATTGTTTGAAGAATTTTGGACCCTTAAAGTGATTTTATGAAAGGAGACGTAGGAGGCTTGGAATAATTACTGTAAAGATACATTGTACAGTTTAAGTCGTAAATAGTAAATACGGTACAGGTTGTTTTAAACGTAGTTGTGTAATAGTTTAGTATACTAGCTTCACCGTTTGATTGGCTTAAGGTATACAAAAATATAAATAAGCTCGGATAAGCGTAGTGTAGGACGGCCTCAGGCTAATTGGAGTGACGATCTGCAAAAAGCCATTGGTATCAACTTGTATTTTAATCACTTGACTAAAAAAAAAGTCAATTGTATCTCCATCGGAGATATGATAGCAGCCACTAGTAAAAAAAGTAATTAGACATAGTTTTGCAAATAAGAACCAACCCTCATTTCGGATAAAACCGAGTGACATATTTTAATTGACTCGTGGACGTTTTCTACTTCAAAAGATTTTTTCTATTTCGAAAGTTACGTTTTGTGGGTTGGTCCTAGTTTGCATAACTATCCAATTGTTAGTGATTGTACTTACTAGAATTAACGCTACATTTTCTAAATAGGTCGGACATAAAACCGACGTTTCACAGATAAGTTAATGACATTTAATTATGTTTATCACCCAAGATTTTAATGAAGCAATAATACAAAGATATGCATCGGCTACTTAGCAGGTGCCTAAAGTTTCGCAAGTATAAGATACTCTACTTAACATGCGTAGGATAATGTCAATTATAAAATAATGCTATGTTAATCTGGATATTTTGCCATAAAACAGCCGAGTTGATTTATTAGTTTTGTAGGAAAATTAGGTTTATTGGTACTTAGACTAATACTAGTACTAATTATTTATTTTACAAGGTTTAGGTGTAGACATATTAATAACCTAGTATATAAATGCTGAGAGGATAAAAAGAACCAAACCACAATTTTTAAGAAATATGAGACAATCACAAAAAAGGTGTTGAAATTAAAAATAGCAATAAATTAAAATACATAGTATCTAGATATAATATACAGACCGATGCTTATACTTTTAAAAACGAATTAAATTTAAACAAAGTTTTTGTTATTTTTTCCAGTCGCGTCCAAATCTTCGGAGCCATGATTAACTGGTCTGCAAAACCTTCTTTTTAATGGCGGATGAAGTTATTAACGTGCACGTCATAATTATCGATGTTTGTTAATAGAAAAAAGGTTAAATATTATCCATGCTTACTAATTGCTTACTAAAACTATAGAGTTTTCTACAGAAGTCGAAGTCAAAATTCTTGCTTGATAATATACCTACTAACATTAAGCACTTATATTATCTATTAAGCACTGGCGTAAACAAATTATCTCTTAAATGATATTGCTTACAATGCCCTAAAGTGATTTAATTTCGTCCTTACAAACAGTCAACCGCACATCAAGTTACTATATACTGACAAAATTCTTTATTGATCTTGAACTTTAACCAGTTTGAACATAAAGTTGAGAATCGGTTGCAGAAATTCGACAGTTTGTGGTCCCCAAATAAACTGTTGTGCGTACATCGAGAAACTAGTCTGCAAATTGCGTAAAACGTAAAACCTAAAGACAAACTAACCGTATCTAAAGATGAATTCAAATTTGAAGTCTATGCTAAAGAAGGTATGACTCTAATTGAAGTAACTGATACTTAAGACGATGTTATACTTGTAGCTTTAGGACTGATATTTAACGACCAACACATAATTTACGTATAAGAGATTAGAATTATAATGTTTTGTGCGCTGTGTCGAAAGCTAGGGCTTTTTCAGATTATAGGTTTTGCTTGTGATGGGTAAGTTAATTTGATGTTGCATTACAATTAAAATGTTTAAACAATATAGGATGATAAACATTAATTTGTTTGTATTAGAGAGGTTGGACGAAAAATTTGTTAGGGTTAAAATCACACACCACCTTGTGCCCACTAGTGACAAGGTGTAGGTTATAATGGTTTCCACTGGGACAGCAAAAAAGTTGTCTTATGAAAAAAGCATACCATAGGCCTAACACGAAAGTAAATAATTGTTGAACATTTAGAGAGCTCCATCTATCGTACGTAAGTAGAACTAAGATTGATCGCACTAACATCAGAAAAGATCTAACTATCACAAATTGAGCGCCCGTCCACTGATAATAATACAACTAACGTATCCAATATTTTTTTAAAGAAAATGGTACGATACGATACGTCATTGAAGGTGCTTCGTATTGAATACTACCGTATCATGGACACGATACGATTTCTTGAAAAGTTAGTGCTAAGCCTACAGGGCAGGTCCGTGGGCGGATGCCCAGTTGGCCGACCAGGGTATCGCTGGAAATACGTTGTGACTGATCTGCGTAAATCCAGGGTTTCAAAAGTTTAATCCAATTCTCGTACACTTGACATTTCATACATTCATCCAAACAAAACTCATTTGACGTCAATGTCGAGTTCACGAGAATTGCCACCCAGGACCAACCAAAATGGCGATTTCTTGTTTCGGAGGCGAATACTCCGTTTGGGTCGCTGATCCGACGAGCCACTATTACACATAAAACAAAAATCTTCTGAAGTAAAATCGCTCCATAAGAAACCTTAAAATGCAACAATGCAAAAATGTTACAACCCATAAACTTAGCAGAACAATCTTCTTTGTCATTTAGAAACACTAAAACCTAAGCTGCAACTACAGGAAGTCGAGTATGCACAAGATTGTAAGTGGAGAAAATAAACTTGACTTCGGCTCGAAAAGCCTTTACTCTGGTCCAAATGCCATCGTTAATTTAACTGGTAGTGTAAAGAAAATAAACAAGGACTAAAATAGACGAATCGAGGACTTTGAATTAGTAAAAAATATTATAATGATGGACTAATTAAATAAAATCACTTAAAGCAAAATCACTATTTGAAGAATTTAACACAGATGGAAGGAACCCTAATGAATTTATGCATCAAGTTATTAATATATTAGTATAATGAAAACAACAGTACACAATTACTTGTATTGAAGATCAAATTTTTCAGTCCAGAGTATATTTCATTAAACTTGACACTTGAAAATATGACGTTAACTTTGCTCAAACTATAAGCAGTAGTAGGTTGCCAGCGCACTTGAGACTATAATGGTGTTTGCAATCGCTTACTATGAGGTATCCGTCTGCTTGTCTGTCACCTAACAAATTACAAGAAGACTTCATAATTTATACACACTGGAAAATGATAGAAAAACCAAATGTAACAAAAATAATTCCATCGTACGCTTGTTCTCAACTGTAGGGTTCAATATGAGTCCAAAAGCAACCCCATTTCCAATTAAAATAAAGTTTCTTGCAAAAACAATTTACACCTCTATAAATCTTGTTGAAAAGACTACTACCAATTTTGGAGAAAACAAAGCAAATTACACAGTTTTATTTCAACCAGGAAATAGAATAGACAATATAAACGTGGTTATAGTAAGTGATTGTACGTAGTAGAGTGAAGCCGATGGTATCTATGAACAAGAAGTAATAAAGACGCTTCAGAACCTAGCTTAAAGGACAAGAGCTGCTATGGAGTAGGGTGTAGGACTTTTATTCTTGGTCAAGCAACTTCTTTGCTAAATAAAATAACTGTTTCTGTGATCAGTTACTGATCACTTTTTTTTTCGTTGGGAGAATGCTGCCGGCCCTATGTGCAATGGGCCGACGTCCTCATGCATACCCGTCTGCCGGGGGGCGGACGGGTTATGTCTGGCTCTCCTCCGGTAGACGGAATGGTCTACCGACTAAACCCCCAACGAAGCTGCTTGCTTCGCCGAAGTGGGAAAGATAACAGGCGGGTCACCTGATGGTAAGCAATTTTCGCCGCTCATACCTACACACTCAAAACACCAGAGGAGTCACAAGTTCGCTGCCAACCTATTATCCTCCTCCATTCGTACTCTGGTATGGGGGTACCAGAGGTCCAATGGAGGAAAAAACACAGCGCAGGCGTTGCAGGGAAAGGAGGTTAAATGTTGCCAGCGCACTTGTGTCTCTACTGGTGTTGCAGGTGTCTATCATATGGGCGGCAACAATCGCTTACCATCAGGTTGTCCGTTTGCCACCTTTCACATAAACAAATCTGGAACCGCAACTGCCGTTATTGGTCAGCTTATTAAAACAAGTCAAGTAGTAAGAGCCAAACTGATACAATCTTTTTGGATAATTCAGTTCCAATAGTGATACCACTAAGTTACGAAATCGCAAACTTCGAGCCCATTTTCTCCATTAATATACCAATTAGCGCGCCAACTTCTAGCTTGATTGTTCTATTCGACGCAAACCTGAATTTAACAAACTTGTTAAACAAATGAGCTGTCGTGATAAGATTTATTGAGACACGCACAAATGTTGACGTTATCTTAATGCAATGTCAGTTGCATTTTACACGAAATTGAGATTTATTACGAAGGTGTTAACAGTGATTATTTCAAAATATTGACATAGCGTGAAAGCAAAACGAGTGAAGGTACTACTCTCCAAATTCAATGAGGAGACAAAATTTTTAAAAAAAGAAGAAATTGCAAACTTCTGGCTTGCTATTGATAATTCAAGGCTGACAACAAAAAGATGAAAAAGATTGTTTTCCTGTGCCAGTTTTATTATAGTTACCATAAATTCAGTTGGTCCTTGTTAAAGACTTACAAGTGTCAGACGGCAGTCTGTCGCTTCATTGTAATTACCAGACTCCTTAAATC
The DNA here is from genome assembly GCA_014851415.1 of Cnaphalocrocis medinalis. Taxonomy (NCBI): domain Eukaryota; kingdom Metazoa; phylum Arthropoda; class Insecta; order Lepidoptera; family Crambidae; genus Cnaphalocrocis; species Cnaphalocrocis medinalis. Next base: position 12,652,922 of record CM026294.1, read on the forward strand.
CTGAATTTTGCTCTAAATCTACCCTGGGAATAACTCACTAAGATTATAGAGAGAGAGAGATTTTGTGTTATTAGATAATAATTAATCAAACTCATTATAACATGCATCTAAAAAAAAAACAAGAAGAAAATTCAAATCACTTCCAATCCTAAAACCAATACCAACGTTTCAATCCAACCCTTCACAACAAGACCAAAAAACCTTAACAAACTAATATAAAAAAAAACATGCAACTAATTGTATCCACGACTTTCTGTTCTCAAGTCATCGTGCAGTATTCCACAAACCGGTCTCGGAACCGCTCCTGCCAGTTGCCTGCAAAAGTTCATACGTATATACCTCGAGCTATAATGTACTACGTAATAGTATAGTTTTAAACGTGACCCGAGTTAGAGGATGAAGCGAGTTTGGGATTTTTTTATCTCATTTTTGTTGAGTCAATATTCGAGTCCATTTTTGCCAATACGCTTTTGAGTAGCCCGATGGAAGGCCCTCCTGACATCATACTTACAAATCTTATTCAGGGTGTGGGTGTTGCTCTTCTTTTTTACGTAATAGGTACCAGACGAGCAGACGAATGACCTTTTGACAATGGATTTCTGCCGCCTATAGACAGAGTGTACCCAGAGTAGGTTCACAAGTGCGCTGCCAACTCTTTTTACCCAATCGGGCCCCCGGTACCCTCACACACTCGACGAAACAAGTTGCTTTAACCTGGTCTTCTGTGAAACCATGGTATTGCTCCGGTTGGTCCGTGGTGGATCTACCACGTATCACTAAAAAACAAGTCTTAATTACACACTAAAATGTTAACCTTAGACTACATAGTCTAAGATTTAGACTGTTTTTTATTGTGTTTTGCCGAGTGTGAACATGTCATACAGGGAGATCGATCCGGCAGAAAAAGGGAAAACATTGGAAGTGCACTTTTGACTTTACTGGTGTAAAAAGTGTATGTGAGCGACTAGGTATCATAAATGATTAGTCAGAAGGCAACATTCTGTTCGACTGCCAACTATCCTACAAAATAATTCAAATGTATTGGGGTTATTCTCATAAAAATGAACATCAAAATTTTAAAAATTCGCCATTATAATCTATTTATAATGTAAAATAGAATATGGATTCAAAGACTGCCACTGTGCCAGTTATGACATCTTGATGAAAATGACCCATTGTCAGTTTGAGCCATTGCATTGGGCTTATATTATATTATGTTGCCACCGCTAACTCTCCCTCTCATCGCTTGGACCACCGCGTCAGACAGTAGCTGTTACCCTCGAGCCAGCTATTTCTTAGGTTTCCTGACGACTTAGTATTATGTTTATTTTCTGTTTACCTCAGCGTGAGTTAGGTTTTTAGGTTATACAGAGGATTTAAAACTGTTGTCTCTGTTTTTGCTTCTTTTAACTTAGTGTTAGTTGCTTTTTGTAGGTTTAGCTTTAGTTCTACTCGTAGCTGGTTTAAGAGGATTTGAATGGGTAATGTGGACTAAAATGCTTAGAAGTAACAAATTTTAGGGAGAACTAAATTTACGAAGCTCAGGCTAAAACGATGAATGTAATGATATTACTTAAACATCGTAAATTTTTAGACGTTTTATTGATGAAGCCAAGAAGAGTAGGTATACGTTGTAGCGAAGATAAAATCTCTTGTTACATACATTTATGCCAGTGCAAAATTTTATGTTGTATGAAGCAGCTTTTTTTTGTTTGGTTTGATAAGATGAGATGAGATGCTATTTCTCTCAAAAGATTACTACAATATTGATCATGAACCAAAAGTGTCCTTAGATGATAATATTTTCTTCGATCGATTCTCAATTTTATTTCTTCATACTGGGAGGTTCATCTAAGTGTCGTTGTCTGTACATAAACAAGTAAAAAAGTGGACTCGTAACTTAAATAACAAGTGGAAAAACTTTACAAATAAAAAGCCATCAAGAAAATCCTTGTTAATAATCCAACGGATTTATTTTATGATCTATCAGTCCATAAACAAGATAAGCAGTTAATTTAAAATGTTTAAACAACTCATATCCACACTTTAGATAGCGTTATCGCAAAATGAAAAATCTCAGTCTATAATTTTACAGCAAATATAGGATTCCCACCCTATATAATTGTTTGTAATTCTGCCATGATAAGGGAAATTGCATAAGCTCGAGTGGATTATAAACACACTTGATGTGAAATTGAAAATTTTAAAGTATTCCTTGTTTATGTGCTGCTGGTCGCATATTTTAAATATTGAATAAACAATGTTTTATTACAGAAAAAAAGGAGTATGGAATGCTGACCTATCATGAACAAGCTTTGATCATACAAACCCTGAACAAAATTTAACTGTGGCAGAGCCACGCTTCGGCATGAACGGGCCGGCTCGACCGGAGTGATACCACTGCCTCTCAGAAAACAGACGTGAAGCACTGCAAGCGCTGTGTTTTGCTGCGTGAGTGAGGGTAGCGGTGGCCCAATCCAGGGGAAGAGGGGTTAACAGGTAAGCAGCGCAATTGTGACATCACTGGTGTTGCAGGTGTCCATGGGCGGCGGTAATCGCTTACCATCCGTTGGCCGTCTGCTACCTATCACATAAAAAAAAACAAAAAAACTTAGGTACACATTTTTGGCCCGACCCGTTGATTGAGCTCGGGACCCTAAGCATCGCTTTTAAGTGAGATCCATTATCCAATGTGTCTCCAAGACAGTCAAAATCAGCTATTCAAAGATACTCCTACAGTATGATAATCACACATGAACCAAGAAAACCTCTCAATAAACGAACAAAACACTCGTAACTCCAAAGCAATATCAATAACGAAATCACCAGTTCAAACGCACTACCGGACAATACAAAACAAAGATGGAACAAAAAGCCTATCCTATTCCAATATTAGATTAACTTTCAACCCAGAGCTTCGGTTACAGCATCTTTCCATTTACGGACCGCGTAATATTGTATTTTCTAACACCACAAGACCGTTGGCTTGATACGACAAACTGGTAACAAATAGGAATGTGGAGATTGTCGATGTCGATAAAGTTTTTCAAACAAAGAGTTTTGCAGATTGACTTTTTATTTATGTCGATAAAAACCATTTATTATTTAGTGAAATTTTCCTGACGTTTTTTTTTAAGGAAATGAGTTACCTATACATACATACATTATGAGTAGCAGATTTTTATGTGACTTCAACATACTTAATGTTGATGTCACATAAAAATCTGCTACCAGAGATATAATACCTATTTAAGATAAATAGGGATAAATTAATAAAATATGGGTATCTACACATGTTTTTCCTGAAGACTTTACTCTGTCTGGACATCAAAAAAGAAAGAGCAAAGAGGCATCTCCTAGTGAAATGCGTAAAAACTTGGTTCTCATTGTCAGTTTATGGCAGTTACTTACGTCGAGGACCCAACAACCTAAAATTATTCTTGACCTCCGATATAAGATGTTGCCATTCAGAATAGAATAGAATGGAATAGAAAAAGTTTATTTCAGTTTATTTCATTATCTTCCTACCAGTTACCAGATTAACTGGGATCGGCGCAGTATGTTTTCTAATGTATCAGCATCAGTATGTCAACGTATCGTTTTCACCCTTTTCAGTCATGTCATTCTTCACACAATCCATCCATCTCTTATTCGCCCATTGCCATTTGCCAGATGTATTCATTTATCTCAGTCTTGTGCACGACATTTATCAAATCTATCTAGGACTCAAATGCAAATATATAAGGTAGTGCAAATCAAACTTATGAAAATAAATGTAATCTATCCTTGTTTATACCCAAACATCGACATCTCTGCAAATTTCCACGTCACTAGCAAGTTAGACGCATTAAACCCGATGGTAGATTCGATCGGCGCACGCGCCGGCCGTAACTCGACTCGTAATATCATATTTATTGCGTTTACTGCTGTATGACGAGACGACACAGAACATAATATATGCTGTGTAATTACTATAGATTGTGTTGACACTATTTATAGTATCTCTTCATGTTTGTTGTGATAGTTTCGATGATTGAAAATGAAAATCAATACATAGCACTTATGCCTGTCAAATACTTATGATCTTGATACTCATAACATAAACGCTTAAATAAATTTAATGCTTAGTTCTTAAGACCTGCATTTGTGCAATAAATGTATTTATCTAATATATCAATAAGTAATTGACTTTGCGGGTTGGACTTTGCTACAAGATTTAGTATAAAAGATTCTATTTAGAAAATTTCATCACTACCTATATGATTTGTGTATTGTTTTAGGTCTAGTACTAGACAAGCAGATGATGTAAAGTTAGAACGTTTTTATCAGTCGGTGTACTCGTGTTTAATAAATATTAAATAAATTTAGACTAGATCACAATATTATTGTCCTGGTCCCAAACTTTACTATGGAAACCAGAAAAAACGAAGGTAACACAAACACGCAGAACTATACACAAATCAACAAACATTTAAAAGTGACTATAGATTTCCCCTTGTGCAAGACGCACTCTGTGTTGTGGTAGCTATAGCAAAACAAGTTCTAATTAAAATAATTATAAAACTACATTTTACGCTCAAATAAAATAACCAAACAGGACTGAGATAACAATTTATTTTGTATTTTTTCTTCTCGTATCACAGCGATACGAGCTTTTTCTATAATTTTATCATTGCTTCTGGTCGGTTTCCTCTGATAACATTCGTTTCAATTTACATTTGTTCGTATTAAATTTTTTGTTAAGGCACAGTTCAACTAGAACTATAATTACTTCTTTAAAATAAAAAATACTCTACTCGTAAAACTGCATTATTAAATAGTCATTAAATATTCCAGTGCATACAGGCAGGCCCTTTTTTCTACAAATAATTAAGCTTTGTTACTGTCCAAGATTAGATTTAAAAATGAAACAGACATTTAAATTTTATATTAAAAAACTAAAGAACGGTGCTTTATTTAATTTTGAACACAAACACGTGTTAGGTATAAGCAAAAAAAAATCTGACGTATATACATACTTACAAGAACCACAGAGGATTTCTGTGCTCGAACTATATACAATGGAAAAATGAGCTTTGTTTTCTAAATCTACCACATGAACAAGTAATGACACAATAACAAGAAACGAGTAACTATAATTAATTCCCAATTAAGTAATAAACCATTCAACCGTTTCACAAAATGAATCATGACGATAAACCAAAACACTGATGCCTTAACGAGAAACGCAATACTACGCTCTTATCGGCGCATGCGTAGTAGTAGTAAAATTATCTGCTATGACTGTATTGCATGTGTAGCGAGTACATGTCACAACTGGTTACTGTTTATAATTATTGACGTACTAACCCTAGTAGATAGCAGGAGCATTTTATAGTAATTTTCTTAGTTATAGATCATTTTAGCAACAAATAAATTTTAATAGCGTAAGAAAATTTTATGGATTTGACCAAAGCATTTGACTACAGTTATATTCCTTTTCACAGATTTCAAACTAAGTTTATTATGTGATTCTATCACTCAACTATTTTTCAAGATGATTCTGAGCCAATAAATAACCATTTTGATAGCAGTTGTTGCCTTCAATAATATTTATTACTATAAGGCATGCATCAAGGTTCTAATATTGGTCCACCACTGTTCCAAGTAAAATAAAAAAGTTTTTTATGTGATAGGTGGCAGATGAGAAGACGGGTCACCCGATGGCAAGCGATTGCCGCCACCCATAGACACTTGTACCACCAGTCACAAGTAAGCAGCCAACCTTAAACCCATTTTGTAAATAATATAAATCGGTAATCAAAAGGTAAAATGAAAGTTTTCAGCTATGGATGATAAGATCATTAGCAGCTCAATATGAGACCTGTAAGTACATAGCTTATTAACAGGTTATTGTTCACTGATAAAACAGCCATGAAATACTTAAGAAAAATTTAGTTCACAATAAAAAGTGCAGTTAAAGACATAAATAACCAACGTTTAAGCTAATGATTAACAGTTAATCCAAATGCATTTTAAGTTACGCAACCGTAGAGTTGTACTGACGCTGTCGGTGTTAAAGCCATCTCTGTACCGTTGGAGAGATACGCAATGGTTAATAAATCAGAAGTTTAAGTCCGTCCTGTTGTTGCTAGATGAGGTTCATTATGCTACCATTTAGAGGATGGCTGTCACACCGTGCTGCAATAGAATTTAGTTTTTTTTTCAATGTGTAATAAGCAGCTGCAATATAGTGGCAAATGTTTAATTTTTTTTTTAAGAAGTTATGATGCTGAATTCTTAAATAAAACTTGAATGCATTTTAGACATAAGTTTAACACTCTATGTGCCACTTATCATTTCTGAGACCTAGTTGCACATTTTTACTAAACAATTTAATCAATACTTTTGTTTCAAACATCAGTATAATCACCTTTAGCATCAAAATTTAAAGTAACTTCCCCCCTTATTACGTACATATCGTGGGGTTTGACGTTAATATAGTAGTAGTGTAGTAGTATAGTAGTAATAGTGACGTTAACTACCAATAACAATATTTTACTTTTTTGAACTTGAAGTTAAAGAAATGGAGAATAAGAGAAATTTCAACACTTCACAAATCCATGTTACCTATCATGCCATCAATCGAATCTCTTATAATTTATCCATCGACTATTATCGATCTGATATCGATTAGATATTCATATTTTATGCAGATTTAGGCCTTTGAGTAGATAAATCATTCTTTACTGTATCTCGAAGTCATCTTACAAGACATCTTAGTGAGATAAACGAAGGATTTGCATGAAACATCACCGAGACGAGTAAAAATAGATTTCTGGTTCACCCGTTCCTAGTAAATGCAAGTTTCTTGTGTTAAACTGACAGCCAAATAGGTAGGAATAGTAAAACAACTTCTACAGTTGTATTTATAATACCAGTTGGAAATATTACAACTGGACGAATAGCTATTATCTATTCTGAAATAATGATGAGTAAAATAATTTTGTCTTAATTTCTTAATAATTAGACAATTACATTAAAACACTATCTACTTATGATTAAACTGAACTTTAATTGAACAAATCTAGCCGTCACCGTGCGCGGGCTTAAGTCCATAGAAAACAAAAAAACAAAATATCTAACACCTAAAATTAAATATATATCTTGATACATAAGATATACTAAAAAATAAATAGACATAATGCGATTCTACCACCGGTATCGGAAAGTTGATTCTGACATCAAAACAAGATTCAGTAATTTGTTAACCAAATTCAATAAACATAATTACATCTTTAATAAGGCGTTATTACAAATTTTGCTCAATTTTATTCTGTCTAACAGTCACTCAATTCTTTGAGCTGTGCTCGCCTTTACGACTGTGTTTAAGAGACTTAGAACTAACATTGTGTTGCGGTAATGCCTAGTCGTTCTCCTAGTTTAGACTTATGATTTACTCCTGATGTTGGTGTTTCAACTCCTTTAGAGGTATGAAGTATTTGTGAATGTTTAGCATAAGTTTTATAGTCTCGACTGTTTTTAAAGACAACACATATTATTATTTTGGTGTCTCGTATTTACGACTATTTTATAGAGCAACGAAAATGAAAAAAAATGATTCGAAACTGTCTTAAATTGTCTGTATCTCTCTATCTTGAACGGTTTTACAAATACGCCAAAGGTCGTGGGATTGATCCCCACCCTGGACAAACATTCGTGTGATGAACACTTGTTCTTATTCAGTGTCTGGTTGTGATATATGTATTTAAGTACCTATATATTTAAGTTTCCTCTGTTGTCTGTTATTTGTAGCACCAGAGCTTAAGCTACTTCGTACGGAGTCAGATCAATGTAGATGTTGTGTGAACTTAAATATCTGTTTACCTACGATTTATGATCATCAATCAATATCCATCTTATGTCAAACAAAGTCTGACATCACTCACACGTTTCAACACCAATCCATGATAATAATAAAACACATTAATAATTCCACAGCTTCAAGATTAATAATCAACGGCAGTTATTAATAATTATTAAAAAACTAAACAGGTGGTGACTCGTAAGGAAGGGCAATGAAGTAGATTAACAGGAATTATAGAAGCGTGTGTTAGTGTTGTTCACTATCGACTGTTGGGCTCGAAAAATATTTGAGATATGGATTGTGCTATCGGTAGTATTGAAAACGTCACTTGCATCAATACTATCGACAGTTTCAATAGGGAAATTGGTGCAATACTATTGTATTATTAGTAGTATAGGTAAGTGTAACCTTACCTACATATACATAATTTGCAATAAATTGAATTGAATAGATGCCAATACTATCGATACAGTCGGGCGTTAAATTGGGTATTTGACTAATCTCGATATAGTAAAAAATATTGAGACTATCAAAATATTGGTAAATAAGAACCAATAGCCAACATTTTCGCGCAAACAGAAGTTTGAGTTGTGACGTCACAATTCAATAGCCATTTGTATAGAGCGTTTTTGGGCTTGCCCAAAATATGTGCTCTTAAAGTTGTGATATCTCAGGTAATTCAAATGAGAATCAAGTGATTGTTTCAACGATGTTTCTTAAATTGAGGCATCTTTTGATTAAAATTTAACACATAAAAAAAATTAGTGAAATACTCAATTATCGATATGTAGTGTGACGATTTCTAACAGTATCTTATGCTATCGGAACTAATCCAACTATCAATAGTAGAAAACGATTGAAACTATCGATAGTACTGATTGTTTCTGCTTGATTCTGACAGAAATTACAATGATATCGTTGGCGCTATCCATAGTATTTAGTATATCTGGTAATACTATCGATATTTTTTTTAATCAAAAATAAAGTTTTTTACTATCCAACACTAGTGTACAGTGCTATAATGGTGTAGCGTAGATCATGCGTAGATCACTGGGCACTATGCGTGCGCGCATCTACTTGTGATTATGCGTTCGGGAATACTGCCACAGAGGATGATTATGCTTTGATACTGATGCGTAGTAGAAAACTTCTTTATGTATTTCAGTGGCCAAGAAGGGCAGATTTTCCTAAAAAAATACAGGGTGCTGGATTGGTGATCATAAACTAGCTATGATTGAAGAATTCGAAAAATACTTTTTTTGCCCGAGATCACGGCTCGGTACTTAAGCCAACCAAGCCAATGGAGCTTTGCGGGGCACAACAAAAAAATATTATATTTGAAAATAATATCAACACATTTATTCTCATCTAAAATACGGACAGCTACGAAATGGAACTTTCTGGATGTCTTTCTGGCAAAATTGAACTCTTGTTATCCTAGACCACATCGTCACTTTCCATCAGGTGCGATTAAGGTCACGTGTCGGCCTATAGTAAAAAAAAAACAAATTCCCAGTACTGTATGTCACACAACCATCCATTAACTGGATATAAAAATTATTCCCCATTTCTGTCCGCGCGTCTGTCACGTTGACGCTGCGCAGGCGCATCGGCGCGTTCCACTTATGGCTCGTTTTTAAGTGTCAAATGTGGCCACGGTATTAATCGCCTTGCTTTTAGTATAATCGGTGAAGTATGGCATTGTGATTACCGAATTGAGATGACTTTACTGTTACATTGCAGCTTATTTTTTGTTATTAATTTGCTTCTGGACACAAGAACAATTTATAAATGACAGAGACTAAGTTCTTACTGTCAAATTCCCATTGGCAGAATCAAAAATGTTTCTAGACAGAAGTAGCCAAAATCTTTTATACTCGTACTATTTCGAAAGACGTAAATTTTATAGACAACGACGACGTTTATATGTACCTATACTTACTGAAAAAGTGAAATGCTTGCGCGATGTTATAGACTCTCAGCGCCATCTATTCGTTCAGATTGAAATTGTGTCCCAAAACGAAGGGCGGGCTTTTAGTTAATGTATTTTGTTTTGAGGATAACAAAAACATAAAGCTTCTTAATGTTTCAACTACACTACACTTTTACTAGTTAGTATTAGATGAACAGTCAGATCACCTGATTGCAAGCAAGTCTATGAGCGACGGCAATCGCTTACCATCAGGTGATCTGTTTGCTCGTCTGTCACCTATCACATAAAAAAACAAACCAAAACAGTATTGAATCTTGTCAATATCCATTAGTCGGATCTACACATACTAAACACATTTACACAACACAACACTTGAACATCAACACATTATCTCCAAAACACTATATCATAAAAATGCTGTGTCAATCCGTGCGCCTGTTAAATTTTCAACCAGGGCCACGTGCTATACTTATGGTTCTTAACAGATGGGCAATGATTTAAAAATGGCCTTCTTTGTAACCATTATGACTAGTCAAGTAGAAATTATCATTATGTGATGATTTACTTGCAATATGGTCGAAGGTAATGGTTATGGAGCTATTTTTGAAACTTGTTTTATAAACGTAAGTAGCTATTAAGTTATAATGTTTTAAGTTATTATTAGCATCAATATCTACAATAGTATTTTTACTGCTTCGTTGATTTTTTGTCTAAGATAGAATTCCACTTAAAAGTTAAGTAAGTAGACCTAACTTAAAGAAAAGTCAACGAAAAAATAAAAGCTACGTGTTTTTTCTGGTATTGGGGGATAAGGAATAAACAAAATAAAATTTACAACATTTCTTTAATTCCTGAAATATCGTTTTGATTAAAACTTGTAGAATTTTAATCTCGAAAACAGCAAGAAATTCGCCAAAGTCCCAAATTAACTAGAAACCAAATAAATTTATTTTCATAAACTGATCATTAGTCGAATTTAGCAAACTGCATCAAGTTAGACGCGACCGGAACGAACCCATAAATCATTGCAAGCCACACCAAGCACAAGCTTCAATAGACAATATCTGATGGAAAATTCAACCAAGTTAAAATTTCCAGTCCACATTTCAAAAAACTAAACTCACCCACTCTTAACACTAAGGAATGAAAGTTCAAAATACAATGATGCAAACATTGTAGAAGATGAAATAGGTCCTGGCGAGGAACCAACAAAATAAAAAGTTAAAACGATAGCAAGAAAAGGTATACAAAGGCTTATGGGCGTTGCGCTTCATTTAGCAAAAGTATATCGAATTCATTCTGTGTAACGACTGTTCATCGCGTGTTTTTATTAAAAACTGTCTTTGGACCTAATGGCAGCACTCTAGTACTTTGCCCACGATGACAGGACTGCTTGATATATTGGCACTTTGTAGTTCTGTGAAGCATTACGTAAATGTGTTCCGGTTGTGTTGAGTTTGCAATTTCTTGTTGTCTAGAACTTGTCCTCCTATAGGATGAGCAATTTCTTCTTCAACATGTACGTAATTTAAAATGTAATTTCTAAAACAAATTAAAAATGACAATCGGATTGGGTAGGATACGTTTGGCAGGATGGACCCGGAGAGATGGACCAATATCGTCACGCAATAGCAGCCTGCAGATAGCCGTCACGTATAAGATGATGATTTGGGTCAATATCCAAATCAACACAATAGTGGTCTGTAGTGTGGTCCACGACGTCATCATGCAGGTGCATAGATGACACATATCGATAAGTTAATTCTGTTTATAATTAATAATCTTTTGCTTAAGTAAAACAATATGTAATCTGATACTTTTCTAAACAATGTAAATGTCACGATAAGGCGTTACCTATGACCTTTTCAACTACTTAATAGTATATAAACCCTATTTTCTCTCAATAAAAAAAATCAGTTTAATTCAGTTTACCTACGACTTCAGTTGTCTTATTGCTTCTCCCAACGCCGAAAATTGCATGGCGACCCTGCCAGTGCACTGCTTTCAGGCAGTGTTAGCCGCAGTAAAAAATCAAAATAGCCAAACATTGCAGGTCCTTATGAGAGGACTTAGCCCAGCAGTGGTATCTAGGAGTATTAAAAAAAATTCTAACATAAACTTCAAAAGTGCAATGGTCGCAAAACCATAATTTTCTTTCATGTTGTTAAACATACGCTCAACACGAACCCCATACACTATTAAACTACGATTAACATGCTATATTTTGGCATACACCGCCGCGCCCTATCAAAAGCTTTTACAGTAATGGAGCTTTTGCCAATAGTCACGACTTGTGTGACATTCATATAATCGTCTGATATGACACTGATGCAGTGCCGTGTAGCTACTTAGCTTTTAAAAGTTTGGTTTTGTTTTGATTATGATCTTCACCTTCTTGATTCATTATTTGTTATGATTTTTTGGGCTGGAACTATCTTTTGAATTGGTTTTTACTACTAGTAAAAATTTAGTCTTAATCCAGTTATCGACATCAAGTGTCGTAGATGGCTTTTTTGGAGACCTAGTTAAAAATCGAAATAATAAATTTTCTCTAGCACGAGTGCAATAGACTGCAAAATATGTTTTCAATTAAGTGTGTTACTGAATTATGCTCTCGTAAAAGAAATGTACTCTCAAGAGTATACATCTCCTTGTAGTCAATTATAGAGGTACAAATTGAAATGATATCCATTTTCTCCACACTTAGGTTTTCGCCGCTTTTGATGTTGATGATTAATTGATTAATTCCGTGATAGTTGTTCCTAAAGTAACTAACTTAACACCCTCGGCGTTCGGAGCTAATTTTATATGTGCAAAAAAAAATTGTTCCGTGTTAACGATAATTCGATATTCAAGTGCTTAATCCTGACTCTCGCAAATGAATCTTAGTTTCACGTACTAAGGTACATGCCAGTGTATCTTAGTACGTAAAAGACTGGTATATGGTGCCTGTTTTCAAAGACAAACACTCCCAGATACCATCATTTATAACTATCTTCTAATCGATACTCGTGTCACATTACACCTTTAGATTCAAAATGAAAGTTAATCTGACGTTCTATACACTGGCTATGATCGATTGCTTTGGAAACGACCAACTTAAAACTGACCTCACAGTCTTTGTAACAGCTGATAATGACTCCAATTTTCATAGGGATAAGACTTAAAATGTAATTTAACTTTTTAGTGAGGGTAAAGTTATTGTGGTAATATTGTTAGTTAGTTACAGTTTTTATAGAGGTTAAAGAATAAAGTGATTGAACTTTGCGGTCGAGTGAGTGTCATAGCGTTGCCTCTAACTTAGATTTTAACAATGTTATGGGTAGTTTCATACCTTAATAATACAGTTATAAAATCTGACCGTGGGAAAAATAGGATTAACTAACCTTTGATGACTGGTCTTTGATTTTCATATAGTAAAAATTGGTTACCTGAAAACAAAAAAAAACGTAAGTTTTAAACACAAACTAATCACTTAGTAAATCGATAACTAGTTACTAAGAAATAAGATGTGGGACAGGCATGCATTTACTCTTTAGTTAATGAAATTTCTTTTAGAAAATAAAGAATTGTATGTATTTTTTTACTAAATTTGATTATTGATTAAGAAATATTTTGGCTCCGAGTAATTCTTCTGATGGCCATGTGAGTACTGTGATAGTTTATAAATCTATTTTTCCTGTAAAATTTATGAAACTCAAAAATAAGGGCTTCGAGATTAAATCGACTTAAATATAACGGTGTCTAGTAATGTTTTCAAAGAAAGCTGTAAATATATTTACATAAACAAACATAGGTATACAAAATGGCGTCGCCCAAAGAATAAAACATAGTGATTTAATATCGGTAGCTCGATACCCGAATAGAACCTGTTTGTATGCGCCTGAGCGATAAATTAAACCTTTTATTAGATTCTCAGTTTTGTTTTTGTTTGATTAATTAATTTGGTAGCATTTTGACGTGGTTAACAGAAGCGTATTTTCTATGTTGTTTTGAACATGATTCTTTAATATGATAGGTGGCAGCCGAGCTGACGGATCACCTGATAGAAAACGATTGCCGCCGACCATAAATACCCGGAACACCAGTAGAGTCACAAGTGCGCTGCCAAACTTCCCTTTTTCCCTCCTATTGGGAATCAGGTACCCTCAGACCCTCGACGAAACATAGCGCAGGCGCTGCTTCACGCCGGTCATCTGTGAGGCCGTGGTATCAATCCGGTTAAACCGTTCCATTCATGACGAAGCATGGCTCACCCACACTTATTTAAAGTAGTTTATCATATTTATACTTCTTGCACGTGATTCCTGGTTGCGTCCAAGCCTGTTGAATCGGTGACTGGAGCGGAGCTATATAGCATGGTCTAGCACCCTATTGCTAGACCATGATCCAGGATTTGGGGAGTCTGGTAATTACAATAAAGCCAGTAGTTGCTTCATTGTAATTACCAGACTCCTCTCACCTGCGTAATTTTTGAACATGGGAACCAGACTAACTCAGGTTATCATGGTTGCACGTTTCCGAAACTATCCGAAAAGTGTAGATATCCTCACAACGTTTTCCCTCACCGCCAAACTAATGGTAGAAACACGCAAATAGACTTGAAAAAACCAAAGGTGCAAACTCAGATTCGAATCTCAACTCTTCACTTAGAAAGAGGACTCTTAATGTGAACTGAGGTACCTACCTATTAAGAGCATAATTTTATTAAAAAAAAGAAAATGTCAGACAAAGTGTTACTATACTCGTATATAATTCTGTTAGTACTATGTGATTACTTCATTATAGTAAAACACATCTTGGTATTTGAAACATTTCACATTCTCCACTCTTTTCTTACATCTTTGTCCATCGTAAGGTTTAACTGCACTTTTATAACTTTAACAACATAACGCCACAGGGTAATAAATGACAGTAAGGAAATTTATAAGTAATTACTCCGACGTCGGTGATTGGATGAAAGAATTTTAAAAAGTTTGTTTTATTAGCCAAACGTTGAGATGCGCTCTAGTGTGTTATACCAGTTTAGCTTTTGTGTTAAATCAGAGTCAGAATACCAATTGCCGGCTCGTTTGCGCTTTTGAAGTGACAAACATTAATAGTGATATTGGTAAACCCAGCAGAATGATATTGTACTAGTTGAATAGTAAATTTTATTGAAATCTACGAAGAAAGTTTTAGGTAAAACAATGTGCCACTATTTAAAAATACTCGACTTTAGTAGAAAAACATTTATAAATGTAAGACAAGATGATTGGTATGATTGTGTAACGTACTTTTATCTTAACACAAACATTATTTGTTTGCAAAATACACAGTTTGATACATAGGTCTTAAAAAGTATCCTAGTATCATACGATATCCAGCCTGCCACAACAAAATAATTATACAAAGAAGGCACAACTGCAAGCAGGCGTGGGTGGTGTTGACATGACAAGAATATTTGTAAGCTTAATAGGGCTATTTGACTGTGTAACTCCACCCAATAAGATCTTCATCTTTTCATGTGCCTTGACACTCCTCACGAAAGTGGCGAAGAAACATGCATTACTGCCACCCACTTCATTGTACTTACATGACATTACTGCTGTATTAAAATACCTCCAGTCGGGTCTGCAGCCACGTGGCTGCAATTACAGGGGACAAAGGCGACTGGTTCATTGTGTGTTATGCACTATTGCACTCGACTGCATGTTCAGGTATTAATAAGAATTTGTAGGCCTGTTTTTTTAATAATTCAATGCATTTGATCTTATTACCTGTGATTTCAAATCTCTAACGGCCGCTGTCAGAGACGTCATTTAATAGCTAATAGCTTAGCTAATGTTCAATTACTTAAGTATCGGTAGTCTTTACGCGTATTGAAATAAGTGTCAATATATTTTCTTAAGTAACCAACTTAGTTAATCAACGACTGTGAGTGTGGCAGTAAGTATCAATTGAATAGCTAAGCGTAAATCTATGGTGCGGCCAAAAATCTGTTGGCTGATGGTTAAATTCGGGTTCATAGGTATCTATTGAAAAAAAATAAGAATATCAGAGATACTTTTCAAAAGGCAAACTAATCCGATTTAGTCCTACTGTAAACATTCAGATTTTTTAAGAAGTTTGTACATTATGTTTTATTAACAGAGATTGGGCGCAGGACCAACTTCTTAAAGTGTTTTCTAAGGCACGGGGTACAAGACCGTTAACTTCCAGACTTCGGGGTGAAACTGAGAATTTTTGAACTGGAAAACTCAGGTACAAAATTTTGGTTTGAACCCGGGGATCAAACCAGGGACCCCAAGCGACCCAGTAGCTATTGCGCCACCAAGGCAGTCACTAACTACTTTAATATAGTTATTAATGCTCTTTATCTAAACTTTTAACAGAAGAAGCCATTATAGACATAATAATGTATCACAAGCCGTGGGAATAACACATGCTTCATTGCATGAGAAAAGTTAAACGACTTTATTAAAGTCTTTTGTTTAATGACAATTATGTTAAAAGAATGATGCCATAACCGTCATAGTTAACGTTGTAACACAAAATTAAGTATTAATGTTAATGTTGAATGTGATATTTTTTTAAGTTCCAAATTATTATTTCTAATTTCAATAATGATTGATTATTGATTGATTATTAAGACCTAGAATATACGTCAGTCGATAAACGGTCGAAAAATACAATTGTTTAGTCAATTTCTAGGCTTATCATCGTAAGACCCAAAAGTCCTCTAAAAGTCAAAATCCATTGATTTTCTTTTGTGTCTGCTGTCTGGGCCTTACGAGTAACGTAAACCGAATAAACGAAATACAATGCGCGATGTAATCGACTTCCAGCGCCATCTGCTGGGACTTGCCTAAATAATCAAAATTTTAATAATAATAAATTCACAGAACATCTCGTACACATTGAACTGACTCCGTTCTAAGTAGCTTGTGTTACAGATATCAGACATCCAGATATAACAACCAGACACTGAACAGACACAAGTGTTCATCACACGAATGTTTGTCCAGGTTGAGGTGACCAAGGACCTTTGACGAATGAGGCACGGTCACTACTAAATGCGCCATCCGGCCAGTCAGTCTAAATGCCACTAGATTTATCTACCTTTATCCCTGTTACACCACACACAGTCTTACAACATAATCTCTACTTAACAATTCCCCGTAACACGCTCTTACTTACATTAGCACAACGTTTCTTATCTTTACACATCAACACACATAATTTTGTTCCAAACTTCTCATAACGACGCCTAATATTTTCCCAGGACTCAAACGTAGAAGTCGTGACTTAAACCCGGTTTATTCTAACAGAAGGATGTTAAAATTGGGTTAGACCACTCATTAGTCGTAAAGATTTGGGGGCAATCAAAAACCTGTTCGGTTGATCTTAGTTTTCGTTTTGGGAGACCTTTTTGGTGGATATAAGTGTGCACGGTTTTGACTTTTGTGCATTTATATTGAAATAACAATAAAAGCTTAAACAAAATATGACAAACATCTGCCACATTTCACCATGAATGTGCCGGCGCAACCGGATTGATACCACGGGATCATTGAAAATCAGAGCGTGAAGGTGAATTTTCACCAGAGGGGTGAGACTAGACGAGGTGTAAGCTAAGATGAAAGAGATTGTATTTTATATCTTGTTAGCTATTCGGCTAAAGTTGAGTTACATGGAAGGTATACCTATTATTGTGACAAGGTACCAAAAGTCTATATTCCTCTATGAAGCCTGTGCCTAATTTAAAATAACTTTTCACCAATGCAAATCGGTTCCCTAAAAATAACCACATCTACTATTAATTCGACGAAAAATACTTTAAGGTAAACAGGAAAATAATTCCATTGTGTGTTTTCTAAGAACCATTCCCTTTGGCGTAACTTCATCCTGTGTTTTGTGATTCTTGATAAAAATTGTTAAATCTTTTTGCGGACAACAATCAAAATGTTTTTATTTTTGTTTAAGGTGACAAACAAACAAGCGTGTCACCTCTTGGTGAGTAATCACCGCCGCCTATGAACATCTATGAGGTCAGAGAGGCCGCTGATGTTTGGCCTTTTAGAAATGACTAGTAGGGGGGCTACTTACATCGTTACGGAATTGAAAATGAAAAATATTTATTCAGTGCATCACAATCATACTTAACTAACATTAAACTAAAACAGATTAAAGTAAACACTGAAAAGGCACATACTCAGCATGTGTCGGGGTGTCAGACACCATGACGCTGGTATTCTGCATGTACCCACAGGAAGAGCACTGCTATAAAATCTATACATTAAACTAGTGATGGTACGAGTATGTAATTACTTAAATAAGTAGGTATATGATTATGCGTGTGTTTGTGTTTGAGTGTGTAAGAGTGACAGTAAGAGATTTCAAAGTGGAATGGGGGATGGCCAGCTATAAGTTCCAGATTTACTAATATATGGCTTTAGGAGGAAATTACACCGCGCAAGTAATTCGTCATTTCGGTTTGTCTAAAAGCTTGTGGATTGCCTAATTATAAATAGTATAGATTACGTTATTCTTTTGAAGGTCCCTAAGGTGTTTTAAACATACGGGAACTCTTGAAAATTGTTCCTGTAATTGAGAGATCTTTCGCTGGCAAAGCAAATATAAGTTCATCCGTCACGTCTATTACGATTTGCCATCAAACACAAAGTTTAGTCAGTAATACAGAGAAGGTAGTTAACTGCTTTAAATTAACGTATGGTTAAATTGGCTACTTTAATGACAAAACGAAAAAGTCAAAAGTGAAGAAACACTAGCAAATTACTAAGTCCTTAAATGGACCACAGTCAAATGAATGCCAATGAGGAAAATTTTAATGAAGTACCGCATGATGTAAATCATTTATTAACCGTGGGAGAGCTACGCTTCGGCATGATACCAAGGCCTCACAGCAGACCAGTGTGGAGCAGCGCTTTGGCTGTTTTGTCGAGTGAGTGAAGGTATCATACAAACCTCTACGGGACCTCAAAGAGACTTTTTTCCTCGCAACCAGAGATAACTCGCTGTGATGATTTTTGCTGTGATAGGTGGCAGACGACCAGACGGATTATCTGATGGTAAGCGATGGCGGCCGCCCATAGACACCTGCAACACCAGTTGGGTCACAAGTGCGCTGCTAACCTCCAACCCCTTTTTTCCCAATTGGGCCTGTACCCTCAGTCACATGACGAAATACAGCACAAGCGCTGCTTCACGCCGGTCTTTTGTGAGGCCGTGGTATCACTCTATTCAAGCCGGACCATTCATGCCAAAGCATGGTTTGTTACTCGCTATGTGCTTTGCTGCCGTCTCCTTCAGTGTGACTTAGCACACAAAGATCAAAGTTCTAATAATCCTCTCGATATTATCTGAGCTAATAAAGACCCGACTTGTGCCGTGTATGAAGCTAACGATCGTTTAGATATACGGATAGCTACTTATTGAAATGTCAAGGAATAGGACGATAATTGAGATCGAGTTTCTTAAAGAAATCATTACTAATTAATTAATCGGAGGAATAGGTTTAAAGGTAGGCAGCGCACTTGTGTGTGTGGTGTCTATAGGCAGCGTCCATCGCTTACTATGAGATGATCTGTCAGCTCGAACGAGACATAAAAAATGAAGCTAATCGTAGACCCATGAGGTCCGATTGGGGGAAAAGGGTTGGCATTGCACTTGTAACTCCACTGGTATTGCTGGTGTCTATGGGCGGCAGCAATCACTTACCATGAGGTGATCTGTCTGCTCGTCTGCCACCTATAACGGGTAACATAATCCTTGTGTTATTCTATAGAAGCTCTCTCGTTAAAAATAATAGAGAAGAAGATACTAATAGTTTAAAATTGTATTAAATTAGTACCACATAATAAGGATTTGGAAGGAAGGACACGAGTAAGATTTCAAAAAACGACTCTGAATTTGTAATATTTATCCAATGTAACTATTTAGAACTGGTCAAAAGAATAAAATTGTCACTCTCATTTTGAAGAACTCTCGCTAACAATTCTTGCGTAGCAACGTGCAAGATGCCTCTCCCATGATTAACATCACCACAGTATCGCACTCTTAATAAGATAATGACTCAATTCAAAATTGCTAAGTTTTGGTAAATGGCAAAAAACGATTTGTATTTTTAGAGCATAAACATTAAATTGCTATAAAATTTGAACTAAGATGAGTAAGAAGAAAGTAAAATTACGGTTTTAAGCCTGTGAATATATTCTTTTAGATTTAACAAAAAAATTAATTAATTTTATACACATAATAATAAAAAAACATTTTTGAAAAATATATTTCGAGATGCGTCATTGTTTTATGAAATCCAACCAGTAAATTTATGACGTAATTAAAATGGGTCAATATTTTACTGAAACATTGACAAAATATTCTGACCATCTTTTACTTAGGTCACTGTTTTATTAAGTTTTTAATACAAATATAAGACTCAATTCGGAAATAAGTGTAGGTACTTTTAACTTAATTAGAAAAACAACAGTTTTGTTTAAAATGTTTTATTAGAAAACGTTCACGTAAAAAGGAAAGTACAAATTAGCATAGGTGTTGATTCAACTAATAGTAAATAATGTTAAATTTACTCTCAATAAGTTGTATCTTTTAAGAGTCTGAACTAAGTATTTATTTCTTAAAATGTAGCTCTAAAATGTATTAAAATCTAAAATAAATCTTTATAAAAACGCACTAAGTGCAACAACAATATTTTTTATGATATAGGTGGCATACGAGCCGATGGATCACCTGATGGTAAGCGATGCAACACCAGTGGTGTCACAAGTGCGCTGCTAATTGTCCTAACTTATTAATATTATTCTAATATCGCCTTAATTGCACCAGAAGGTAGGCATATTTGTACTAGTCTTAGGGATTAAAAACAGAAAAATATTGAAAGTGTCATATTCGATTAAGAACCGGGACATTATTTTTAGGTATCGATACTATACTATAAATAATGAGCTAATAAACAGGTAGCAAACCAAACAAAAATAAAATAAAGATATTTTGCGATATTAACTGTACCAAAAAGAAAGTAAGTAAACAATAGGCGAACTTAATGCCAAGAGGCATTCTCTACTAGTCAACCTTTGGGTCAGAAAAGAAGGTGCTGCAAAAGGAGAACTAAGTTAATATTTAAATGGTAACTACTTTTTATCTGGAATTATTTTTCTTCAATATCTTTAATAAATTATTATAACCCGGTTATACTCAATAGCTCAGAAGTTACTGTTATTCCATCTTCGTATAAAGATTTTAATTTACCAGACCATGCGCTATCACTGTCTACCTCTGCACCTGATCAGCATGAGGCTCAACCAGAAGTAGGCAAGATTTAGATACAATCTCAGAGTCTCCTAGTATGGTCATACCAAGCGTCGCGTCTCTTATTACCATATCGGAATGTAATTTTTCACCTATGGCAGTATCCCAATCAGTTGTAAAAAAAGGGGAAATGTACCTTTTTTTTAATTATACCTCTAAAATAAAATAAAATGATGTTGTGGAGTATGTATGGTATGCATACTTGCGTGCCCAATTGGGTTGAGGTCTGGTTATTGTGCAGGCCACGGCAGAACGTTGATACGAGCTTTGGCAAGAATGCGTGTTACGACTCTAACCGTGTGTGGACTTCCACACACCGCACTTGCGTTGTCATGCATTAGTTGAAAAGAATCACCCAAGTGGCCTCGCAAAGGGTTGATTACATCTGATACAATCC
This sequence comes from Cnaphalocrocis medinalis, assembly GCA_014851415.1. NCBI lineage: Eukaryota > Metazoa > Arthropoda > Insecta > Lepidoptera > Crambidae > Cnaphalocrocis > Cnaphalocrocis medinalis. The sequence continues at coordinate 12,674,426 of CM026294.1, forward strand.
TGTTTGCGTAAACTTGAGCATTGAGGTTACCCCTGATCCAAATGAGATCGGTTTTTCCGCCGAGCCAAATACCGGCCCATATCGTTATTGTTCCCCCACATTGTTTATATGGATGAAATTCCTGACAATATCTGAAACGTTCTTTACGTCCAAATGTTCTCCAAACTCGAGAACGTCTTTTATCCGGTCTCATACCGAAGCGGGACTCATCCGAAAAGCACACATAGCGCCAGTCTTCTTCCTCCCAGTTTGTGTGTTCGCGAGCGTATCGTAAACGGGTCCTGCGATTGCAAGGTGCAATAGATGGACCTCTCAGCGGTCTTCGGAATCGCAGATCCAGTTCTCGTAAACGATTTAGGATTGTTTGATCGCTTATTAGCAAACCTGAGGAGCTGTGGCGCCTCGTAAACAACATCATGGCGGTCATGATACGATAACGTTGAGCAGTATTTTGGATATACCGGTCCTATCTCCGAGTCGTGATGCGAGACCGCCCTTAATGTCGCCAGACCACGCTGCCCGTCATGCAATAGCGCCTCCAGAGGCGACTTATGACGCTCAATGTAGTGTTAAAAGCGAAAGCCACAGCACGTTGCCTGGAACCAGCTTCCAACATTCCGACGGCTCGCATCATCTCTTCTCGGGTTAAATGATGTCGTGTTTCCATAATAATGTAAACTGTATCGGTTCTGATGCAGATATTGTAATGATATTGTCAAACCGCTAGTACTGTTTTATACAAATTCACATTGACAATCGATTTTCTTCTTATTAACGAATTTTAAACAATGTTTCTTATTTTAATGTTAAAAGTCACTAAACAGCATTATTAGAGATACAAAAAAGTTAGTAAAATTAACCATAATAGCAGCAATACTCTTTAACGTACTTGATCCCTAGACACTTTTGATTTGTGTACTTACATTGACCAACTCATGTCGGTAAATCCTAAGACTTACAAGTAAATCTTATGATTTACCGTACTTCGAGCTTTTACAGTAACAGCTTTATTATGTATATTTTATATTTTAGAATATAATTTTACACAATACAATAAATACTTTACAACATCATCAATATTTTTAGAATATTGTTTTTATTTGCTGGTTCTCCATTATGTCTGTTATCTGAAAAAAGGAAAAATATGTAATTAAGTATTAGTAAATGTTAGTTTAAATTAAATTACTAAGTTTATAATTAGCATTATAGAGTTGTCAGTTTAAGTAATAGATCGTTTAAAATGTAAATAATAGGACTTGACTATTTAATTTAACGAATACAGCCATGGGTGTTTATTTAGCCACCATATTATCAATAACACCACCAATTACGCACCTGCATACAACTACTGTGAGTGGTCGACACAAATTATCACACTCATCACGCGTATGCGGTGATACGCATAGTAAGCAAATCAACGTAAATGGGCACTTTTGCATGGTTATATTAATTATCTAACATTATTCCAACTTTATACGAACGGACGCGGGCGAGGTATACCTACGCCTTCAGATCTTGGCATGAAACCGCGCGATTTCAAGGCCGTGTCCGTGTCGTTGAAATCCGTACGATAGTATTAGCGTAAATTTAAAATTCCAGCGAAAAGCTGAGATACGAAAGAATAAACTTAAACAACACAGTGACTTAAATTAAAAATTCCAACCTTATATTTAATACTACAAAGACCTATTTTTAATTGTAACTTCGATTTGTTCAGTTTTTTTATGAAAAAAAGACCTAAATTCAAACACTACAAAACATTTTCGTATTTTTTTAACAATACAGAGACCAAATTCGATTTGAGTTATATTTCGTGAACGATTTCAAATAAAACACAGACCTAAGTAATAATTTGTCATTGATCCTACAGTACATTTTAATAAAATAAAGACTCAATTCAAGTTGAGCCTATATCAACTGAGAGAAAATTACTGAAACAAAGACCTATTCCAAAACCAGTCAATATTATAATGATAAATATTTAACAAACTTACCGATTTGTTTAGTAAAACACTGACGCATCTCCAAATCTGCCGGCGTTTGACACAAACCTCGCGCGCAACCGCCGCCCCAAAACTGAATTGGTCGATATTCGATGAACGAACGAAGTGTGCGGGGCGGGAAAGATAGTGACTCATGTATTTTATGCGTTATTATTTACAGAATAAAGTTGATTTTTAAAGAAGTATGCTGTGACCCTTGGTCTATAAGGTCGATTTTTCACCAAAACTCATTTTTCCGAAATTTTGAGTTAGGTCGTTATCTTATTAAGAGTGCGGTATTTATTGTAACAAATATTTTAAACTGTTTTAATTTCACAACAAAATTGCTCTTTTATGCACTCTCTAAGCTTTATTCTCAAAAAGTCAAAGGTCAGAATTTATGATTTATAAATCAACTGACCCCTGAAATTCCATACAGATTTTATGTTCCGTGAAATTTTGGCCACAATAGAGATCATTTGCATTTTACTCGCAACATCTTAATGTGTATTTGTGTTCGAGAAATTTAAGCGTCACTTGACAATAACTCTATTTGTGTTGAGTTTAAGAATTTCTTGATAATTGCGGTTGGAATTGCTCTCACTTGTATGAAGTTGAATAGAGTATGTAACCTGTTTGTAAGTTTTATATAGTGCATCAGGTTTGCATGAAATTAATGTTTATGATGTGGAGATTGCTTTCATGTGAGAATACATTTTGACAATATAATTTTTAAAACTGCTACTCTTAAACTACTGTACTAAGACAAACATAATACATAATAAAGCAATATGTTTGTACGAGATAAAGATTTAAGATCTTTATTCTCATTAAGACTTACATTCCTACAAATTCGATTACCATGAGAACATAAAACATTTACAAAAATCCTAAAAACTTCATTTAAAGCTTTTTCTTCTCAATTCTACCATTATTAGTGTACTAAATACTCCATTTAATTCTTGTAAATGATAATGAATTCTTTCTTATCAGCAATCAACAAATTCTATCTACCTAAAAACCAAAAGATACTTATCAAGAATCTCCTCCATTTGACTGCTACTGTATTTAATACCTTTTAAATCGAACATAAAACCCTAATTTTGAATTCAATCACCATAAAACTCTTACTGTTTAAAATTCAGTGTTCGTCGCAATAAATTATCATTCGTTCCACAACCTTCAAAGCCAAAAGAAAAAACCATCAAAATATACACAATCGGGCCTAGAGCGAACCCTGACAAAGCCCTACTGAACTTGTATGAACATGTCGTTGAAAAAAAAGAAAAAAGAGCACCTGTTTGGGATAACACCTGTGGAATATATTAAACCTTCGACCATATTGAGATAGGGTCAGAAAAAGGTTTAATCTTCGAGCGAGATAGTGAATTTGGGTTTTTTCTAATGCTATCGTAAAATGGAATATATTTTTGATTTGTGTTTACTTTTACGACTTCGCTCAAATGTAAGGAGAATGTAAATGTTCCTGTCAATTATACATCTTCTTTTTTATGTGTTTTCAAATTATTCTAAACTAAAACATATTTTTTATTTTAATAAGAGTGATAAACACCAAGTACTCCAACTCTATACAATATAATATTGCCATATACTAATTTTTAAAACTTTTCTCGTATTTCCATTTAACTTTTAATTCAAAATGTTTCTTATTAGAAAAGAAAACATCCAACAATAACGGTTATTAGATAAATTTCTTGTAATTGTATAGAAATTTGTCTGTCTACAAGAAAAGGCAACTCTGTTGGATTTAAAACAATAAATGCTGTTTTAACTTTCAATATTATTAATAACAGATATTTATCCTTAAGCAATAATATTGAATTAATGTGTAGTTTTATTTACCTACCTACTCTGGTCTATGATAGATAAAATTTATCGTTTTGTTATAATTCTCTTACTGTTATATTAATTCTTAGAAGACGTTGTGTAATAAATGTACTAAGTAATAAAACCTTGTTAGAGAATACCATAATTTTAATCATGTACCATGACATTATTAAGTGTGTTTAAGTAATTTTGTATTTATTTGTTAAAGTTATGATAGTTGAAGAAACTGTAAAGTGTAGTGAGTAACTACCAATTTTATACTGCTTTTGCGTGTGAACTATAATACCCGTGGATAGGTATTCTTATTTGAATAAACATGTCTCATACAAATTCGGAGTACCTATTGGAAAAAGTGTATCTGCTAAGATACTACTAATGCGAGTAATAATTGAGAATGGTTTATAAAATATTAAAACGGAAATTAACGCGACGTTTATTGGTAACTTACTGCTTGACATTTCGGCTATGTTGCAGCAGCCGTAATCACAGTCGGACTATTTTATAGTTATAATGTAACAAAAAAAAAAGTAATTGAAAATGTAACTACAAAAACGAAACCTATACTTACCAAAACTGCTAAAGCTATCAACTTCAACAACAATACAGCAATTAATGCAACTTCAATCGAAGGCCTTTGACAAAAACATTTTGATCTTTCGAATCAACGAAGCGTCTTTTCACACTTGAATTGTGACCGAAACAATCACAGAAAGCGTGACTTACTTTTAATTTTTTTCACCCTTTTGTCGAAAACGTTTATCCTTATTTTTGGGATTCAAAGTTTATTTTTGGTGCATAGGCGTGAATTTAAAAGGCTGTAACAATTGGAAGGACCACACAGAGTAATGCGACGATGAACTTTGCTTTTCGTTGAAAATTCTGAAGTTCGACATTTTGTTATAGGTTGAGACTTTGCTTTTCAATCTTATGCAAAATTTTATGTGATTAACCTTGAAAATATTTTTCACAGAGTATGTAAGTAAACAGCTGAATCTTTTTTCAATCAATTCAAAACAACTTTATTTAAGATTGATGTTCTAAGTTTCTATTTTATAAACAGTTTTGCATACATTTTAAAAAGCAAAATCAAGTAGGAAATGTCTACGAATAAGCTCTAATTTTATACCATTTGTATTAAATAAAGTAGAACTTGTATATACTTAGTGTTAAATAAGCACAGGAACAGTCTATACAGATGTAGTTTTCGATTTCTTCGCTCACGACGTCCGATCCAGATCACTTTTCCCTTTCTAGCGTTGAACTGCTCAAGCCATTGCCAATGCTACGAGTAACTTGCTGGAATAAGGTATTGACTGCAGCGAATTCCAACCATCTCATGCTTATGTATAATTTTTTGCACATTATGGAACAAAATTTTTAAATTGAAACCAAATGCATATAGAATTTAAGATTCATTTTACATTCATAAGTCTACGAAATAGTTGATGTGCAAAACATTCCTGCTTCTAAAGTTTCCTAATTTTTTTTTTCTAGATCAATTAAAATTAATCTGTCAGGTATTTTTTATTGATTAGCAAATATTTACAACTTAGGATAAAGTTTATTTTGTTTCTTACAAAATAATGAAGATAATGTTTCTTTTTTTATACATTTTCTTTTAATGATACCTTTCCTATTTTATTTTTGTCATAGCAATTCTTTGTAATTAATTATTCTTAAGTAAATTATTTAGGTGCATTATTTACTTTTCCTATTTGTATCGTATCTATTAAACTATTTCTTAATAACAATAAAATTACTTGTTATTACTTATTTTGTATCTTCCCTGCAGTTAATGACTTGGGCCACGGCCTTTCGTGACTGCGGCCAAGATCGTGCCAAGTTTAAGTCTCCAGTTTCATGTTTGAACTAGTTCATTGCTGTGTCTTTTGTCCGTAATCTTACATTGTATCCTGCAATTTTGTCTTTAAAAAATACTTTTGCTATTTGTTACCCAATACTCTAATTAATGAATTATTTTTAGAAAATTGTTCTCAATGAACTTGCCTATTGTTTTTTGTAGTAAAGCGAAACTCTTGTTCTTAAAATTCACACACTTGTTTCACAATTTTTTTTTATATTTTCATACCCACTCTAGAAAGTTTTCCTGTATTACACTTTTGTCACCAAAAGTTTTATGTTCATTCAAAAAAATATTTGCTCCAATAATAATTGATTGCACAGAATTGTACGATTCTAAATATCAGTTTTGCACTGTTACAAGTCAGCTTGTCAGGACTAAAGTTAACTATAGAATTGTGTGGCTGACAGCGCCCAATGTAAACATGCGTTATTTTAGAATTGATTGACGAGCTGACAGTGTTTGTGAGTTTTAGCAGCGCACATACACGGATGGATGTATGGACATTGTTCATTGTTGGCAGTGAATAATAAATTTAGAATAGCTCCATTTCTTGTAAAGGAAAGATAGATTTTCTTAGTAAAATTCAGTGCAATAAATCAGTTGTATTTGCTAAGGGGCGATTTGGTGTGAATAGAAAATCCAAATTCAAAGTTTTTACAAAATAATATTTATTTCACAATTTCCCAGTTATTTGTCAGGGACATAAAATTATTAAACACAATCCTGTTATGTATAATCGATTACATGCTGCACTTAATTATAATATGTAGGTAGTTGTATATAATAAGATTGTAAATCGTGAATGCTTATATGAAAAAATCACAAACATTTAAATGCAATATTTACATTTTGTAAACTAAAAAAATCATAAATCTACATCAGGTTTTTATAATCTTTATACAAATCAGGAATATTTTTTTCATCCATTTTTATTTTACATTTTTTCGAAACATAACATAGTAAAACAAAATCTATCATCGTAACAAAATTACATTTCACCTGGTTTTATTAAAAATATATTTACAGGAACCCTAAAGAATAATTTTGTTTTACAGAAAATAAATGAACAAGAAGACAACATAATTCAATTGCCTTTATCATAGAATTTCATTATTTTCAATGTTGTCTCTCTCATATTTAACTAATATTTGGTTTCTAATCAAATCGAAATGAAAATGAAACTAAATGTAATTATGACTATCGATATTATTTGGAACTAAAATAAAATTTGAGATCCATATACGTATGATCAATTATTATAATAATAAATGTTTCACTAAAAAACTAAAATCGCGACATAAAATTAGTTGACATAATTGTAATAAATTAAACTATTCAAAATTATCTGTATCAAAAATTGATAAACAAAATTGGAGATCAAATGGAAATGTAAACTAAAGATAAAAACTTAACAACGCTAAAATAATTATGATTACTTCGCACGCTTTTACAAATGGTTAGATAATGCTGGTATAAGAAGCTAGAGCTTACAACAAAGTCTTCCAAAAATATTTGCACGTTTTAAAATTTTTACCATAAATGCACTGTGATGTTTTATTCTTAGAAACGTTTTGTCGAACTTCACTCAAATTTGGAAAAGCAAAATTCATCAAGCCTATGTTAGAGCAGTCAACCAAATCAAATGAAAATTGGCACTTTTCATTTCAATTGGCGTTGTACCACCATTTACTATTTAAGTGCAGTTTGACACAACATCTCTTGCGAAACCAATTTAAAACTTAGGACTTAGAAATATGTAACAACAGTCCAGGTCTGCTTTGCAGTATCACCGTTAACAACACTTATCTATTTAGAATCCTCATTTTATCTGATCGTGTTGAAGAGTGAAGACGCGAGCGAGACTTTTATGATAGCCACGACCATCACAAGGTTCACGATGTAGGTCGAATTGCATCTTAAGTGGTAAGGTGGTGTGATATTTTCCCGAGGGCACTCACCTCGCCGATTATCCTGGACTTCTTGACCAGGTTGTCGTGAAACCAGGATATGGCACAACACTTCGTAGAGCTCGCCTAAGAGCCGGTTCAAACGAGAAAAGTTCTCTTCTGTCGCCTCTCTCTCGCTAGGCAAGTTGAACGCTATAGCCATCTTTGTCGCTCACAACGTCTTTTCCTTCGAAAGAAGCGTGGATTTGCTGTTTCTTTTGTATGCATAAATGCTAGACGTTCAAACGTCAACTGCGGTTCTGATATGCCCACCGCTTCAACTTTTTGATCTCTTTCAACTCCAAGTTTTCAAAAAAGTTTCTTCTCAAAATTTTTGTTGATGTTTTTATGAAAATTTTAATCTTTTGAAGAGAGAAATCAATGTTCACAGCGGCGTAAATGCAATGATCGAAAGTCTAGTAAAGTTCAGTAGAAAAAATCACTTTCACAAATGGCACGTTCCTCACAGTCCGAATTGGCGCACTTCACGTGTAAAGTTTACAAAAAGTTCCGACGCAAAAACACGACGAGCATTGTCCAGCTCAGTCATAATTCAACGATAACCGCACGGTCGATGACACAACGCTAACTAACGCACTATGCATCGTTCTCGATGTAAACAAACTCGGAACTCCGCGCGACAAAAGAGGTCGACTGACAACTAGTGTACGTGCGGCGGTCGCGGAAGCAAATCGTGTAATGGGGGATAATACTTCGTGCACATCATTGCTTCGTTCGACACGTGCATCTGTGTGCGCGCGGTGCATAACGTCCCTACACACGCACACATCTGCAACCTATTTGATTATAAATAGTGGAACGCACGGTAGCACGTTCCCTTCGCACTCCACCGCCGCGGTTACCTCTGCACATCTATCTCCCTCCCTTTCTCTCCCACTTGCAGCGTCATATCTTTATTCCTTTCCAAACTGGTTTCACGATGTTAGAACAGTAACTGAGAGAGCGTTTCGTTCTCTCTTCTGTTAAGCGGGGCGAACCCTTTGCGAAAGGGAAAGAGATGATTGTTGCGCTTTTGGATTTGGAGCTTCAAAAGCGCGCCAAAGTGAAACAGCCAATGGGATGGCGTTTTGGGTATGGGGTGAGGTGACGTAAGGATCTCGGTGTCGCGTCCACGGGGTTGTTATCCGAGCGCGCTCACTCCGCGGCGGCTTGCCACGGCAGTCTTACCGACCGTTGCTCAAAGTTTAACTGCCCTTTGTTCAGATATCGAAGTAGAAGTGACAGGGAGTAAGCGTGTGTGTTTTATGACTAATTCGGAAATAGGACTAGTTGCGTTTACGGCTGCGGTTATACCATTCGCGTTGGTTTGTGAAACCGAGGTGTTTTTGGGTTTATTGGCTAAGTGGAAACCTTTGTTTAGACGCTCTGTAAAAGCAATAAAATTGATAATCGCCGGTAAAAAGATTCAATGAGAAACGGAGAGGTATTTCGAAATTTTAATGTGTTTTCGTTTATGGATTCGTGTAAAACAAAGTGGTATTGCAATAAATTGGTTCAACGTTAGTCATATTTTGTGGTAAAGTTCCAAATCTGTGTATAATAAGGTATATCACCACATTTTTTGCTATTTGCACTTATTTAGTTAAATAAAAAAAAGATATCATCTCGAGTGTAATCAAACTCTAAAGCAAAACAAAGTTAAATTTGGGTTGTTTTGTTCACAAGTGTGCAAGTTTTAGAAACGGTATATAGTACTTGACAGACTTGAAGTAAAATCCGTGGCAATTTAAAAATACAATCTAGTTATCAACTGTACGCTTAAAAAAACTGAGACCACATCATTAATTCAAGACTTAATTTAAAATATGTAGAGCTTCGAAAAAAGGCAAAAATACTATTTGAAATGATTTCAAAAAATCTCAGGTGAAGAAATATGTTTCCATGATTTTCAGCTTGCAGTGTTCAGCAGTATGTGATAAGGCTAAGTATACACACAAATCCACACACACAATTATTACACGTATTTCATTTACTGCATATTAAAACTATAGTTGTGTTTCAATATTTTACGTAGTTAGTTCAGCTTAAACTTAAACAAATATTTTTTTATCACTTACTTCCTTTGGAATCTTTTACATTTTATAGCACACACAAGAGACGTTACCAAAAATCCAAACCACACTAAGGAACACAAACTCAGTGAGACACAAAAAACTATACGAGATGACCTTTTATTAGTCATATACACGCCCAATTTCTAACTCCAAGGATATCCCCTGACTCACACAAACAACATAATATAATCGTAAACCATACTCACAATATTAGGAAAAAAAAATCTTTAGAGTTAATTTAGTAACAAGGACAGACTCAGTAATAGGGGTGTTAGGGAGCTCCGTAACCGTAACCGAAACTATCGGATATCCGATATAAAAAATCATCCGTAACCGTAACCGAATCCGAAATGAAAGATTCGGATAGTATCGGATAGGGGCGGAGCCTAATTAAGACACGTTATGACAAGTTGTTTTGATCGGCCGGCCGCTGCAGTGCCGACACACAATATTTTCTTTAATACGAAATTACTGATTCAGTATAAGTAATAATTTTGTTATTACATTTTCATTTTAGGTATTTTTGATCTAAAACATCTAAAATTTAGATAATACTCAATATAATAAAATTATTTATATTTATTTTTATTTTAAATAGCTGTAATAATTACTCGCAGACTGATTGTAATTCCTGCCAAAAACGAAACAAAACTACTTTATTACCTATTAGTATTTTACTTTTAAAATTCCTTAAAAATATAATATCCGTAACCGAAACTAACGGATAATCCGAAATAATTTATTATCCGTATCCGTAACCGTATCCGGTATAACAATCATTCCTATATCCGTATCCAATCCGTAACCGAAATTTCATATCCATAACATCCCTACTCAGTAATATTTAGATTTTTTTTTAAACATAATTACACAATGTTGAGGAAATCTTAACATTCTCACTAATTTACCAGTTAAGGAAACAGAAAGAATCTTTATTTTGACTAAAATAAATGTTGTATCAACTAAAAGAGTTAAAAAAATATTTAAAACAAACATTATCTTATAAATAAAGATATAAACAAAGGAAGAACAATTCACTCCAAATATGAATTGGGTTACTACAATCTTTTATATTTCCTCACCCAATTCTCAGATTATAGTACAAGAGCTTCTATTACCACATGCAGTAATGCATGTATTAAAGTAATTTCCATAAGTAGGGTATTTGACAAAAAAAAATTATGTGTTTAATCAAAAGACCTCTCAATTTAAGAAACATTATTGAAAGAATTGCTCGATTCTGATTTGAATCACCTGAGATATCACAACTTTAAGAGCACATATTTTGGGCAAGCCCAAAAACGCTCTATACAAATGGCTACAGGCAAGTGACGTCACACGCTTGTATCTTGTATGCGCGTCTAGTAAATTTTGTTTGGTAGCTATATCAAATGTTTCGTTTATGTAAATGGTTTCATAATAAAAGTTGGTGAAAAATGTACGGGTAGTTCGATGATATATATATATTTTTTTAATTTTATACTTTAAAAATAGACTTGCTCATGAAACTTTGAATGCTCATAAAACCAGCTAGACGTTATATTTTTAACTGAAAATGTTGGCCATTGGTTCTCATTTACCAGTATTTTGGAAAAGTATAAATATTTTTTACTATATCGAGATTAGTCAAATACCCTATTATGTAGACATTAAAATGAAACCTAAAACATGCAACATATCACGTAGGCTCAGATTGAGACTTGCAGTCTTTGAAATAAGTAACAAAGAAAACCGCAGACATCCGATTAATCACCTGCAAAAAAATACGGAAACCAGTTTAGAATCATCTGCTATTTTATAAATAATTTAAAAGAATGCTCTTGACAAAGTCTACAGTAGTCCAAAAAATTATGCTACTTCTACTTGCCCATTAATAGTATTAACAATATTTTTGACTGTATCTAACTATCATCATCATCTTCAGCTATTAGTAATCCACTATTGGATTTAGGACTCTCCCATCTTACTCCTTGCAACATGGTTAGACGCCTTAGCCATCCATTTCACTCCCGTGTGTTTCTTGTTGTCACTCTTGGACAGACGACATCCAACTATTCTTATTTTCAAAAATAAATGCCCTTCAAATTGCTGTTTAGTAAGCATCGCACGAGACTAAAAGTACCTAGCTTGTTAACCACAAATAAACATTATTTGTGACAAAAATTAAATGTTGGAAATCGAAGAAAGATATAGAGATTAAGACGTAAGACAGTCGTATAAGCTATTATTCTAGTCAGTGAACATCAACTTACAATATACTTAATTAACAGATGAAGCTACATACCTACTCTATTAAAAACAAAAAAAGTTTACAGAACATTAATATTTATGCAAGAGAAACTATTTAAAACATTACGAAACTCATTTCGAACAAAGAAAATTCTAGCAAAAAATACAAAATGCTAAAATCATCAACCAACTAGAAATTAAAATCAATAGCACAGATCATGTTAGTACATGTTCACGCATCATCAAACATAAGTTGAACTACAAAGAAGAGGAATTTGCAAGAGTTGGCGTCTCTGATGAAATTGGACGATTTGTATGTCGAGAACGAAAGTAGGTCACTGATGATGACTAAGCTGGTCTGAATATAAATTGTAGTGTGTAAGACATTGACATTTGTTAGCAAACTGTCATTTGGACAGATCGGTAAAATAATAATGGTTTTGACAGTTGAGATTAGCGAACTGTCATTCGGACAGATCGGGAGAATAACACTTTTGACAATCGAAGCGCGGGGATTGAATGGAAAAAACGTTAAACAAGGGTGTCTTGAGGGTTTTTTTTTGGGAAAAAGAGTGATACCTGATTTGTTTCGAAGAAAATACTGTGTTGTGTTGAAGGAGTAAAGGATTGGTAACCTATTACAATATTGTATTATTGTGAACACCCTGGAATATTCCAACAATCAGAAGTGAAGTGAGTCCTGACGCCCATCGGTATGTATACCTACTGTTAAGTTAATCAAATCTGCCAATTTCGTTATTCGTTCGAATTGCAAGGAAACATTTTCATCATTTAATGTTTTCCTGGTACACTACATATAACACAAGATTAAGAGGAACCGACGTAAACTAATTTGGGTAGTTACGTTACTTACCAGGAAATAGTATCCTGGGCATTCCTATTCAATCGTTTCATTCCTATCATAAGAAATAGTGTTTGATTTATTTACATAATCAATATTCAATTGACATATCAATGTAGAAGTAATAGACATAAACTGAAGTATTGTTTTTGTCATATGATAAGTACCTACTGGTTCTGTTATATCTGTATTGATAACCAGTGGAAATCTAAGTAAGTAAGTGTAATAAGAGTTGATGAGATGTTGATAGTAAAATATATGAATAACATTGTTGTTATGTTATGTTGTTATCAGTGCATATAGTTATTATCAGTGCATATTATTAAATGAGATAAGGAATAAAACTTGTTATGCTGTGACGGGACCTGTAGTGTGTCCTCGTTACTCTCACTTACACAGATCAAATCAAATCAAATCAGGTCAAAATATATTTATGCAATTTAAGTCTTTTACAGAACATTTAAATGAACGTCAAATTTTACTATCAAAATTTCTACCGTGAAGAATCAGCAAGAAACTCAGTAGAACTTAATGTCTGAAATAAATGATTTGAATTGAATTAATCTTTTCAAATATGTGATCATAAAATTTTTAAAGAATTAAATAAATAAAAAAAAAAATTTAAGGTCTTACAAGAATTAAAGTAATTCATACTTAGATATTTTAATGCTTGTTGTTAATGGTGTACCTATTTCATTATAGCTGTGTGGTACAAATTTAATAAAATTTGTGTATAGTTCAACTTCAGATATTTAGGTTTAACGGTTATAATATTTACTTAAATGAATATTTCTTTTACAATTTATTGTACTATGTGGTTCAGTAGCATCATCATAGGCCTTCACATATTTAACAGATGATTTAAGCAGCATCATGCGGTGTAACTTTACAGCAGTGCAGTAGACAATACTTCTATAATAAAAGCTTTTATCATGAATAATTTTAAGATACAATGTGGGTAGCAAATGGATGTTTATATACTTACTAATATAATGTCTTATCCTCTCCTGTCCTATCCCTATCCTACAAATCCTAACTATGACCTCGCTCGATAAATAGACTTAGACCTCCCAATAAAGTTAAAATGTCCGAGCCAATGACACCACCAATACCATCCCACCAACTCGAACAAATGGAAGCGCCGATCAGGAAGTCTCATGCCAGAAAGCATCGGTCTGATCGTAGCAGGTCTCGTGGTTATAAGCGTAACCGGTCGCGTTCCCATTCGATTCGTCCGCGAATGTGTAGAAAGAGAAGCCGGTCGCCACCCCGACATAAACGCGACCGCCGCCGACGCGATCGCCGCCGACACTATGATAGTAATAGTGCCAGTTCATCATCCTCCGCAGAATATTCCTCTAGAAAACGGAGACAGGTTTCCAGTGATACTACAGAATCCAGCTCCTTCAGCTCGAGTAGTTTTTCGTCTTCCACTGACGATGATGGGCACCGGCGCCGTTCACGATCCAAACGTCGGTGCAATTCCCGTAAAAAACGGAGATACGATCGATCATCACACAAAGAAGAGGACCGATCGATGATGGACAAGTTTATAGATGCATTAAGCCGTCATGACAAGAACTCGTTTAATAGCGCACATGATGTAATCCCGAAATTTGACCCCGGTCTTAAAACGCAATCCACCCGAGCTTGGTTGAAGAAGGTGAATGAGATTGCCTCAATATATAGGTGGAATGAAAAACAAACCATATTCCATGCCCTCTCGAAGCTTTCTGGACTGGCGAAGCAGTGGTACGAAGGACTATTAACGGTCGATCTCAACTGGAAGGGATGGCAAAGGAAGTTGTTGAAAAACTTTCCCGATGACCGCAATTATGCGGAGAGACTTACAGAGATGCTCAACAGAAAAAGCCGTCGGGATGAGACACTGGAAGAATACTTCTATGACAAAGCCAAACTTGTTAGCCATTGCAACATAAGAGGAAAAGATGCGGTGGACTGCATAATTTATGGTATTTATGACCACAACATTAGATTGAACGCACAGGGTGCAAATTTTAGAAGCCCTAATAAGTTATTGCGTTTTCTGCGAAGTATATCTTTAAACAACTCCAAGGACAACCTCAGAAGGCCACTGATTCCTCAAAAACCGGAACAGACTAGTTCTCGAACATTCGAAAATAATAAAACACAAAGAGCTGGCAACCAGTCAAGAATAGTGCGCTGCTATAATTGCTCTGAAATAGGACACACCGTAATTAAGTGTCCCAAGGAATTACAAAAAAGATGCACTAAGTGTAACTTCCTTGGACATACTGCAGACCATTGTCGGAGAGGAAATGATCCTGGTGGACGTGCGAAGAATGTTACCAATAGTGACATAACACCTGCGGTGAATAAAATACAGCCAAATGAGGTACAAGAGCCCAATCCTAATATTTATAACAAAGTCGTAAAAGTTAACGGGATCAATAGACGCGCATTTATCGATTTTGGGAGTCAATGTACAATGATTAATAAAACTAGTTGTAGTGAGTTGAATCTAGAATTAGTCTCGTCAAAATTACCTATATTAAAGGGATTTGCGTTTGGTACCATGCAGCCCGAGGGATGCGTTCAAATTCATATATGTGTAGATTTTGTTGAAGCGGATATTGAAGCTTATGTTGTACCTGACGAATTTCTGAACTACGACTTATTACTAGGACAAAATTTAACTGAAAGGCCCGAGGTAGTTGCCCATAAAACGAATACCAACCTTGTTTTATACACCAATGACTCAGATTTAGGTAAAGTTCAATTATATAACAAAAGTAACGTAAGATTTCAAGGTGTGCATACGGTTGACTTCATCTGCGAGGATAATTTTACAGGTTATGTATATATACATGGGAACTCATGTTTTAAAGATGGAGAAGAGTTCATGTTAATACCCGGCGTGTATTCAGTAGTAAATGGATTAGGAAAAATGGTAGTCGTTACATTCTCAAACATAGCAATTAAATTGAGTGAAGGAAAGCTGTTAGCCCGGGCGCGAATACTACCAATGGATATTCCAAAGGTGGAACTCCCATTGGAAAGAGAAGTGAATTTGGTGGATAGTAATAATCTAGAAAATAGCACGTATGTAAGGGAAGAGATAACTATTGATATGCTTAACATAGGACCAGATTTGTCAGATAAAGATAAACAAGAACTTCTAAGTATGGTAAATGAGTTTAGGGACTGTTTTGCCCTCACTATGGATGAGCTGGGCAAAACATCAATATGCGAAATGCACATTAAACTGCTTGACGATTCCCCAGTTTCATACAAACCATATCGATTGCCGTACTGCGAGAGGATCATAGTAAGAGATCTAATTAATCAGTTACTTGAGAATAACATAATTAGAGAATCTGATTCACCATATGCGAGTCCTATAGTTTTAGTACGAAAGAAGAATGGTGAAACTCGATTGTGCATAGATTATAGGGCTCTCAATAAAAAGACGGTTAAGGACTCTTATCCCATGCCCGTCATTGATGACCAATTAGATCGTCTAAGCGGAAAAAGGTACTTTACCAGCCTAGACTTAAAGTCTGGGTATTATCAGATTCCAATGAGCGTAGAATCCAGACATCTTACAGCATTTGTAACACCAGACGGCCACTACGAATACACGAGAATGCCGTTTGGTTTAGTTAATGCACCAGCTGTGTTCCAACATATGATGAATAAGGCTCTGGGTAAAGACCGATATGAACTAGCAATGCCTTACTTAGATGATTTACTGTCACCGGCAGCGACTGTAACAGAAGGACTAAAGAAACTTAGAAAAATCTTTGGTTCATTACGCGAGGCTGGCCTTACGTTAAACTTAAACAAATGTTCTTTCTTTGCAACTTCCCTAGATTACTTAGGCTTTGAATTGTCCGAGACTGGTTTAAGGCCAGGAACGAAAAAAATTGAAGCCGTCGCTTTGTTTCCTGTTCCTACTAATGTCCACCAGGTTCGGCAATTCATCGGCCTTACGAGTTTCTTTAGAAGGTTCGTACCTAATTTTGCTGGTATAGCAAAACCGTTAACAGCCCTTACTAAAGCCAATGTACCCTGGGTTTGGCGAGAATCAGAAAATAACGCATTCGAAAGTCTGAAAGCAATGTTAGTTCAAAGGCCTATATTAGCACTGTATGACCCTAAATACATAACTGAGGTACATTGTGACGCAAGCAAAATCGGACTTGGCGGAATACTCTTGCAAAAGCCAGACGAAAGCTCATCATTGAAACCGGTCGCTTACTACAGTAAGCAGACTACCAAGGAAGAAGAATACCTGCATTCCTATGAGCTAGAAACGCTTGCAGTAGTACAATCGCTCAAAAAGTTTCGCGTCTATTTGATCGGTTTGCCATTTAAGGTATGTACAGATTGCAATGCCCTTAAATCGACTCTCACCAAACGTGATCTCGTGCCAAGAATTGCTAGATGGTGGCTATTATTACAGGAGTACAATTTTACGATAGAGTATAGACCGGGAGACAATATGAGACATGCAGATGCCCTGAGTAGAAACCCCTTACCTAGCACTAGCCATGATTTTGATGACCTAAATGATATGAGGGAGTTTGATATATTGAGAGTAGATACGCTGGATACAACTCAATGGCTACACACAGTCCAAATGACTGACCCCAAACTAAAGCTTATAAAAACCGTCCTAAGTCAAAATAACAAAGACTTAAAAGATATATGCAACAATTATGTTATGAAGGATGACAAGCTGTATAGGAAAATAGGTGATTCGTTAAAATGGGTAGTGCCTAGTGCAGCCAGGTGGCGAATATGCCAATTGTGCCACGACGAATCAGGACACTTTGCTGTAGAAAAAACCCTTGACAGAATAAAACAGGAGTACTGGTTCCCCAAGATGAATAGGTTCGTTAACAAATACGTGTCCGCCTGTCTTAACTGCGCTTTTAGTAAGGGTACCACTTCCAAAAAAAGTGGATACCTACACCCCATTCCTAAAGGAAGCTTGCCGTTTCATACATTGCATATGGACCACCTCGGTCCATTTGTACGAAGCAAAGCCGGTAACTCCTATATTTTTGCTATTATAGATGGATTCAGCAAATTTATTTTCGTTAGGGCAGTGAAAAACCTGAAAAGTAATACCACCATAAAAATCCTTCAGGATATATTTGATGTAGTTGGATGTCCTAGAGTAATTATATCGGATAGGGGAACGAGTTTTACCTCAAGAACCTTTAGAGAATATATCAAGTCCATTGGCGTGAAGCATGTCCTTAATGCAGTAGCTACACCTCGCGCCAACGGACAAATTGAAAGATATAATCGGACAATTCTGGACTCACTTAACGCATCTAATCACGGGTTAGATGAGCGTGAGTGGGATTTGCATGTGGGAAAAGTTCAGTGGAGCCTTAATAACACCACGAACAAGGGCACAGGAACTTCCCCATCTGAAATAGTTTTTGGCCGTAGAACAACCAGCACAAGTGAAGGGATGATAAGGAACGCTCTCCATGAAGACGAGGATCCTAGTGAGATTGATCTTGAAGAAATTCGTGGCAAAGCAAAAGAGTGTATAGAAAAGTCTCAACTCTACATGAAAAATAACTACGACAAAACTAGAGCTCCTACCAAATTTTATAACGAAGGTGACCTTGTTATGATCCCGAACCACTGTATCCCTGCAGATGGCAAAAGTAAAAAACTCATACAAAAATATCGGGGCCCCTTCAAGGTAACATCAGTACTACCGAACGATAGATACGAAGTAACGAGCATACCAGGGTTTACTAAACGACGATACCAAAGCATTTACCCGGCTGATCAACTTAAGAAGTGGATTACTTTTAATACACATGATAATATGAATAATGATATTGATGAGAGTACAGACAATAGTAGCAGTTGTAGTAACGAAAATGATAATTTAGAATAACGGTTTAATAATCTATTAAACGCCTTTCTGGGTTCATTATAAATGAGTTATCTGAGTCAATGTAAAAATGATAAGAATGAATTTACGAATAAACTAATATTTTAACTATGGTACATAGGTACTATAAAATGTAGCTCTAAAGACTTAGGTTCTAGATATTTTCCCTTCCATCCTTCCCCTCGACCCATCTTCTTTTACAGAACCAAACTAGACAGTAACCAGGCAACAGTATGGATGATGACAGCCTACCTCACTTTACATATCCGGCAAAAGACCAACGTATGCATTACTTATTTAATATTTACTTGTATTGTATATACCTACATAATAGCTAAGGTGAAAGGTATGCCGAAGTGCAAGCAGTGCTCACTATTGTGAATGGGATGCTGAAGCACAAGCGGTTCTCACCAAATTTTTTTAAGACAATCTCAAGTACTTACCACTTAAAATGATAAAATATGTACCGAAGTGCAAGCGGTGCTCACTAATGTGAATGGGATGCCGAAGCACAAGCGATTCTCTCTCATCGCTGTAACTATTCATGACACTTACCCTTATATACTATAGAAGGGACATGCACCACATATATACATACTACTACAATACTATAGATAGCGAAGGATATAGAAAGTATAATTGATAATAACAGATAAGTAATACACATATTTTATATACTGACAAATGTGAAATAAATTAATTATCGTTTTGCAGGTCCCCAGACACTACCAATGTGAATGTCGGCCATATTCCTCGAGCCTCAAGCAGCGATTGGTCGCCGCGAATCTCTGCTATGTGAAGGATTAAGAATCTGAAATACTAGACAGAAGACCTAGTAAACATCACAAAGTTACTGATATAAACTTAACTGTAATTAATAGCTTAATAAGTCTGTTACCTAAATAAGCTGTACGCGTAGCCGTGGATCTCAAACTAAGACTGTATTATTGTTACTAGGTGATTAGTACCGATTGTGATATGTTTTCTTCGTTTATAGTTATAACGTATTTGTTTTATGTTAAGTTTATGTTTAATTTGTATAGACTTAAAACGTTGATTTGTTTTGTTTGCATAGATTATTACCTACTTACTTTGTAAGGACATACTTGCTTAACGTTCGAATGGCCGGAACGGAATAGGGACATTCCGGTTTTCAGGAAGGCCGTCTGTTAGCAAACTGTCATTTGGACAGATCGGTAAAATAATAATGGTTTTGACAGTTGAGATTAGCGAACTGTCATTCGGACAGATCGGGAGAATAACACTTTTGACAATCGAAGCGCGGGGATTGAATGGAAAAAACGTTAAACAAGTGTGTCTTGAGGGTTTTTTTGGAAAAAAGAGAGATACCTGATTTGTTTTGAAGAAAATACTGTGTTGTGTTGAAGGAGTAAAGGATTGGTAACCTATTACAATATTGTATTATTGTGAACACCCTGGAATATTCCAACACTTGGATGAAGTATTGGTGTGATGCAATGTTTTAAAGTTTATGTTTAATTTGTATAGACCGTTAAAACGTTGATTTGTTTTGTTTGCATAGATTATTACCTACTTACTTTGTAAGGACATACTTGCTTAACGTTCGAATGGCCGGAACGGAATAGGGACATTCCGGTTTTCAGGAAGGCCGTCTGTTAGCAAACTGTCATTTGGACAGATCGGTAAAATAATATTGGTTTTGACAGTTGAGATTAGCGAACTGTCATTCGGACAGATCGGGAGAATAACGTTTTTGACAATCGAAGCGCGGGGATTGAATTGAAAAAGCGTTAAACAAGTGTGTCTAGAGGTTTTTTTGGAAAAAAAGGAGATACCTGATTTGTTTTGAAGAAAATACTGTATTGTGTGGAAGGAGTAAAGGATTGGTAACCTATTGCAATATTGTATCATTGTGAACACCTTGGATTATTTCAACACATCGCTGAAAGAACTGATTCTTTCAGCGATGTGTTGAAATAATCCAAGAAGACTTCACAAGTTCAAGTGAAGCTGACTTCACGCCGGTTTTCTGTGAGGCATTGGCATAACTCCGGTCGAGCCGGCCTCAAGCCGAAGCGTGGCTCTCCCACAGTTAAAAACCTACATCCTACAGTCCTCTCATCACGTAACCAATTTGAATGATATTTATGTATTTGTAAATAAGTATGACTTTTATGTTTGTATGGGAAAAATAAAGATGTAAAATGGAAATAATTGATACTTTCCAATTCCACGTTAGTCACTGGACTCACAATAGGAATGTTAAAGGACATCCTGGTTTAATAATTTTGTTACATCAATTAAACAAGTGGCCCAATCGCGGGGAAAAGGGCTTAAAGGTTGGCAGGGCACTTGTGAATTTACTGGTGTTGGGTGTCAATGGGCGGTGGCAATCGCTTACGGGTGATATCCGTCTGCCACATATCACAAAAAAAAACTTTTCGTTGCAATCTGGATATCATAAAATAACTAAGTTACTGCCCGTCCGTAAGCAAAAATCACGAACACCTCTAAAACGAATGTAAAATCTTTGATTGAAGTCCATTACAAAGAGATTTTACCGATAGAATCCTAAAGTAATCACGGTAACACTGGCAGCTTAGACGGAACTTTAAAAAGCCGAATTCCTCGGCCTAGGAATTCGATTTTCAAACTCTTGACAGAACAAAAAACGAAACAAAAAGCCGGCTCGTCGCCTCGGAAGTGTCAAGTCATTCCAACACCGGTAGCGGCGCCGGCGCTGGAGGTCGCGCCTGCGCGGTGCGCAGCCGAGTGATGTACCGACTGGTGTCATGTCAGCTACTTGTAATGGTATTGATTATGCCTGATTGGTAAGCCAATCTTATGACGTCTTTTTAGGGTTTTGTAGCGTGAGAGCGCTATAGCTGGAGGCACGAAAGTATAGCGATGACCGTTATTTTGCGCACTTGTAAAAAAAAGACTTTCTATTAAAATTGGTTTCTGCGCACTCAAGGTCATAACTACAGCTTCTTGCCGTAGACTATACCAACTTTTAACCTCGTTTCCACCCTATCGGGTCCGTTACCTCACTCCCTCGGTGAAACACATCGCAGACGCTGCTTCACGCCGGTCTTTTGTAAAGCCGGTATCACTCCAGTCAGGCCCAATTATGCCGAATCGTAGCTCTCCCACGCATTTTTTTTTCATGTGATAGTTGGCAGACGACATGAATGGGGTGGTATATGTGTGGTACATGTAGAGGTATTAAAATAACGTCATATTACTTAACACCGAATTATTTGGAAATGACAAAATAATTAATGTACATTTGGCACTCACGATGCTTTCACGAACATAATAAATTCATTTAAATGCAATTCGGTGTAATGCACCTGCATTCGCGAATGATGGGACTCTTTAAAAGCTTGTTATTAAAGTCCTGATAAGGTTTCATTACTATTCAGTAGTGTTGCTGAAGCATCGATTGTTGACGTCGAAAACTTCAGGATTCGGGTTCCATAGATTATAGAGTTGAATTTTAAGCATGGCGTCAAAAATGATAGTAGGTACCGTCCTATTTTGTTTTCTTTTCTAATTTCGAATCGATTTCACTCACCAACACAAAATGTTTGTTTATGAAACAGATATTTGTGCTGGGTCTGGGTGTTTGTGGTTCATTCGTTGTTTCTGGTTAGCCAAGGACTCATAGTTCAAGGGTTTCGGACTAAGACATCTTTTGTGATGCCTCAATTATTTTTTTTCTAATCCATTACTCCTGCTATGTTTAGCTTGGGTTTTTAATCACCAATCCGCATAAGGCAAGCGTGGAGATTGAGCCTAATCCCATCATAGTAGCGATGCAAAGATTTCTAAGGAGGGCTTGGCTCTGTAGTGGGACAGTATAGGTTTTTTTGCAAATAGCGTCCTTTTACGAACGGAGCCTTTACTTAAAGCGTTAACGCTTTATTTGACCGAAGTATCTACCAACAGCAAGTCCCTAGGGCTACCATCACATTAGCACGATCGCCACAGGTGCATGCAAGTGAGTTACACCGACACGCGGCGAAAATGGATCACCCCTATGCAGATGCGCATGAAACCAATCAAGTCGACATTTAATTAACAAGATAAGAGTTATATGCGATTATTTGACGCAGTTGATTTGTGGACGCGTTTCAAATAGACTGCAACTGTAATTAGAATTTATTTAATGCTGCGAGAGACCGGTACTTTTACCACTTCGTAGCTTTCGGTGTCGAAACACTGGGCCTGTGGGATCCCGAATTCCCGATACTCTCTCTTTCTTCCGAGACTTTTTTTAAATCTTTATTTATATTTAGAAGCTACGATCGATTTAATTCGATCAGTCAGCTCGTTTCCGACACTTAACTAAGTGCTTATTGAAGTCTCGGGAGACCCAAAGCAGCTTCTTCGCCCAGCGAACTTCCATGGATATCCAACGAGGTACTTAATGCTGCCAGCATTAAATTGCCACAGGGGCTATTCTCTTTTCTTTTATTTATTATTCTCTGAACGCCTAGTTGGTTTAAAGTTTAGGTACTGGTCCGTGTTAAAAGGTAAGCAGCGCACTTTGACACCACTGGGTTGTCCAAGGCGGTGGTAATCGCTTGCCATCAGGTAATCCGTCGGCTCGTCTGCCACTATATAAAAATGTGTAATTATTTTTGCTCCGACGCTTAAAGGACGCTAGTGTGGGGTCTCTCTAGTCACAACTTTCATTTTCCACAATCACATTCCCATAGTTTCACCATCATCCTCACTGTTCTGTGACTGCTACCTGCTACTGCTACCCTGCAATGAAAGTCGGCGCAAATAATATGGATTCGCGAAATAACAGGTGGCTGATACTATCTCGTGTCATAACTCTGCAGGGACGTTGATTAAGAGCAGGCTTATGTAGAGCAAGTAATACCACCTTTTAATATTCAGGATGTGAGGAGGCAAGGGCAAGGAATAACTGCGATGTGGATTCTGCATTGGGTTAATGTTTAAATCATTATTTAATAATGGTTTTTAGTCTACGAAATAGACAATTTTCATGGAAAATAGCGCCTCTAAATAATATTTTTTGAAATATTAATAATTTAATCCGCTTGTACGTTTTTATATGATAGCCGGGCAGACGGATCTGGTATGCGATTACCATCGCCATAGAGACCTCTGTATTAAATACAGTGGAGTGATGTTGGCTGTCATCCTTTAAATCCATCTTTCATCCCTGATTTACAAGAGAAATACAATATATTTTTTCTGCTATTTTGAGACTTAAAACGTGCTTCAAAAACCCCCAGTTATTTAATTAGAATAGAATAGAATCTAATATTCTATTAGTTATTTAATTAATTACTTTTACTTATGTAATACCTACTTGTATTTTTTTGTTTTCTCCAGTTAGTATGAATGTTTTTAAAGACATTAAATAATATTCTTATTCTTCTTAATAGTTTATTCAATTATCTCCATACTCGTACACTCAAGAACGTCAATATGTTATTATTGGTTCGGAATGTAGTTTTAGAATAAGACCAGTAAGAATAAAATAAATACACAGATAAAAGATAAGTACACTTTACTGCAAAAACACGCAAACCTGAATTGAAAGCCTAGGTTGTAAAGATATTTAATGTACAGTTAGAGGGGGTATTATCAGCTGCTATAAAAAGTTCCTGGACAGCGAGCAATGAACTCTTCACGGCTCCGATGCACTAATCTGCGCATCATGGATTGCAATTTATTAACCGACGGCCGCGCAATGTGTCGACCAGGCGACCGTTTTTTGCAGTGCCTTTGTCAAACTGTCTGTCTATCGGTTTTATTACCGTTTATTCGGTATGGAGCGATTTTGCTGTAGGTTTCGTTTTATAGTTACCACCAGGTCATATTTGTTCGGGAACACGAGAATTCATACTCAATACTCAATATCTTTATTGCATCTATAGTGTGGTACAGTCCTAGGTGGTAAAATCTTAACATAATAGCAACCACTATAGACCCTGTACGGCACTACAAAATGAGAGAGAGAGAGCTCTTAACATATTAATATATTTAAAATTATACTAACAAACACTATACAGTTTTCTCTTATTATAGGTAGGTATTAAATGAGATCTGAATAGATAATTATATTGATAAATAATACATACTTACAGGAACTACCTAACTGTGAACTTTTACATCCTTTAATTCCATTAACCACGTCTTCTACCAACTAATCTGTATGCTTATAGGTAAACCGAAAAAGCAAAGCACACTTGCGCGGTGCAACCGACACCTAGCGCCATCTATTACAGTTTGGCCATTCCGAGTAAGGGCAGCCACTATTAAATAAGCTTCTTATTATGGGAGAGACACGTTTCGGCATGAACGGGCCGGCTTGACCAGAGTGTTACCACCCTGGTCGAGCCTACAGAGTACAATTTCGTTGAATGAGTGAGGGTACCGAGGCCAAGGGAGAAGATACAGGTCCCTCCACCAGCCCATGGTCCTTCCTACCATCTCGGCATACGGACCGAATCTTGAGAGACGCTCACCAGGTACTTGCTAAGGGCTCTTGCCCCGGTGCGTTTCTTCACTCCCTATAAAGTCTGTCTTTGGCCCATATTACTTAACACCGAATTATTTGGAAATGACAAAAATAATTTAATGTACATTTGGCACTCACGATGCTTTCACGAACATAATAAATTCATTTAAATGCAATTCGGTGTTAATGCACCTGCGTTCGCGAATGATGGGACTCTTTAAAAGCTTGTTATTAAAGCCCTGATAAGGTTTCATTACTATTCAGTAGTGTTGCTGAAGCTATCGATTGTTGACGTCTGAAAACTTCAGGATTCGGGTTTGATAGATTCGCTGTATTATTCCTCTACCCCAAGGTTGTTTGGATGCGAGGAGAACAGACGGCCGCTGGGGTGGAAAAGTCTTTGAGTGGAGGCTGCGTGCAAGAGGCCGCAGCCGTGGCAGGCCCCCCACCAGGTGTACCGACGATCTAGTGAAGGTCGCGGGGGTCTCTAAGATTCGGGTGGCACAGAACCGATCTGTGTGGAGAATGTTGGGGGAGGCCATGATGGTTTCCCCTGGGAAAACAAAAACAAAGGCCGATGCCCAGCAGTGGACAGTCTTATCCGAAAATAGCGTCCTTTTTCGTATAGAGCCTTCATTGGTGGCCCATTCACGCTTTATTCGACCCTACCATAGCAAGTCCTAGGGCTACCAATCACATTAAGCAGCGATCGCCACAGGTGCATGCAAGTGAGTTACAACCGACACGCGGCGAAATGGATCACCCCTATGCAGATGCGCTGAAACCAATCAATCGACATTTAATTAACAAGATAAGATTTATATGCGATTATTTGACGCAGTTGATTTGTGGACGCGTTTCAATAGACTGCAACTGTAATTAAATTAATTTAATGCTGCAGAGAGACCGGTACCTACGTACCTACCACTTCGTAGCTTTCGGTGTCGAAACTCTGGGCCTGTGGGATGCCGAATTCCCGATACTCTCTCTTTCTTCCGAGACTTTTTTTATCTTTATTTCTATTTAGAAGCTTCGATCGATTTAATTCGATCTTGTCAGCTCGTTTCCGAGACTTATCTAAGTGCTTATTTGAAGTCTCGGGAGACCCAAAGGCAGCTTCTTCGCCCAGCGAACTACCATGGATATCCTACGAGGTACTTAATGTTGCCAGCATTAAAGGGGGCATTGCCACAGGGGCATATTCTCTTTTCTTTTAGTTTATTATTCTCTGAACGCCTAGTTGGTTTTAAAGTTTAGGTACTGGTCCGTGTTAAAAGGTAAGCAGCGCACTTATGACACCACTGGTGTTGGAGGTGTCCAAGGGCGGTGGTAATCGCTTGCCATCAGGTAATCCGTCGGCTCGTCTGCCATCTATATAAAAAAAATGTGTAATTATTTTTGCTCCGACGCTTAAAGGACGCTAGTGTGGGGTCTCTCTAGTCACAACTTTCATTTTCCACAATCACATTCCCATAGTTTCACCATCATCCTCACTGTTCTGTGACTGCTACCTGCTACTGCTACCCCGCAATGAAGTCGGCGCAAATAATATGGATTCGCGAAATAACAGGTGCTGATACTATCTCGTGTCATAACTCTGCAGGGACGTGATTAAGAGCAGGCTTATGTAGAGCACGTAATACCACCTTTTTAATATTAGGATGCGAGGAGACAAGGCAAGGAATAACTGCGATGTGGATTCTGCATTGGGTTAATGTTTTAAATTATTATTTAATAATGGTTTTTAGTCTACGAAATAGACAATTTTCATGGAAAATAGCGCCTCTAAATGATATTTTATGAAATATTAATTTAATCTTCTTGTTCGTTTTTATATGATAGGTGATAGCCGGGCAGACGGATCTGGTATGCGATTACCATCTCCATAGACACCTAATAGAGTGAAGTGATGTTTGCTGCCATCCTTTAAATCCATCTTTCATCCCTGATTTACAAGAGAAATACAATATATTTTTTCTGCTATTTTGAGACATAAAACGTGCTTCAAAAACCCTAGTTATTTAATAAGAATAGAATAGAATTGAATATTACTATTCAATTAGTTATTTAATTAATCACTTTTACTTCTAAACTACCCTCAACAATAGAAGAAAACATGAAATCATAATACCTACTTGTTTTTTTTTTTGTTTTCTCCAGTTATGTATGAATGTTTTTAAAGAGAATAAATAATATTCTTATTTTTCTTAATAGTTTATTCAATTTATGTCCATACTCGTACACTCAAGAACGTCAATATGTTTATTATTGGTTCGGAATGTAGTTTTAGAATAAGACCAGTAAGAATTAAATAAATACACAGATAACTATAAAAGATAAGTACACTTTACTGCAAAACACGCAAACCTGAATTGAAAGCCTAGGTTGTAAAGATATTTAATGTACAGTTTAGGGGGTAGTTATCAGCTCTATAAAGTTCCTGGACAAGCGAGCAATGAACTCTTCACGGCTCCGAGCACTAATCTGCGCATCATGGATTGCAATTTATTAACCGGCCGCGCATGTGTCGACCAGGCGACCGGTTTTGCAGTGCCTTTGTCAAACTGTCTGTCTATCGGTTTTTATTACCGTTTTATCGGTATGAGCGATTTTGCTGTAGGTTTCGTTTTATAGTTACCACCAGGTCATATTTGTTCGGGAACACGAGAATACATACTCAATACTCAATATCTTTATTGCATCTATAGTGTGAGTACAGTCCTAGGTGGTAAAATCTTAACATAATAGCAACCACTATAGACCCTGTACGGGCACTACAAAATGAGAGAGAGAGAGCTCTTAACATATTAATATTATTTAAAATTATAACTATCAAACACTAAACTATACAGTTTTCTCTCATTAATGTAGGTATTAAATGAGAATCTGAATAGATAATTATATTAATAAATAATACATACTTACAGGAAGTACCTAACTGTGAACTTTTACATCCTTTAATTCCATTAACCACGTCTTCTACCAACTAATCTGTATGCTTATAGGTAAACCGAAAAAGCAAAGCACACTTGCGCGGTGCAACCGACACCTAGCGCCATCTATTACAGTTTGGCCATTTTCGAGTAAGGACAGCCACTATTAAATAAGCTTCTTATTATGGGAGAGACACGTTTCGGCATGAACGAGCCGGCTTGACTCTGGTCAAGCCAGTGGTGTTACCACCCTGGTCGAGCCTATAGAGTACAGTTTCGTTGAATGAGTGAGGGTATCGAAGGCCAAGGGAGAAGATACAGGTCCCTCCACCAGCCCATGGTCCTTCCTACCATCTCGGCATACGGACCGAATCTTGGGAGACACTCACCAGGTACTTGCTAAGGGCTCTTTGCCCCGGTGCGTTTCTTCACTCCCTATAAAGTCTGTCTTTGGCCCATCTCAATGTCATCCCAATTAAGGGGGAAAGGGGATTACTGTGACTCTACTGGTGTTGCAGGTGTCTAAGAGCGGCGGTGATCACTTACCATTAGGTGATCCGTCTTCTCATCTGCCACCTATAACATAAAAAAATTGTAGTCCAAAATATAAATAAAAAACATGAACGACAGAAACCCCATATTTTACTTCGACATTTCAATTGATACAGGGTGGTCAGGCTTAAAAACTATTAAAAGCCACCGAGGATTACGCCTGTTTGTACTGACCGGGGGGGAGGGGGGAGCAATCATCGGGGTCCTGATATTGGGGGATGATGGAATAGTTTCCATTGTGTTGGGCAAATAAATGCATGCATTGCATCTGTGGTTAGGGAGGCGTTTCATTAAAAGTGGGCAGTAAAGTGCATAGGCATTTTAGTACACAATTTGTAGTTAGCTGTGGTGTATATGAATGAATGAATATGCTTTTTATTGCACACAAAACAGAGGTATATGTAGGTTGATCGTAAAATTTAAAACGACAGCATAACTACTATTGTTTATAGAGCAAAATGGTAGATGAGTGGGTACCCACTCCAAAAATATGTACCTATACACTTTAGGACCTTGTCACAATACACTAAGAAAGAAGAGGTCGTTTTACTTTCTTATATTATGTATTGTGACAAGGTCCTAAAGTGTATACATATTTTTGGAGTTGACTGTACGACCGCGCCTTCAACACGGGGAGTCGGATATTTATATTTTATGGATATTTTAACAATACAGGATGTATAAGTGAATATTTACATATCTTTAACCATGTCTTTTGCCAACCACTCTGAGTAATATTATTCTACGACTTTTTGAAATTCGTCAAAAAATTTTTCGACTGCCCATACAAAAAAAAGCTCACGACGAAAAATTTTGTAAAAACGTCCTGTATATGCATATTTCTATCATTAGCTCGGCGGTGAGGGAAAACATTGTAAAGAAACCTGCATGTTTAGGACTAAAACGTGTAGCCATGATTCAGTTGCCTTGGTTCCGAAAACGAAATCTAGTTTATTAGTTTTTTTTTAATACGTCATAATGCGTCAGAATCTTCCTTCAATCAACTCAAATATGAAACTCAAATAAATGTTAGGTACTTGTTGCTACTCTTCATGCAAGTCGAGGCGAGTCCGACACTTGGCCGGTTTTTTATTTATAAAAAAACTATTCTTACTGCAAACCAACTCCACAACCGAAGTGATTTTGACTTCTCCAAAAAAATTACATTAGGGTAACATAAACAACCAAGAAGTTGTAAATTGTAGAACCTTTCTACCTACTGTCGACAGAAAAATATAGACCCAGCTGAGCAGGACAAAAAATGTAAACAAACCTTTTTCTGAGCAGGTTTGGACATGTTGTGGACCAGGGATAGATAACCTTTAGGGTAAAAGCCTTTTATGGTGCCGCGTGGACCTGTTTTAAGAAGAGCAATATTTTAATACTTTCTTTGATTTTTTTTTATTTTATGAGGGTGAAGCATTTTATTACATGTGATTTTAGTGAAAATGAGGTTTTAAGTGGACTAGGCTTGCCCGAGAGAAGCATCTTCACTCTTGCCTTAAAGAGACGCAGATTATAGTGTTACGTTTTTAGTTGACGCTAATTGTTAGCATTTTTTGGATCTTAGTTGACGATTTGTGCGGGTTGTGATTTTTTTTTGAGTAACTTGATTAACTTGTAAAAAAGAGGACAAACAAAAAAGTTACAGCAATACTTGTATGAATTTCAATGGACTATTTAATGATAAGATTGATAAATATATCGCTTATTTAAAACTTACTCAATATTTGATTCTTCATTTCTTACATAGTTGTAAATATAGGTAGAACATAGCCATCATAAGTTTTATTATTCATTTATTACTAATATTTTAATCCGTGATATGATTACATAGTAAACCCTGTTATACATGAAAGTAGGTAGATACATGAAAGTACGTAGGTGCAAGAAATATTATTTTTATATTTTACTCAATATAGGTACCTCTATTCAAGATTCATTAAACAAAGCAAAATTTTATAATAATTGAAAAGGTTTCAAATATGCATTCAGAAAACATTGTTCCAGGAGACCTATTTTTGAATTGTCGTCTCACTAAAAAATGTGTGACTCGCATGATTTTTGACATCCGCATTTTTGAATCATTCGAAAACGAGCGATTTGCAACCAAAGATTTTACACTATAACAAGATGGCGCACTTATTACTCACATTCGAGCCTCGCGAGATGTCTATATATTGGTTAACGTCCTACTCTAATAAGGTGACCACACATTGCGTTCTCTAGGAAACTCGTGAAGCCCATTCAAACTAGAAGGGCTAGCACGAACGTTTCAAAGTATCGTTTGAGTATTTATGAGCAATTTTGTAGAAAAAAACACAAGTTCCAAATTAAAATTCCTTATTATGTATACGTTCGATACGAAGAGACTACCGACTTTTCGAAAAGTTTGTGCTAGCCCTATTAGATTTTCTATTTACCTACCTAATACACTCTGCGGCACTTTAACCGGCCATAGCGTAATATTCATACAAACGTACCTACATACTTTACGATTTGATAAATTAAAAATTAAATAGATTTATTGCTACACTTTTTACGTAACATAACCTTTTTATGGTCGTCCATTATCATGCAATTTATTCGACCATGAAAACTTTCCGATTTGTCCAAAAATAATTAAAAAGAAAATCCGTCTTTAGATGACAAGCGAAATGGACACCCTACTCAATGTAAAAAAAAACTTTGACTAATTACTTACTTATGAAAAATACACCGCAACCTTTATAAGATTCACTTTTGCATCCTATCACACAACAAGTGAGAACCATTACAAATAAATAATCACAATTTTTACACGTTATTTTTGTCGTCACAATAATACAAACTTTCAAATTATTTTTGCCGCCGCCATAATGGTGATGTCGAGATGCCAAGTGTTGCATATTGATTATAATTAAAACTACCATATCACCGACTTTAACATTAAAACAGACGTTTATCATGGTTTAAAATAAAAAAGACATTATTAATTCCAACGTATCATTCCTTTAAATTATTAAATATTTTTGAAAGTTCCCCAGAAGAAGAAATATAAACATTGCTTAAGTTATACCATAAAGGTTTTTTTTTATGATGGCAACCCATTAGACAAGGACATCATCCTATATAGCGACATCTCGCTCGGCTTGATTTTCTGTAAAGCGATTTGGCATTTCAAAGTGATCTTTATTCCCACTGCATAGAGTCGAAATTAACATTGCATTCATTTTCATAGTGCACCATCTTGTTTTATATCCAATATCTTTGTTTGCAACGAGTGGTGTAAACCACTCGTTTCCGCTAGGCGAGTGGTCGCATTTACGTCAAATATTAACGAGTTAACACTATAAAGTCCATTTTACGAAAAAAGTCCCCTGGGAGCGGCGCCACTTGTCATACAAATAGGCTTTCTATCTCTTTCCCACTCATTACGTACGACTGCCATGTCATTTTAGTTCATCAAAAATCCGGGGGACTCTTTTCGTGAAAAGGACTATACTTTGACAAGATTGGCGACACACTAAGCGAGTGATTTCAAAAATAGGGAAAATTATGAATCATGCGACTCACGAGACGACGTGACTTGCAAAACGAGTAGTTTTGTTTGGTGGACGAAGCGAAAATTCAAAAATAGGTCTCCAGGACCAAAACTGGTGCCGGTACCCCACAACCCAAAACTTACTACGCAAAAGATACGATGATAAAAACTGGACTTCTGTCCCGACGGCAATAAAAAATAGGTAGTAAGGCCATTAGCAGATAACATAGTCCCATTAGAAAATAGTGATAGTGACTTATCAGGATTTGAAGGGATAAATACGAATTTTGTTCGCTTCGCTAAATGACACTTGTAAAGTCTTTACGTTATCTTTTAAATAAGCTGTTTGTTTCGAGTTTTTTTTTTCATCCACTAGAACCCTTTGCGTCTCCAACGTATAAAAACTTTATTGTTAAGTTTTTAATCTTTTAAGGTTTGGTGTCAATCTCAAGTGTTTAAAAGTCTGTTGAATATTATTTGACAGATACTGATTTTTTCTTTAGATGACTGATTTCAAAATCATCTTTCTTTTTTTGCCCAATTTAGTGGATACAAAAAAATCCTATCATAGATGAAAGATACTGTTGTAGGTACACTTTCTTGCTGTGCATTTTTTATTGATTCCAATGTGTACGAAATACAGTGGTCAAGTCGGCGCGGGCGCAGTCAGCATTTTACGCTGACTCAAATTACAGCTAATTCTTACTTTACCATACCTACTGCGACTCGAATCGTTGACTGCCAAGATATTTGCAGTAGGCTCGATCCCTTGGCGCTGCGTAGAGATGTAGCTTCGCTATGTGTATTCTACCGATTATACCATGGGGAATGCTCTGAGGAATTGTTCGGATTGATTCCTGCCATCTGCTGATAAAACTATGGAATGAACTGTCACCAGCGGTATTTCCTAACCGATACGACCTACAAACCTTCAAAAAGCGAGCGTAATCCTTCTTAAAAGGTCGTCAGCGCATTTGCGACTCTTCTGGTGTTGCGGGTGTCCATGGGCGGCGGTAATCACTTACCATCAGGTGATCCGTCTGTTCGTCTGCCCCCTATCTCATAAAAAAAACGTACTTAAAGTAAGTTCACGATCGGACAT
Organism: Cnaphalocrocis medinalis; assembly: GCA_014851415.1. Lineage (NCBI taxonomy): Eukaryota > Metazoa > Arthropoda > Insecta > Lepidoptera > Crambidae > Cnaphalocrocis > Cnaphalocrocis medinalis. The sequence continues at coordinate 12,707,737 of CM026294.1, forward strand.
CAAACTCGCCATGTTTACTCACATCATAAGCATTTAACCAATATAATTAATCTACCATTTTCACCATTCTTTCTTCTTCTTTAGCTTGTTTCAACTATTTGGGTGTAGGCCTTCTTCAGCATTTTCTATAGGAATAGACCAGATCAAGTTATCCAATTTAGTAAAGATTGGTGTCCATAATGTTGAAGGGTAGACAAGGATGTCTACCCTTCAACATTATGGACACCAATCTTTACTAAATTGGATTCACACCCGACACTATGGAAATATTAATCAATATAGTAGAAAGAAGTCATAAAGACTGGTATGGAATGAGAGGCGGTCTATGTTAAGTATAGGTCAGCCCTTCAACAAGGGATCAATACTGAAAATCGCATAACCAACGTGACAGTCCCGAATATAAACCAAACCCAAAATCTTCAACTCCAAGAACCAGTTCCATCTAGTCCAAACCAGCTGAAACCAGTTACGAAACAAAGGAATCTGTAAGACGCAGTTAAACGAAACTAGGTTGATTGAACGACAGTTAGGGCTTATCCTTAATCTGGGTCTGAGTTAGAGTTCTGTAGTTCCTGAGTGTAGTTCAATTTACCAGTTCACTCAACACGCTATTTCTGATACTAACTGTTGCACTCGGATACGTTAATTTATTTATTAGGTCAACCAAAAAGGTAAACACTAAACGAAAGACCACAGAAGAACAGATTTAAATATAAGTGCTATCTTATTTTAGGTTGCCACGGCATTAATAAAATTAAGTCTTGAGCTATTAAACTCAGTGAACTATTGAACTGGATGAGTGGTACAGATTTTTAGTAAATCAGTTGAGTATTTTGCGCGTCTTCAATGAATCAAAATAAAAGAGTGAACGAAATGAGTTATTGAACTAAATGAGCTATATATCCGAAACTATTACTTCAGCTCATTAGATTTAACCGTATCACTTTTGCACTTCAGTGAACGTTATTTTGATTTAGGTCTCGCTTCCTATTTAAATTGAAATTCTACATTCAACTCTTTAAAATATGATCTATTGAACTAAATGAGCGATACAGTTCCTAAACTACTACAGTTAATTAGTTTTAGAAACACCGCATCACTCTTTGCAGTCCAGTGAACTATTTGGAGCCCATCTAGTCTGGTTTTAGGGCTCGCTTTAGCTCACATTTGCAGCTGTCGGTTTATTTTGAAAGGATTTTATGTTCCCGATTTAGGTTTTGAGTTCATTATGAACTGTGATCTAAATTTTATAGGGTATACAATGAGGAGGTTTGAATTACTAAAATGTGTTTATTTTTAAGAAAATATTTTATCTCGGTTACAACATTAGTGATTTTTATTTATGTCAAGGCTATTGTCAAATGAAGATAATCTGGAATAAATGAATGAAAATAAGATCAGTCTATGGATATCACCTACCAGCTTCCTTAATTTTTAATTTGGTACATATTTTTTATGAGATAAATGGGTACGAACAGATGCTAAGCGATTGCCGCCGCCCGTAAACTCCCAAATTCCTAGTATAGTCTCAAGTGCGATACCAACCTTTACCCTTCCCCCAAATTAGGCCTTCAGTTGGTACCAAGGTTTGGGTTCACTCATTCGATAAAACACAGCGCAGACGCTGCTTCACTCCGGTTTTCTGAGACCATGGTATCACTACGTTTGAGACTCATTAATTCCAAAGCGTGGCTACAGTTTACTTAATCTGCTAGTGCCTCCACCTACTCGCGTTATACCTCATGACTGGGGACCGTGATCCCCTTTTCTATCACCACATACTTCTTTTGGCGTCTGTCTTTAGCATTTTTATTCGAAGTTTTGAATCTAACATTACGAATCTAGTGGCAAGTGCCAACCCTGTAAAGTTAGACGTGTCTTAGGTACAAATTATGAGCAAAGTCTCGCATTAGAAGGAGTCAAGGTTGTCGCTACTGGTTCGATGCTTGAGGCTCAATTTGTAATCGAAACACTTTGATAGAGTTATGTCCTATTGTGCGTCGGAGGTAGGTTTAGTTGCGGACTATTTGTAGCCCTGAAGGTACAAAGATATAAGTTTGTTGGTGGCTTAGTGTATAAAAACGCTTACAAAAAGTCCTTAGCTCAAATTTAAGACCCTATTTAGTAAATAGGGTCTTAGATTCTAATCTAATAAAATCTAAGACCCTTTAGTACAAAAAGGTGGTAATTAATATATTTTTATGTTATGGCTTGGACCGTGCTTTTGGGCACTTTTATTCTGCCAATGTCAAAGCCTCTGTATTCACTGTACAGACGTTTGTGATAAAATTTACCGATGATTTTAGCTGTATCTTTTATTGAATTTAAGTAGTTCTTTTTTAATAAAAGCAGCATCTAATTAAATTAAATTATTATGAATAGTCTAAATGGTTTCAAAGTAATACTCTCACTTTTATTTGTGACTTTTATAAATGAAACAGCATAATTTTTAAATCAAGGCTAACCTTAGCCTCCGTTTTATAATAAGGGCGATGGATTAATTGTTTACGATACGCATATGCTACGATTTCTGTGCAAGTCCGCGCTAGGTCTAGGTTTTAGGTCCTCTATTTATCAAGTGATGTATGCCTATAGGCAGCTGAAATTTTCTATGTATTTAGTTGTAGATTTTACTTTCATTAGTTCATTAACTACTGCTATTACTATGCTTAATATATTATGCTTATTAGTTACTGCTAAGGAATGGAACAACTTGCCGGCTTCTGTATTTCCAGAGAACTACAATTTGGGTGTCTTTAAGTCGAGAGTGAATAGGCTTCTTCTGGGAAAGCACGCTACATCTTAGACCTCATTGTCACTCTCCATCAGGTGAGATGAGGTCAAGTGCAAACCCATCTTATATATAAAAAAAAAATTAAAAACCCAGTTGGATGTAGAAAACTTTTATAAAAACATTTACCAACCTCATTATCAAATTCCCATCTTGGTTGAGTTCCTTATTCGCATGCACCCATAAGACATGGTGTTACACCATAAACGAATGTTTACTCAGCTGACGGGCCCATTGTGGAGCGGATTAGCAGTTTTTGTGCCTCGCGTGGGAGTGGGTTCGATGCCGGACGATTTGAATCAACACTTTTGTTTTCGGGTAGCCTTTGTCTTATTATTGTATGTCGGGCACAAAAAAAAAGTGTCAGCATATATACTGTCCTACTGCAGGGCAAAGGCCTCCATCATAGAAATCAAGTCACCGCTACTATGATGGGTACTATGTTAATAAAATAAATATGTTTATTGTCTTGGTCCTTAGTCTAGTGGGCGTTTAGAATACTGCCAAGGTATTCCCGGCCTGTCTTAAGCGACTAATCGGGCCTTCGGAGTACGTGGCTACGTGGCGTAGTTTTCATATTACAAAAGAAACCCCTCTCATCCCATCTCTATAAATCCATACGGACCAGTTCCTGTTTTCAATAACCAATCGGAAACTAGCAAGAATACAAAAAAAAAGTATGAAAAAAAAATACACTTGCAACTTGCAGCTTATTTCAACATAACACGTGCAACAATAACAAAAGACTTTTTTTTTGCAAAACCTGCTAGTAGGTCAGAAGTAAGCAAAAAATGTAACCTTCCATATTTCTAAAAGAGACTGTACCTTTTATCAGATAAAGTTCCAATTTCAATACGTTTTTGAAAAGGTTTCGGATCTACCTGTTACGCAAAAGAAGGGTGGTGAAAATTAGGTATGGTGATTTGAGGTTTAAATGTGACCGGTTTTGTTAGAGTGGGATAAACAGATTGTATTGGCTAGGTACCTAGTCTACGAGGAAGCTTTATTATAGTTTTGCTGCCGTAAATTGTGAATTTGGCATGGATGGACATATACTTACTTATACCATCGTCACGATAGTAAAGTAATTAAAACATAGCCCACCGAATTAGCAAACTGAAGTGGCAGTGGGCTGGTCACATTAGCCGCGAAACTGACAACCGTTGGAGCCATAAAGTCCTTGAGTGCAGACCGCGACTCGGTAAACGTAGTGTTGGACGCCCTGCTACAAGATGGGATTACGACATTCGAAGGCTGGCTGGAGAGAGCTGGATGAGAGTAGCCGAAAATCGGGAGCGGTAGCGTGCATTGAAGGAGACCTATGTCCAGCAGTGGACGAGTGTGAGTTGCTGATGATGATGAAAATATGGCTGCGCATTAAAGTGAAAAAATTGATAAAAATCAAGTTAAGTAAAGTATCAGCCTATATGTATACTGTCCTACTGCAGGGCAAAGGCCTCCATCATAGAATAGAAATCAAGTTATCGCTACTAAGATGGGATTAGGCTTAATCACCACGCTTGCCTAATGCGGATTGGTGATCACAAACGCGACCGAAAACGCCCTGTTGGTCTAGTGGTTTAAGTACCGGGCCGTGATCTCGTGGTCCCGGGTTCGATTCCCGGGTCGAGCAAAAGTATGTTTCGAATTTTTCGAAAAATCAAGTAGTCATCAAAAATATTAAGATTAAAATGACATGGTGAGGAATAACATGAATAATGTAATGTCTAAACACAGGTAGGGTTTCCACACAAATTATGAAATGAAAAATCTTTTTAAAATTTCTGTTTGTCTGACTCGACAAAAAAGGTAATTAAATGTTTTATCCTTTCCCCATCACATTAGAAACCAAAATGTTTGTTAATCTTATCATTAAGCAAACATTCGCTAAATGACCCAATCATTATGAGACATTATTTATTTTGGCCCGAAAAAAATCACTTTTCCATCGAAATTTTGACGATCAATTCGTGATCATTAGGTTTTGTGACCGTTCATACTATAAGTACCTTAGAATAGTGACTATAAATACATATATACCTCTAAGGGCCTTGTACACCACCTCTGAGTAAAGTGTCAAGAAACTTACTCTTCAATTAAAGTGGGTTCGGTGAAAATTGGCCCCTGGTCCATGGCATAGTTTAATTGAAATATTTTTTTCAATACAAATACCAGGGGCCAATTTTCTTCGAACCCACTATAATTGACAAGTAAATTGCTTGACACTTTACTCGGAGGTGGTGAACGAAGCCCTAAGTAGGTAGATGCTCTGGCTAATAGGTAGTGAGTTGTATAAAGGAACAGCTCGAAATCAAAGTATTTTTTATTCACATAGGCTTGCATAAAGCACTTACAAATCGTAATACATTAAAAAGATTTTAAACTTTTTACATAATATATAATCTTCAAGGCCTCGTTGGTCTAATGGTTTACGTATCGGGCCGTGATCTAGCAAAAAGTATATTTGGGGAAAGGGGGTTCAAGCTTGGCAGCGCACTTGTGACTCTACTGGTGTTGCGGGCATCTATTGGCTTCGGCTATCAATTACCATCAGGTGATCTGTACGCTCGTCTAACACCCATCACATAAAAAAATACATCGAAATCTACGGTAGGTACGTACCGCTACATATCAAAGTATACAAAACTGTCAAATTTCTTCAATCGGCTCTCATGTTACCGTCATACACATTAGGTTGAATATCAATTGAGGAAATTTGACAGGTAGTGGTAACCTTATGTGTGGCTGACTGTACAAAAAACTAAAACTAGGAAAAAACTTTTTCAACAAACTCAAAGTATGAACTCCCACTAATGTGCCAGTCGCGTGCACAGACAGACGCGCCAAAATAACTGATGACGACCATCGATTCGTTCGCACCACAATTTGTTGGGCGGCCTTTAATCACACTCCTCTTTATTTGTCTTCGTTCGTTAGCACGTTTGACTAATTAGGGTAAAGTAGAGACAACTTACCATCAGGTGAGCCGTCTGGTCGTTTGTCCGCTATAATGTAAAAAAAAAGTGTCAGCTTACAACGTGTAAAAATTATTAAAGTATAATAATAAATATGAAATATTATTAGTATCATTGCATTTTTTTACACGTTGTATATGAATACTTATCTGTGTTAACAATGTTAACACAGTTAAGTAGAGACTTTACTACCAAAATAATATGAGCAAAAATCCAGCTGGCAATCAAATAATGTACGAATTTCTTTTTCGCTCATAGGATGGTCATACATTTTGGCAGTGAAGTCTTTACACGGTATATGTTTACACCGTTAAGTAATACCTAATGCATATTTTTTTACAAGTTGCTATCATGATAGGTACCTACTGTCCCACTCTCCCACTACGGGCAAACGCCTTCATTATAGAAATCATGTCATCGCTACTATGATGGGATAAGGCTTTATTAATTAGGGTGCTTCCGAAAATTATGCTGTGTTTTGTCGAGTGAGTGGTACCGGTGGCCCAATTGGGAGAAAGGGGTAAAAGGTTGGCAGCGCATATTTGACTCTACTTTAGTTGCCGGTGTCATAAGCGGCAATCGCTTACCATCAAATATTAAATATGTTTTAACAAATGAAAACAGTTATTCTCAACAACCGGATATTTTATCGCATTGTCATTATTTCACTTCTTTTATTTACTGCCATAACGATAGTGCTTAACCGTCATTAGCCCAATGGTATCCATATCCTGTCTTATTGTATCACAGTGATTCACGTTTTGTTATTGTTTGTATCTATTGGGTTATTGGGTTTTACCCAAAAGTAACAATGGAAAGAGAAAAAAAGTCTATGTAAAGATAGCAAGTGTAGTTTTCTTTGTGTTTGAACAAAGATTTTTAATATGGTTCGGGATAAGTAAGGGATTTTAATGTAATAAAAGTGGAGGGAATGAATAATGGAGATTTGGTTCAAGTTTAGTGGGGATTTGGACCAATGACTCAAAAGGTTTTTTTTATGATATAGGTGTCAGACGAGTCGACGAATCACCTGATGGTAAGTGATTGCCGCTGCCCATAGACACTGGCAACATCAGTAGAGTCACAAGTGCGCTGTGAATGACCTCCTTTCCCCTAATTCGGCCCCCGGTACCCTCACTCATTCAACGAAACACAGCGCAGGCACTGCGTCACGCCGGTCTTCTGTGAGGCCGAGGTATCACTCTAGTTGAGCCGGCCCAAGCATGGCTCTCCCTTGGTGAGTTTACGAAAGTTAGATCTTGAAAAACGGACCCAAATATGCATGTACCTACTCGTACTTAACATTTTTTACTTAAATATTCCAACCCCATACAATCGCTTTGCATGGCTCAACCAATTATGGTGACATCGTTAATCTAATGAACCATGGGCTATGGGTTCAGTTCCCATGCAGGTTCCATAAGTTTTAAGTGAGATAATGATGTCCATTTTGTTAACGTTTTTTGTGACTAAATCGGTTTTGGTAATTATCTTATACAGAAACCTGTACGATCTATACAGGGGGCTAAAAGGAACTATTTTAACCGTTAAACATTAAATATGAGCGAGAATTATACTATCGATACTTTTGCACTTTACATTCATCATCATCATCAGCCCGGTAGTACCCACTGTTGAGTATAGGCCTCCTATCTTTTCCGCCAAAGTTCCCGGTCCTGAGCTGCTCGGATCCAAGCAGGACCTCCTATTTTGGTGATATCATCGACGACCAGGATTTCGTTTGCCCATTCTAGGGCACCATTCGGTAAGGATCTTACTCCACCTGCCATCACCTCGCCTGGCTAGGTGTCCTGCCCAATTCCACTTGAGTTCCATCCCTCTTAATCCAACATCATAGACTTTTGTCCTGCGTCGAATTTCAGATTTACACAACTTTACATTGCTATCGATAAATAGCAACACTAATTAGCGACTAATCTGATTTCAACAGATGATATTCTCGGAGAATAACGTGACTTACGATTTGTTTTAACTTATGATTGCAAAAAGATCACAACCAGTTTTTTTCTTACGAAGAATAAACTTTAGTATTTTAGCGAAGTAAAATCACAAGCTTCAAAAGTCAAACAGCCTGGGCAGCATAAACATCTCTTTCTAATCCGCTAAGTGAGACAAAGACCAAAGTGTACCGAGTTTATTGTTACTAATAAAACAAGGGCGTATCGTAACTTAAGTTTAGCCGCCATTACTGAGTTTAAACTGACAATTTATGCTTGATGCTTCTTTAAAGCATGTTGCTCAGTGGAAAGATGGAAAATAAGTATTTTTATTTTAATGTGTAAAAAAAAAATTTACGTATCAGCCGTGGATAAGTTTATTAAAACAATAATTACAATAATTTATTAGGGTACAGCAAAACATTATAACAAAAAAAGTGATGAGATTTTACAGAGGGTTGTCTGCCCAGCAATTCAGCGTGCCCAAATGCTGGCGGCGTTACCCCTTTGAATGGCCAAACCGGATGGCGTTGGCCAAGGTAGCTGCCAGCATTATGGTCACCCGAATTTCGAAAAGCCGGGCAGACAACTCTCGGAGAAGCTGCGGGCCTCAGGACCCCACGGTCCCAAGGTTTTCCACGCCAAAAGAGGAGCAAAGCGGTAACAGCTGTCTAAGGCAGAGTATTTAGCCCGTTTACGGGACTCCGCCGAAGCAGCTGCTGCACCCGCGCTCCGTGATGTGGCGTGGACATGGGACACGTATCAGCCTATATACTATCCCACTGCAGGGTAAAGGTAAACCTCGCTTGCCTAATGCGCATTAGTGATCACAAACCCGAGCTATCTTCGAAAAATTTCCAACATACTTTTTGCACGACCCAGGAATCTCAGGACCTCGAGATCACGGCTCGGTACTTATACCACTAGTCCAAATATTGTGTAAATAAGTGTATTTCATTTAGAATCGCCCGCACAAATGTCAAAAAGTATCGCAACATGAGCATCTGTTCACAGATTATACAAGTAACGTACAATAAATTTTTGAAGGAAAGATACGTTACGATATCTCATTGAAGATGCTTTGACCTAAGTTGGTACCTACTAACGTAATCCTTTTCTTTTTTTTTTCAGTTTCGACGAAACACAACGCAGGTGCCTGCTTCACACCGGTCTTCTGTGAGGCCGTGGTGTCACTCCGGTCGTCCACAATACGTGAATGTTTCGATTTCTTGTAAAGTTCGTGTTAGGCCGTGAGAGGGAGTGTTTCCTATGGTAGTGTACACCTTTGTTTCTTTGACCTTTGGAGCACAGAAACAATAGTGAGCCATATATGACGACCCGCTTGGTGCAATGGTTTGAGTGCCGGTTGAGACGCAAAGGTCGCGGGTTCGATTTCCGCACCAACACAAATGTTTGTTGATGAAACAGATATTTGTATTGGATCTGGATGTATGTGGTTCATTCGTTGTTTCTGGTATCCATACAAGGTGTACAAGGCACCCTCAAGGTCCAGGCAGGGAGACGGTTGAATAAAAACACCAGCTCCGTCTGAATTGTCTTGAGTTTATTTTAGAACCTGTCAAACCTAGGCAGGCGGCTTGGGGTCATTATTCCGGTGACACACAATGCTTGCGCAATGTAAAAATGCATAGTGCCATCTACCGGAATAACGACGAACCGCCTGCTTGTGTGCTTTGTACACAAGGGAAAACCTTAGTTTGCGACCAGGACAATGTATGTGATGTTGTCTCAATAGTGAGCCATATATCCTCGCATCGCTTCTCACTGGATCACGACCTTACCTTGGTGCTTCTTTAAGAGTTGTTTATTACTCACGTTTGACGTATTGTACACAGTGTTTTATTTTCAGATCATTTTATGTGTTTTAACAGCAGTTTGGGTATTACGTGGATCTCAATTGTGGATTATCGTAGTAAACTTAAATTATGTTTGGTAAAACAGCGGGTGTCTTAGCTGTATGATGTTCAAATATTGATGATTTAACTGTAGAAACTTTTTTGTCATTTTATGTGTTAGAAATGTGAATTAAGATGTTCTAAAAAGTATGTATGATTAACTTGAAAATAAATAAATCTTTTGTCACTGATGTCGGAAAACAGTTTTTTTTATTAATGTTAATTTCAGTTGATTAATAGTAAGTAATGGTAATTGATTAATTATAGAATACCTAATGTTTCAAGATCAAATAGGGCACATTTTACTGCCTCGGTGGGGCAGTGGGTATAGGGACATAGTATCCCTTCGAAATATAAAGGTAAAGGAATAGAAAGTGCGCTTGTTTCTGCGCACACACTTAAGCACCATAATTTATATCCTGCGTACGTGGCTTATCGTTAAGTTTCGTCGCCCCAGTTTAATCGGTCAGAAGGTTAATACCTTCTGACCGATGATTATTATCATGCAACATTTTCACTACAAAAGAATTAAATATTTATTTAAAATTTTCATCAAAAAACATAAATGGCATTTCCCCCATAAAGATTACCCACCCTTATAAAACTCCCATTTCAAGCCCAATCTTAAAACAAGCGAAAACCTAATCACACCAAGATTTAGCCGTAAAAAGTTTAATAGGAAACACAGTTATCACCCTACATAATTAAAACCATTGTCTTTGGCTCAAAAAATTATGGCCCCCATAAATTGTAATGTCGAGCGGTAAGATGCCATATTTAAAATAGTACTATAAAAACATCTTACGTTATTGCTCCAGATAAGTTGACCTCCCTATAGGTTAGAAGTGTTGCCCAGTTAGCACTTTCAGTGCCAGTTTTAGCACTTTTTCATAAGACTAACTCTCAAATTTTATAATAAGCACATAGCATTCTTTTAGCGTTAAAGGAAACAAACACGTTATTATTAGAAGCTAAGACTTAAAAAGTTTCCAAAAAACGAGCCTGCATTTTTTGTATAGTTTGGCAACACATCAATGTCAGGAGAACCGATTGCTCATTTGCCTCCCCTTCTCGTTTATTTTATGTTTACAGAATAAGTTCCAAATCAACAAATCATCATCACAGTACACAATAATCATTGACAACAATTAAATAAACTGAATCAACAATAAAACAAATAACAATAATACTCGTAAAACAGAATAAAAAAAAAACAATTCCAAGAGACAGATATAATTATGTAAATTTTACAGATCAATGTCGGAAATATATAAAAAAATCAACTCAGTCTACGTCATTATTTCTGTGCATTTATATGTAAACTCATTTAGTAGGTAGGTACGGTCGTGGTCAAAAAGTGTTTACCACCTTAAGGAACATAATCGCACGTACACATGTAGGTGATAAGTTCTAATTGTCTATTACATAATATTGATCATAGAAAATATGGTGTCTTCTTTAATGATATGACAGCTGACAGCTAGCACCCTCAGTCAATGACAAATGTCATTTCAAAGAAATTAGGTTTTTTATGGCTGCTTTTGTGTTGTATCCTCTCTTTGTGTCTTTTTTTATATTTACTTTAAAAAAGGTAATATGTAACTTGATTTAGCATTTTTGACTTTAGTGCAAAAAGTTTGATATATAATCAAATTTCAAAACTGGTAAACACTTTTTGACCCCGACCGTACATTACACTATTAAAACACTATTTTTGAAATTTCTTTTGACATGGCGCCTAGCACTTATTTGTAACGACATGTTTATAATCAGATGAATCCATTGCTTAACTCACAGAGGTTATAATCTCGAGTGCGCAAAAACCAATTTTAATAGAAAGTCTTCTTTTCTGCAAGTGCGCAAAATAACGGTCATCGCTATTCTTTCGTGCCGCCAGTTATACATCACTAGTTAACGTTCTACCAACTGTATTGGACGATGTCAGATGCTCTCAAGATACCGGGTCAACATAAGCTGGATGTCAAATCACCAAAAAAAACGGAAGGTACCATTGATCCTCGCTTGTGACGGTGTTAAATATTTTATTGGCAGTTAAACTTGGTTTATTATGGGGCTCTAAGATTAGTGTAATAGGTAAAATCATTAGGGGGTGTCTTTTGCTTTAGAATAATGTCCTTGAGGGTTATTTTTGGCATATCATTAAATTTTATCTTACTTAGAAGTCGTTTTTTTAACAGGCAGCTAACTTAGGTCTCCTTTACAATCGATGACTGAAATTCAATCCCTACCCTGGACAAATACTGGTGTAATGAATATGTAGGTATGTAGGTACATACTTACTTGTGTTTGTTCAGTATTTAGGTGTGTCTTTTTTGTGTGATAGGTGGCAGACAACCATACGGATTACATGATGGTAAGTAACACCCGCAATACTCAATGGAGTCACAAGTGCGCTGCCAACCTTTCAACTCATTTCCCTCCCGATTGGGCCTCCGGTACCCTCAATCACTCGGAAACACAGTGCACAGTGCAGTGGTATTACTCCAGTCGATTTGGCCCATTTATGCCGAAACATAGCTCTCCAATGATGAGCTATCTTACTACTTCCATATTAGTACTTTAGTACTAATATTATAAATGTGAAAGTAACTCTGTCTGTCTGTCTGTCTGCTACTCTTTCACGCCAAAGCTACTCAACGGATTTAAATGAAATTTGGTATACAGATAATCTAGACCCTGAGAAAGGACATAGTCTACTTTTTATTGCGAAAAGGGGGTTGTAAAGGGTTGAAAGGGGGGTAAAAAGTTACTTTTCCACGCGGACGGAGTCGCGGGCGGCCGCTAGTATTTATATAATAAAGCGCAGCTCTCCAATAATCCGCTATCTTTGCTACCTTTCTCTCTCTCCTATGTCATCTTAAGTAACCAAAAATCGATACCGGAAAACATCGTTAACTAAATTTACTAGTCCACCAATATGAACATTTAAACCATCCCAGGAGCCATATAAGCCGTTAACGATGTTATAACTATATAAAACGGTCCGTCTGTCTGTGATTGATTTTAAGGTTCAACAGATTTACTGTATGTTTGTCCGTCCACCCTTGAGGATTGGAACAAAGGATTTCGAGGGAATACAGTTTTATGAGATCTGCTATTTTGAATTTGGTGAGTGATTTTGAAAATAGTAGATTAAGTTGCAAGCGCGGAAATAAATCTCAAAGTACAGTCGAGTTCAAAAATATGTATACACTTTAGGACCTTGTCACAATACATATTTATAAGAAAGTGGAAGTCGTTTTCTTATACATATGTACTGTGACAAGGTCCTAAAGTGTATACATATTTTTGAACTCGACTGTACCTATGTGTTTCTTAATGTGAGTTTTTTTAATACCTGCCAATTCAAGAAACTAGAAGAAACTTACAGTGATTTACTTTTTGTTCCATTGTGAATTTAGATTTTTTTTTTAACTTTACTGTTTGATGTGTGGCAGTACAGTTACTTACAGCCACACGTCAAAGTATAAAAGCTGTCCAATTTTTTCAATGGATTGTCATCTTACTGTAAAAGACATTAAGGGCTTATTTTTCTATGTTCAGATAGTGGTTTTCAGTCAGTTAAATTAATCACAAACCAAAGTAAATGTCAATGTTAAAGCAAGAGAGATACGAATGACAACTATTTTTCAATTGGGACGAAATATACAAACAATATTTGACGAATAACCAGTAGCGCTACCATAAGTTGACATCTAAAACTGACATAACGTAAACGATTGCTCTGTCTCTTTCAAATGCATCAGAGATAAAGCGATAGTTGTCGATAGCGAGGATAGTATTCCAAACTCAATGTTAGGCTACTGTTATTTATGTTGAAAAGTCAGTCCTTAGTTGAATATATTTTTTTTTTTTTGTGATAGGTAGCAGGCGAGCAGGTGGATCACCTGATGGTAAGCAATTGCCGCCGCCCATGGACACTTGCAACACCAGTGGAGTTACAAGTGCGCTGCTAACCTTTTATCCCCTTCCCCCCCAAGTGGGCCTCCGGTACCCTCACTCACTCGGCGAAACACAGCACAGGGGCTGCTTCACGCCGGTTTTCTGTTGATCAATTGAGGAAACTACACAGGTTGTCTCTGTATCTGTACATAATGCTCCCAAACGATACAATCGCCAATCAGATTTACAAAAATGGTTATCCGACTCCTTCTGTATAATTTCAGACTCATAAGAATCGGAAAGCTGTCATTAACTCTCGCGCCGACGTGATCCATGACAATAGATTGTAAACAGGACTCAAGGCTTAACAGGGATCATAATTATAGCAGCTGAGATCACGAAATGAAGAGAATGGTATAACAAGTCGCCTGTAGGGGGTGACTAAGAGCTTAAATTATGGGCTGATTAGAATAAAATCGAATGAAGGCTTTTCGTTACATTTTATCTACTTAAGGCAATGGATAACGGGCAAGGATATTTACTATGGGAATGCTATTTGTTTATTTATTATGATCTTGTACAGTCCCACTGCAGGGCAAAAGCCTCCCCAACCGATCTGTTGTTGCTATGTGTTCTTGATGAAAAGGCTTTTTGTTGGCAACTGATTTATTCTTTTTTAAAGACGTATAAGTAGTTGAAATATAGACAATAGGTTTATAAAAGGAGGTGGGTTGCTGGTCGCCAACATGGCCCCCCACGGAAGCAGATAAACCAAGAATTGATCATGTCAATCAGCAGATCCCTGTAGAAGTCGCTGCGCTACGTCCTATTCCCTTATCTCCGAGGTTTGCGTCCGCCCTTGAAGAAGACGTAGCACCGCGTGCGGTCACCACCTCTCCGAGGTTGACGGCCGCCCTTGGGAAAGACGCGATGTCGCGTCCGGTCCCCACCTCTCTTGTTTTCAGCACTGGTAGTGCACTTGCCCCGTGTTGTGCCACAGCCGACGCGACGACCGCCAACGCCGCTGGTAACATACCTACACCGCAGTGTCTTGCTGCCTCAGAACGACACACCTGCCTACCCTGCAGCTTGCGCGCTTACGTTCGCCAGTCCCGTCGCTGGCGCACGTACGCTCATAGGCTCTGGCGCCAACGAGCCTACTCCCGCTAGCTCTACCAGTAGCGATCTTACGCCACCGTGTCGTGCCGCTGCTAGCGCGCGTACGTTTATTGGCTCCGGCGCCAACGCGCTTAAACCCGCTGGCCCCACCAGCAGCGAGCTTACACCGCCGTGTCGTGCCGAAGCCGACACGGTGACGTATCCCGCCTTATCCGCTGGTTGCGCGCTTACACGTCATGACGGTTTATACGCCAGTTTCGACGGTGCGGTAAAAACAGCTAGTCTTCTTTCTATTATGCTGCGCCTAGTTGCCGGTTGCCTATTTCAATTTTGGGTGTTAAGTCACGCTGATGTGAAAGACCCAATCCCACCAGATATCCGCACCATCGACGCGGCAGGGATAGGGTAGATTCATCACCCCTTCCCTCTTTTTACTAGAAACGTTTGAAGCTTGTTTTGGTTAAATTATTCTTTCATACGTTAACATTTACGGTCATAACCTCGCCTATGCTATGCCTCTCACACGTCCATTGTAGTTAGCCTATCATACTCTCGCGTAGCTTAGCTTTCCATTTTACTTATTAGCTTAGCATTGTATCTAACATCCCACTTCTGACACCAATGTTCTTGATGAAAAGGCTTTTTGTTGGCAACGGATTTATTCTTTTTTAAAGACGTATAAGTAGTTGAAATATAGACAATAGGTTTATAAAAGGAGGTGGGTTGCTGGTCGCCAACACTATGCAACAAATACAATCATCGTCTACATCCACTGCTAAACATAAGCCTTCATCAATGATTTTCAGTATCGGTCGCAAGCAGCCTGCATCCAGCGAGATCCTGCGACTTTACCTAGGTCCATTTCGAAGGTGGAACGTGAAGGTTCACGATGTTTTCCCTTGCCACCAAGCTAATGGCAGAAAAACGCAAGTTGTTTTGAAAAATCCAGAGGTGCATGCTCGGATCCAAATTACGACCTTCTTATCTACTCAACTACACTCGTTGTAAGTACTGTGAAGTAAAGTAGGTATCAGCCTATTTACTGTCCCACTGAAGGGCAAAGGCCTCCATCATACAAATCAAGTCATCGCTACTATTATGGGATTGGCCTTAACCACCACGCTTGCCTAACGCGGATTGGTGATCACAAACCCTAGTTTTGTTCAAAAAATTCAAAACATACGTGTTGAGCGACCCGGGATTTCACGAACCAGTTCTTAAAGGCAAACGGGGCACTGTAAAGGAAACCAAAATATCATAGTTCACAAAACCTCGCGTGTCTACACCTCATCTCACTATAGGCCTTATAAAATCAGTTCCTACTACAAACTGGCTGACCGTTAAAATCGCTAATTACTCCACGGTAGACTTGGCAAGGCAAGGTAACAAGTCTGAACTTGACCTGGCAACTGTAAAATTATAAAAAAAACTTATTAAGTTCAATGCACACGATGATGTTCATTGTGCGCACGCGCAGCATAAGTAGCTGAAAACTTAATCACTAATTTTAGACCTAAATTGTATATAGTCTAAGGTTGAAAATTGATTGGAGTCGGAAAATATGGAAGTTTGCAAGGTGTTTGGATGTAGGCACGCGACTGTTGATGGTTGATTCGTAAAAGACTAAGTTGAAAATTTTGTTTTTCGCAAAAATCTTTCGTGAATTTCATGTTAGCGTCCGGACACTTTGGAAGTGTTGCGGTAGTCCTGAGAGCCTACAATGAAACTGTCCCGTAAGAGAATATATATACCTTTCGCATCCAAACAAAGTATTGTGACAGTGACTAAAATATTACGAAATATTCCCCCACTAAAAATCCGGAACTGTTAGGTACTTAATAAGGATTAATGTTTTGGTCCCTAATATTCCTCTGTGCAATCCAATACTATTTGTGTTATGATATTATGTAATAGAAGCGAAAATAAATATTTAGTGAAAGTTATTAAATTAGATACCACTAGTTAAACTTGCTTACAGCCTGAAACAAAAACGTGTGATTCTACTGGTATATTTTAACATCAGGTAATCTATCTGCTCATCTGCCATCTATCACATAAAAAACATTTAGGGTAATAAATGGTTTTGTTATTGACCAGTAGGGCAATAGGAAAAGACTACTCGAAAATACAAAATAACTGAGTTACCTCTCTTTTATTTTCCGACTCATTTCGCATACTATTGCATTTTTTTTGCTCCATTCGGTACAGTTACCTTAGATATTTTCCCACGGCTATTGTCTTTACAGAGCATTAATAATTGTTAACTACTTTTATGCTCTGACTAGCTTCAATATTCCAACAAAATTTAACTCTATTTTAGACATGGTAAAGTGCATTTTCAACCTTAAGAAAATAGATTAAAAATCGCATAAAGTATGCATCCGCATTGTTGTTAAGAGATTTTCAAGAAGACAATATTTCCATAAACATTTTTTAATTATCGTGTTGATGACTAAGCTGCAATATGTACGGTCAAGTACACTTATAAATAGACAATCTCATTCAAATATAAGCCTTAAAGACCTAGTCATTAGAAAATTTAATAATCTATACTTTTTTTTATACTGAGGACAATCAAGATGACCCCACGCTTGATGGTAAGCGGCCGTGAGATCCAAATATAAGACTTATAATATATCTGAGAAAGATAGCATTTGTGTACACTTACGTTTATAATACTCTCACTGTACCTAATTAAAAAAATAAGAAGTAACTTCTCAAGACAACGAAAAAGCTTAAAAGTAACTAAACTGAAACCCTTTTGGCAATGTAATGTAGGTACAGCGATATCTATTGGCTTAGTTTAAAATTAATCTCCCAAAACTAAGTGAGTCCACTATTACAAAATATTGTATGAATTAAAGTGCCTCATTTTTTAAATCTGAATTTTAACCCTCCCAATTCCGTCGCGTCACAATCACATTTCCACCAAAAAAAATGACCACATTTAAATCCGAATGACGTCACATCACATCAATTCTTCTGTCATCGGTGTCCATTTTTACTTTTCTGTTAAAAAACCCGTGGAGTTATAAAAATAAATGAGGCTTTGCGAACATTGGGGCGAGGACAATAGTTAGGTCATCATGCTCGGTCATTTGGACCCGGGGGGAGGGGGTGAAATAAATAACCTGTGAGCGTTTGAGGGTTATAGATATGTTTAGATTTTAACGATTATTGTTTTCTCTATCGGTGGATATTGGTATAGATGTCGTGTAGAAGTTATTTGAGGGAGCGATAGATAGATCTATTTGACGATTTTATTTGTGACGCATCAGTTACAATCGATTTGATTGTTGTTATGATGTTTTTTTCGTAATATAATAAAGCATAATACATATATTTTATATAAAGACATTCATGAATAAGAAGACATTGCGATATTATTAAGCTTCTAACTTTAAACCAATTTTGATAAATGAGTAGAACATACAATAAATTGTTTAATATTTGCTGACGTTGGGTTTGTTTTTGCAAATAACATAAGTAGGTCTCTCGGTACAAGTACGTCAAAACGTATTAAACAACCAAACGACACCAAAATAAATTCTAATGCTAATTCCATGCCAAAATAACATATTCCAAAAAAATACCCATTGTAATATTCAAATAATTGCGCGCCTATATCACTTCCCTGTATCGTTACATTAATTTTAATGTGCAACCACATTCCACCACTCGACAGGGGAAAGCTTGTTTGAATAGGTGGTTGTTAAAAAACACGAAAAATTTCCCTCAACGATAAAAGAGACGGCATAATTGTTATTCTTTCGCTCGAATTGCGATTTGGGACGTAATTTGACGTTTAGATGGTGTTTGAGAATTATGCATGCAATATGGCTTGGGAGACCCCCCAGTCATTTGCGGGTTAAAGTATGTGTGAGATATTATTTCCTTTGCGTTCTTGGTGGTGATTTTCTGAGAAAAATAATAAGTTGTTTTTGTTGAAGCACCTAGTAGGTATCTTGGTACATGATCTTCAATCTAAATTCTATAAACAATACCTACCTACGATTTTATTGCTGAGGGGACTTTAGTGACGCTTATAAAATGGGTTGGAGTTATATAATCAGTATAGATAGATGATAATGTGCAACTTGGTAAGTCCAACTTCCAGAAAGAGGTCGACCGGCGAATTCAACTCGGCTGGGCAGCGTTCGGAAAGCTACGCAGCATATTTTCGGCTCATCTACCACAGTGTCTGAAGACGAAAGTCTTTAATGCGTGTGTCTTGCCAGTGATGACATACGGAACTGAAACGTGGCCGCTACAATGGGCCGCTTAAGAAGGCTCAAAGTCACTCAGAGGGCAATGGAGAGGGCTATGCTCGGAATCTCTTGCGTGATCGTGTCAGAAATGATGAGATCCGCAGGAGATCTAAGGTCACGGACATAGTCGCAAAGAATTGCGTGGCTGAAGTGGCAATGGGCAGGGCACATTGCGAGGAGAACAGACGGCCGTTGGGGTGGAAAGGTCCTTGAGTGGAGGCCACGCGCAGGAGGCCGCAGTCGTGGCAGGCCTCCCACCAGGTGGACCGACGATCTGGTAAAGGTCGCGGGAGTCCATTGGATGCGGGTGGCACAGGACCGATCTGTGTGGAGAACTTTGGGGGAGGCCTATGTCCAGCAGTGGACGTCTATTGGCTGAAATGATGATGATGATGAGATGATAATGTAATGGAAATGGAAACACCTGCTTACCTATTTACACATCTCTGCGCCGCTCAACTCCGCGCAGCTCCGCTTTTATGGAAACGCACCCTAAAGCTGTGTTTCATCGAATGTGTGAGGTTACCGGAGGCCCAATCGGGGGGCAAGGGGGTTAAACTTTAGCAGTGCACTTGTACCTCTACTGGTGTTACCATCAGTGATCCGTCTGCTCGTCTGCTATCTATCAAATACTTCTAGTGAAAACGAGATTCTTGTTTGCAAAACTGTCAAATTTATAATGCGAATTTTCTTTGATAAAACGATTTAAGTTACACACGAAAACAAAGGTTTAAATTCCAAAACTCTTATCCAAACAAAAGTACACTCGCCAACATAAACCGCTGTCAGCCAATTATTCCACAAAGAGGAACGATGTAAAGAGGTAAAGAGGACGCCACCAAGAGGAGTGTTTGCCATGATCCTCTGCGACGGACTTGAATGACCACTCCAATTTTGCATAACCAATTAGTTTTGCGAACTAAAACAGAGGGCAGCACTGAGGCTGAAGTATGAAGGAAATTTTGCTGTGAAGATGACATTTTAGTAAAATTTAAATGCATTTTTTCCCGACGACAAGGAGTTTAAGCTGTAGATGTTGGATGCGAGGAGCCGAAGATCGATCAAAGTGGCATTTGGAGAGGCCTACGTCCATCAGTGGACTGCAACAGGCTGATGATGATGATGAACAAAGTTTAAGGTGCATGAGCTTTCTTTAACCGTTTAAATGTATAATTTATCTTGTGCTAGCACAAGCAATTAATTATTATGAGAATAAATATTTTTTTAAACCCAATGCCTAAAAGCAGAAGCTTAGATAATAGTATGAATCATCCATTAACCCATATTTTTAGTAGGAGGCCAATACCCTGCAGTGGGATCAAGTCAAGGTACAGGCTGATGATGATGATAAATAGTCATCAAAGGCATTTCGTATATTTTAAGGAGGTTACAGGTTGGAAACGCACTCTTAAGACTCTACTGGTGTTGCAGGTCAGTCGTCGTCACATTGTAATAAAAAAAAACAAATACTTTGTCTATCATTATTTTGAACTCCCACAAAAAAAATCCGTTCAAAAAACCAAATATTAGCTTATCTTTAATATCTCCTGCGTAAATTGTACTTACATTTTAACACCCCAAGTTCGTAATGTTAAACAAATACATGCGGATACAGACAAAACCAAAGCGCAAGGTGATGTCAAACGCAGAATGTTTGCGTATGCAAAGGGCTCGGAGTGTTTTTGCTATTGATTAAGTGGCCGAGACGGTACAGTCGGCAACAAAGGCGAATATGTTTTTTTATGATATAGGTGGCACACGAGCAAACGAATCACCTGATGGTAAGTGATTACCGCCGCCTATGGACACCTGCAACACCAGTGGTGTCACTAGTGCGCTGCTTACATTTTTACCCCCCTTCCCCTGGATTGGGCCTCCGGTACCCTCACTCACGCAGCAAAACACTACTAATGTTGCTGGTGGCTATGAGCGGCGGTCGTCAATCGCTTATCATCAGGTGATCCGTTGGCTCTTCTGCCACCTACATGGACGTATATAAGGAGGGGGTCCAGGGGGTCCGGACCCCCCCCCATTTTTTCGTAATTGTTTTGCAATGTGGGACAACCCCCTTGTCAAAGCTATATATACGTGCGTGGCCACCTATCACTTAAAAACCTTTTCTCTGTGACTATACCACTGTTATATTGCCACGTATCTTCACTGTCAAATGCCACAGTTTAATTACCCCTATGTGGCAATAACATTGGATTGTCAATTTACCGAGTTTGCTATCGGCCATGTTTGTCTAAGCTAGTGTTTATCCGTCCGTTTGTCCCAAGGTGTTTGTATAAATAGCTGATTTAGGGTTAAGATAACTATTAGAGGGGTGGAGATCTGAAGATGGTGACCGGTAATATCTAAGTGTAGTGTATTGTTTAATTTTCTAATTCAAGTAGTGTGAAATTGCAAACGTGAATTTTAGTGTGTGCAGGAGGCCGCAGCCGTGGCAGGCCTCCCACCAGGTGGACCGACGAACTAGTGAAGGTCGCGGGAGTCCCTTGGATGCGGGTGGCACAGGAACGATCTGTGTGGATAACGTTTGGGGAGGCTTATGTCCAGTAGTCGTCGGTCCACCTGGTTGAGTCCCTTGGATGCGGGTGGCACAGGACCGATCTGTGTGGAGAACTTTGGGGGAGGCCTATGTCCCGCAGTGGACGTCTATTGGCTGAAATGATGATGTCCAGTAGTGAAAGTCTATTGACTGAAATGATGATGATAATGATGATGATGATGATAATGATGATGATGATATTAAATTACTTATGTAATGTCAGCATATTTTAGTCGTTTTAATTAGAAAACCGCTTTAGCAAGTTAGATCATTATTCCGATCAGGGTTCCGTTTCTCGCCATTTGGCTACGGAACCCTAAAAACACCAAAACGCAGTGCTCTAATGAGGTCATCAGTCTTAACGCAGTTGTTAAGTCAAACCGACTGCAGCTATGTAAATGAGAGTTGTGTTTGTTGTTGTTAGTTTTAATTGGAGCGGGTCTGGACTGTGAAAATAGCGCCACCTGTACTCGAGCGTAAGTAGTTTATGATTTGACCAACTGGGGTGGGTTTTGAGAGATATAAATAGATTAACATTTTTCACATTTGAGACGACCTCGTTGGCGCATTGGCTAAGGTGTTCGCCCGAAGCTTGAAAGGTCCCGGGTTATATTCCCGGTCAAGTCAATTTAGGAATCCAAATTTTCTATGTTTTCTTGAGTGTTCTGGGTTGAAGCCCCCAGTTAATTATCGTCAACTGGAACTTATAGTACAGGGGTTGCCCTGGTTTGAGACCTACTTAGTTGATTGGTGTGATTGTCTGGCGCATATATTTATTGTTTATTTAATATTTACGTTGTAAGACCCAAAAGCCTTTAAAAAGGCAATTGATTTTCAATTGTGTGTGTTGTCTGAGCCTTACGACGGAAAAACATATAAGTACTAGTTTTCCCTGACTGCCTCGGTGGCGCAGTGGGTAGTAAGTTGCACTTTAAAGCGACGACTGCGATTCCCAGGTTCGATCCCCGGGTCAAAACTGGTATAGTCCGAGGCAAAAAAGTGTAGTTATGACCTTGAGTGCGCAGAAACCAATTTTGATAGAAAGTCTTCTTTTTTACAAGTGCGCAAAATAACGGTCATCGCTATACTTTCGTGCCTCCAGCTATAAGTACCTGAGTTTTTCTGTTCTGTAATTCTCAGTGTCACTCATCACGAAGAATTCTAGGAGTTAACGCTCTTGTACCTTGGTGCTTCGGAAAGTTCGTTAAGCTATTGGTCCTGCACCCAATCTCTCGTCGTATCACACTGGTGTCCCATCGAATTAAAAAGAGTAAGGGAATAGAGAGTGCACCTGTGTTTGCGCACATACTTGATCACTATTATATGATATACACTGCGTACGTAGCTGATTGTTAAGGTTCTCATTATATCTGGTCCGAAATACAGGGACTATTATCAAAGACGTAAAACAATGATCCATCTCAATATTTCATGACAAACTTTGAAACTTCAATTTCATTAAAAATATCGTCTACTTTGGTCTAATAATACGATCGGTCATTATGGGAACTTTTAAATTATGACTTTAAAACTTAGACTCTATAATACACCCCCGGGACATACACGGCATCCATCAATTATAATTTAACTTGGTAACTTAATTGAAAGGTATCGGTTAAACTTTTAAAACTTAAATTGAGCGTAAGTTATCTTTATTAAAAAGTATCTCGAACTTATTTGGGTTTTTAAAAGCGTTTTATTAAAAAATAAACATATGTTGTAACTATGTAGTTCTTAAATTGTATACATTCACGTATTTACCTTTGCCTTTCACGTATTTGAGGCACATTTACAGTATTTTTTTTTTATGTGATAGGTAGCAGGCGAGCAGGCGGATCACCTGATGGTAAGCAATTGTCGCCGTCCATGGACACTTGCAACACCAGTGGAGTTACAAGTGCGCTGCCAACCTTTTATCCCCCCGAGTGGGCCTCCGGTACCCTTACTCACTCGGCGAAACACAGCACAGGGGCTGCTTCACGCCGGATTTCTGTGAGGCAATGGTGGTTGTTTTTAAAGTATGAATCACAGCTCCCTTTTATTTTTTATCTATCATCATTAGTTCCAAAGATATAGAGTCGCAAAGTTCCCAATCTGAAATGGAGAGCGATACTCTAAGCTATTAATGACGTCACTACACTAGTGATTCCTATAAGCGTCGTACAAAATGTGGTTTAAGAAAGAGACAGGCTATATCAAAAGTTTGCTGCTCTAATAACCCTTTTTGTATTTAAAAATTTTAAAAATGTTTCTTCAATAATCGTACACTTATACAGTAAATTATCGAGTCTAGGTATCGGATGTCGATATTTCAACGACAGTAAAATACCCTATTAGGAAGTTTACGGTATATTCCAAAATCAAAGAGCTATGACGTACTGTACCAACTAATACAGTACGACAGTATAGATTAGTATACGGCTCTCATGTCATGCGCAGTTGACATGCGCACAGACGCGCGCACTACTATACATTGTTTGTGTTAAGATGATTTGTTAGGGCGTTGTCATAATGGGACGAAAATTAAAATGATAGTTTTTTTGCTCTTTATCATTTATACTTCCAAATGGCCATGACTTACCTACTGTTGGATACTTTTACTGATATCATCATCAGACCTGGATACTACTCTATTTCACTACTGAGTATAGGCCTACTTTTCCATACGCTAAGTTACTCGGTCCTGAGCTGCTTGGAACCATGGTAGTCCCTCCAATTTGACTACCTATTATTCTCGACTCATCTTTTCTTTGGCCGTCTTCTACTGAGAAAAATAAAGTCTGGCGTCAGAACTGCCAAATATTTTGACGCAAACTCTGCTCTGTTTCTGATTTTTGTTGTTGACGGTACAAATTCATCGACCAACAGACCGTCTGTGTCACGATATTATTATACTTTTAGGTAATCTAATCTATCATACCCTTTAACTGTCCTTTCAGGTTTTCTAGGAACTATTAGTGTTTCTTCATACCACCCTAGACAAGGGTCTAAGGCATTAACTATGCATATCAGCGTCATATGTGTGACACATGCGGTTGCAACATGGAAATGCACTCTGAATCATATTTTATGGGAATGTTATGATATTCTTGGTGTTAAAGTGTGACCTTTCTTGTTCAATATTGGATGAAGATTCAAAACACAGTAAAGAGATGGCTTTGAAAAAGTCTGAATAACTTAAAGTTCGGCTGCAGCTGTAGGGACAACTTGTATATAAGGGGATACACCAGACCATGGGCCATTTTTTAGCCAACTTTTACAGGCCACGGACAACGCAGTTAGAATGGCGGAATTTTGGTCTATCGACTCGATAAAAAGACGTCTAGAAAATATTGTTTTAATGAGGTAGATAGCAGACGAGCAGACAGATCACTTGATGTTAATCAATGAGGGTTTTTGCAAATGCAAAATCCGATAGATGGCGTTACGTTGACGCCAGGCCCAACATTGACCACATTGGTCGTTTATACGTAACTTCATAATTCTGACATGATACGTCAAAATGTAACCAATCAATTAGTTGTTGAATCGATCGCCCTCTAACGCCATCTAGCTGATTTATCATTTGCAAAAACTTGGGCTTCTGGTAACTTATGCCGTCGACGAAACAGCGCAGGGGCTGTTCCACGTCGGTCTGCTGTGAGGTGGTATTATTCATGCCGAAGCGTGGCTTCTTTCTCAGTTACAAGTTTTTTTTATGTGATAGGTAGCAGGGCGGATCCACCTGATGGTAAGCAATTGCCGCCGCTCATGGGACACTTGCAACACCAAGTGGAGTTACAAGTGCGCTGGGCCACCTTTTATCCCTTCCCCCCCGAGTGGGCCTCCGGTAGGAGTGAGTTATATTGGAAAGCACAAAATATAATATTAAGTGCAGTAGTATAACCGCAGCCTTACCTGCGCGGACGCCTGCAGCTGCACGATGCTCACCGCTACCGGTTCTTGGGCTAACGACCCCCCCCCCCCCTCACGCCATCGATCCGAAACACAATTTTATAGCCTTCTTTTATTATTATTAGTTAAAAAACGATTGTACTTTATACTTTAGTGGAGTTTTGACGACTTTGTTGGGCATTTACATGCGATGCGCGGGTTTTGAGCCCGAATGATGATTTAGGAAGCGAAATTGTGAAATTAAGAGAGTTTTGTGGCAAAGTTTAGCTGTTGCAGTATTTCCCGACAGCTATGATTTAGTTTAGGGACCTTCAAGAGATCAGCGTACTCCTTCTTAAAAAGCCGGCAACAATTCAGCAACCTCTCTGGTCTTGAAGATGTTCATGGGCAGCGGTGATTACTTACTAGCAGGTGACCCGCTTGCTCGTTTCCCACCTCTAGTATAAAAAATAATAAAAAACGTTTTTTTTTACTTTCGTTGTTTGAGATACTACGAACGGTAGAGATCATACTAGTAAAATCGTGCGCATTCCCGAAATCCTCTTCCTTTCAGTAAAAAGGGGGATGGGAATCAGAAATGTTATTAACATTAGTGTCACTGTCCACCCAGGGTTGACATCAGCAAAAGCCCGAAGGTCGAATGACCAAACATACCAAGTCCTGGATTATAATCAAATAGTTGTACCCTAGGCTCCAAAACGATGGCTTCGGAAAGGCTTCCTGGAAGAAAAAGGTCCAAAAAATACCTCTATATACTGTGGGAGAGCCACGCTTCGACATGAATGGGCCGGCTCGACCGGAGTGATACCACTGCCTCACAGAAAACCGGCGTGAAGCAGCCCCTCTACTGTGCCGTGTGTGCTGTGCCTTTTGCCGAGTGAGTGAGGGTACCAGAGGCCCACCCGGGGGGGAAGGGGATAAAAGGTTGGCAGCGCACTTGTAACTCCACTGGTGTTGCAAGTGTCCATGAGCGACGGCAATTGCTTACCATCAGGTGATCCACCTGATCGTCTGCTACCTATCACATAAAAAAAAACCTCGCTTAAATAGCATCACGATTACCAAACTTATAAAAAACCTCATGGTTACACAGGACCTTGGTCTCGGAAAGGATCTCTTTGGACGCATACGGGAATACCTAATCTACCACAAGGAAATTTCAAAAAAACCCTCGCCAAGATAGGCTTACATCAAAATAAAACATATTGCGCCATCCACCGCAGTATGGATTCATAGTATAAACATAATAATGTGCAGAGTTGATGCTAAATTTAAATATCATCGTGCGAGGGAGATGGAAAATGTGCCCAAGCGCAGAACCCAGGAGTAGAAATAGTATAGATACTTGTGCTTGGATAGTGCATACTTTATTTTCAGGAAATGTGCTTAAAACAATGCATACCGGAGAGAAGACCTAACTGCTGGGGGTTAAAGGTCAGCAGCGCACTTGTGGCTTTACTGGTGATGCAGGTGTTTATGGGCGGCAGTAATCGTTTACCACCAGGTAATCCATCTGCTAGGCTGCCACATATTAAATAAAAAAAAAAGAAAGAAAAGCATTTTTTTGTGATCCGTGATGATTGCTGTCTCTTATTATAAACACCCACAACACAACTAGTAGATTTTTCTGTCATATTGACGACAATCAAGATGACCTTACTACACCTGATTAAGGTAAGCGGCCGTGAGATCCAAATATGAGGTTGACAGGCACAAAAGAACATACAATGTACCTATTGAGTCTGTCATCCTCAGCCTGAAGGCCTGCTGAGATGCTGTTGCACGTTTTAGATATTCTAGGTATATGAACAAATAAACAAAGGATATCCACCACTTCCTACTCCATGACTAAGCCGCCTCGTCTGCGCGGGCGCAGCTCCCCCCCCCCCTCTCCTCCCCTTCCCCTCTACGCTACCCGCGTGCGTAAATGTGACCTCGCCGCATGAACTCTCTACGAGGCTGTTTTTTTTTCTTGTTAGAGGTGGGATTTAGGGGTGTCGATGTTTTTATTCTAAAACGAGGCTAAGTACACGTACACATCAAAGTATACAAAACTGCAATAAATAAATTGAGGCAACATCGCATTCATTATCCTAGTGACAAACTTAAGTTTTTCCCTTGTACAGTCGACTCCAAAAATATGTATACACTTTAGGACCTTGTCACAATACATACGTATAAGAACGACTTCTAGTTTCTTATACATTATGTATTGTGACAAGGTCCTAAAGTGTATACATATTTTTGGAGTTGACGTACTATGGAAAACAGAAACAACGAAGGAACCACAAACACCCAGACCCAACACAAATATCTGTTTCATCAGCAAACATTTGCGTTAGTCCAGGAATCGAAGCTGCGACCTTTGCGTCCCAACCGGCGCTCAAACCATTATTGCGCTAAACAGGTCGATTTTGTTGTAAGCCACCAGAACAGTTAATGGTTGAAGAAATATTTTAAGTCGATAAAGCATTGTAAATATCGATACTTTCTTCTTATTATTATTGAAGCTAGCATCTCTATCGGAGCAAGCGTAGGTGATTCTGTTGTTATTGTAAGACAAGCTGTCTTCTGAGAGGAGGTAGCATTTGTTGGGACCGTAATGAGATTTAGAATGTGGGTTATTGAAATTGACGAGCCTTTATGAAGCGTTGGCGACTTGTGTAGGTCCACTACCGAGAAGGCTGGCAAGCAATACTTTAGTGCTAACAAATAAAACTTTCGTGGAACTATTTTGAGTCTTCAGAAGTCTGATAGCAATATTAGGAACTGTGATCAGAGTTTGGTTTAGTTCTTAATTTATCAACAACATTAAAATAAATAAATAAATTCACACAACATCTCATACATGAATTGAATCCGTACTAAGTAGTTCAAGCACTTGTGTTACAGATATCAGACAACAGAGGAAAAATTAATACAAAAACCTTACAAGTATTAGACTATAGGTATACTGTCCCACTGCAGGGTAAATGCCTCCATCGTAGAAATCAAGTCATCGCTTCGATGATAGGATTAGGCTTAATCACCTTATGTGGATTGGTGATCATAACACAAGCTATGAGTATTTTCGAAAACTCGAATCATACTTTTTGTTCGATCCAGGGTTTAAACCCAGGACCCCGTGATAATGGACAGGTACTTAAACCACTAGACCAACGGGGCGTTACTAAGCTAAAATTACAAACTTAGTTAAAAGCTAAATTATTTAGTATTGCCTTTATAAGTTTTTACACCATCATTAAAGTTTCCATTAGTCAAACTTTTTAACATGTCGTTATAGACAAAAAAAACAAGAGTGACATAATTATAACCCAGAAAAATTTAAAATTCAGTTTGAAATTAGATAATGCTCTGTACTTACTTCCAACACTTTTTGGTACTATAATGCAATGACATAATTATGAAAAATTTGACGTCTACGTTTCAGTATGGTTTAAAACTCAAGTTTGGCGGAACCGTTTCAAAATTTCAAGTCTTTTGGACATCAAAATTATGAATATAAATTAACCGTGGATCACAACAAAATTATGCGTTTTAATTTTACAGTGTATAGAAATTTAAAGCAGCGGTGTAAAAGATAAAGTACAGAGTGAATTGAAGGTATTTCTAAAATATTGAAACATATTCTACTATTTAATGTTTTACTCATTAGATAAATAGATATAGAAGAGTCCGCGTAATTTTTATCTCCTATCAGAACTCAACTTTTTAGCTCTTTGTAGGTCTACAAATCATACACCATGTCGCCTCCACTGAAGGGGCTATTCGCAAAAAAAACGCGCTGGTAATATTAGGTGACGGCCTCGATGGCGCAGTGTGAAAGTGCCCGAATCGTGAAAGGTCCCGGGTTCGATCCCGGTCAAGTAAATTTAGGAAACTACATTTTCTAGGTTTTCTTGGGTCTGAGTGTTCTGGGTTGACGCCCTCATTTAATTATCGTCATCTGGTACTCATAGTACAGGGGTTGCCCTAGTTTTAGACTAGGTAGATAGGTGTGATTGTCTGGCACATACAAATACACAAATAAATAGGTACACAAATATGAATCTACTTTTCACATGAGAAGAGTTAATATGTGAAGAGTGTCAACTTAACGTCAACTCTTGTTCTTGCCCGACCTTTATCTCCTTTTAATATTGTTTGAAGTAAAGTTTTGTCTTACAGGTGCAACAATGGAGCAAATATTCATGATCGAAGTTTTTGTCAAAAAAATCGTACTCAAAATAGAGCCTCCTCAAAAAGATGAGTACGAACTCAGAATGGAGGAAGAGGAAAGAAAAAGAGAAGCGGAAGCTTTAGCCGCAGCTGAAGCCGCTAAGAAAGGTAAAAAAGGTAAGGAAAAGAAACCAAAAAAGGGTAAGAAAGGCAAAGAACCACCATTGCCTTCAGAAGAAGAAATGAAATTCATGCAAACGTGCACTTTGCAAATGAATTGTCTACCTCTATTTGATTTCTACGTTGCTCATGACAACTTCATAGCTCCACCCCCTCCTCCCCCTCCTAGTAAAGGAAAGAAAAAACCCCCAAAGCCGCCGAAGAAAGGAAAAGGCAAGGTTGCTCCTAAAAAGATAATTTTACCATCAGAACCGCTGCCCCAACCTCCTTACTTTGGCGTTGGTAATTCTATCATGTTCCTTTCAAGGCCCTCCAAGCTTGAAGAAGTATTACGAAAGACGCCTATTTACATCACAGTATGGAACAGAGATCAGGAGATGAACTGTATTGGTTTTTGCGTAGTCGAATGGCATGAGTCGTTCTTCACTTGCCTTCAGAGGTCGGGGGATCTCAATCCTGTTAACATGGATCAAGCTGAATACCGAACCACAACAAAACCAGAAATGATTACTAACACTGTAGAATTAACGCGTCCCTTACAATGTGAAGAAGATCTGAAGGCCTCTGGTGAGATTGAATTTTTCATCAGACTATCCTGTTTGGGCAATAGAGTTATTAGCTACTTCGTTGCTTTACCAGAAATGGAGCGCTTACCCGGTAGGAAATATCTATCGGATGATTTGAAACTTAAAGATGTTGAAGTAGTTAGGCATTGGGAAGGGACGACAATAGATTCAGTTCCACCTGTCGCCTACATTTTTGGAGCTCCTGATATAACGAGAGAGCCTATAAGACCAGTTGAGGAGCCTGTGCTGTATGAAGACTTTGTAGCTCCGTACACAAAGAGTGAGCTGATGATTCTTGCTATGGGCTTTCCTAAAGGTCCTTGCGGTGGAACCAATTGCCCTAAAAGGATGGAGTTCCGCGGGAGCCAGCACCAGTTTATTCCTGGAGAGACAATTAAAGGGAAGTACCAGCATGGTCAATTTGTTAATAAGAGAGATGTCCATGGACCCTGTGGTAGGTTGGATTGCCCCCTCGCGAAAAAGGTTCGTTCTTATCTGTGCAATGAGGGCATGTACAAGACATGCCGCAAACCATGTGCAAAAGATTACTATTAGGATCATTTATTTGGAGTTTTGTGTTCTGATTTCAAAGGCATTTTTGGTGATGATATTTTGTTTGCAATAAAATAGGAAACGCAATAAAAATGTTAATAAGCATAATAAAAACAATGTCTTCAAGACATCATCAATTCTCGTTTTTGATTTCGTTTATAGATTTACTAGCTATTTAGGATAGTATTACAAAAGGCTGTTGAAGTTTTGTTCCAAATTGCGTAGCATCAAGTTCCCTTACGATGTTTTTTCCCTTACCACCGAGGTAATGGTAGATATAGATATGCTCACAGATTTGAAAAATTCATAGATAGATACCTACATATTATTTATTCGGATTCAAACCACGACCCTCAATACGAAAGGCGAATTTTTCCATCGCTCTTAACCTATAACGTCTTCTATACGAGGTGAATTTTATTCACTATCCTAATTTTTAAGCTCGTCTTAAAATATATGAAAGTGAACAGGTACCCGATAGAAATATGGGTCGAATAAAGTTTTTTTTCTTTTCATACAAATCAGACTGATCACGCGATCGATATAGTATGGGAAGTTCAAATTTTTTTGTCATATTTCGAATAATGTTTCTTCAAGAGAGTCGAGCTAAAAAATATTGATGGTGACTAAAAATTCACCTTGTATATATTTTTTTTAATAAGCAAAATGAAAGTGTAATACATTGCCAAGAACATCCATCTCTTGCCAAACTTAATTTTATTTTTTTGTTTACGTTCATAAATAATATGAATCATTGTTAGCAACTTTCTCTTTTCTTCAAAGTCACACCCACGACTGCGACCTTTTTAAAAACAATCGCACTTTCGATTAATCACAAGGGTATTATTCTGGAAAATGCATCTCACTGCCATTCTAAGAGACGTTAATTAAAATTGTCACTTAAGTAAAAATATTGATCCTTATTTGATTAGACATTCAGACTATCCATGGTTAAGATATAGAGATATTTTGATAAGATATTTTGGTTAAAATACGTCTATGAGTGCAGCAGTTAGTATGCTCATAATTATGGACATCTGCAACACCAAGGCTAAGACTCCCAAAATCTGAATCATGCTCTAAACCGTGGCTCTAAACCGACAGCTTTGGACTCAATCGGGAATTTGCACTAAGATAAGAAAGAAAGAGCTTATTCCTTCCTTCATAGCTTGGAAGTAGGAACCAACACCAACGCTAGTAAGTGCAGCATTAACATTTTTTTAGCAAATTTCCATTTGGCTTGCCACATAACTCATTAGACAATAAGCTCACTGGTATAAAACATAACGGAATAACACCTCACACCAATGTTAACAGTAATAACACCTTCTGAGAAAAGATCATCGCGTTTGATACGCAATTAACAATTCACTCCCTTGGCCCATATACGGTTTGCTCTCATGCATGACAGTAATAAGTAAACAGAAGGCTCATCCCTTACTCATATTTGTCGTAGATACGTATTTTTTTATGTGATTTATACCTACATAGCTCGGGTTTGCGATCACCAATCTAAATTAGGCAAGCGTGGTGATTAAGCCTATTCCCATCATAGTAGCGATGACTTCATTTATAAAAATATAATGAAGGCATTTACCCTGCAATGGGACAGTATATAGGCTGATACTTTACTTTTTTATGTAAAAGGTGGCAGACGAGCAGACGTTGACGAGTAGTAGCATAGTAGGTAGAAAATACGTGAGCCTTTTAACAGTAGGTTCTAGTAATTTTTATTTTTTGGTATAGCAATTCTTTGCAATTTATTCTTAAGTAAATATTGCACTTAAAAAATTCTCGGGGGGTTCAAGTAGGTTCTAGGTTTTAATCCTACGTAGGAAACAAATTTTAATTCATGGTAATGCCACTGGCAATGTCCTGCTAGAAGAGGCAAACCAAAAATGGTGTGGCCTGACGTCATAAAGGATGGCGTGATATGCGTACCAATAACCTGACCACTGTTGAATGTTGATGCCCAAAACCGTGCAGAAGGAAGGAGTTGAAGCAGGGAAGTGGACCCTTCGGGTCCAAAGCAACAGCTTGAGCCGCAACTGGGACAAAACGTAAGGATGATGATAAAGAAAGTAGGTACCGACCCTTCTGTAACTTTTTACTCCTTGACCAATATTGTCTGTTATCCTTACAATGCCATCTATTGTAATATCCACCTCAATTTGATTAACATAAGGTCCCTTTTTACCTAAATTTATATTAACAATTTTGAGTGCAATAATCTCAATGATTAGTGCTATTTTGACACCGTGGTTTTTTCGTCACGGTCCGTAGTTCTTTTAAAAGGAATACGATTGTATAGCAGGATTTTTATGGTGTTTTAAACGGCCATTGTTGGATTGATTATATCGCGAATCGGTGTCTGGTTATGTTATTTATTGGATTGAACGGAAGTTTCGCTCATGTGAGAGATTTTGCTTGTAATTATGCCTTTTAATGGTTAGTTATGAGAAACAAATAACTCTTTTAATGCGCTTACCATATTTAGCTGAAATGCATAAAAACTTTTTTCTTCACTCCGTCTCAGAAACTTCTTGAGGCCAATATACCTCCATATTGCTAAAAACAATATTTTTAATTTTTTTTTTATGTGATAGGTAGTAGGCGAGCAGGCGGATCACCTGATGGTAAGCAATTGCCGCCGCCCATGGACACTTGCAACACCAGTGGAGTTACAAGTGCGCTGCCAACCTTTTATCCCCTTCTCCCCTGAGTGGGCCTCCGGACCTTCACTCACTCATTTTTTAATTTATTTTTACATTTTTAAGAAAACTAAATTAAACTTTAACGTCATAAGACCCAAACAGCAGACACAATGAAGAATCAATTGTTTTATACCTTTTAAAAGGCTTTTGGGTCTTACGACGTTAAAAGATGCAGTTACAGATGAAAATGCTTGCTCAGGTATACAATATGATGACTATACTATCTAGGTATCTATCTACTATCAAGCTTAAACTTACAACTAAAACCAGACACAAAACACACTTGGCTATCATGGACAATGTTTTAAAATTATGAATCGCAAATGTGATTAAAAAAACAAGTTTTTAAAGTCGTAACTCCAGCTTATAGCAAACTTGGGTACGATAAGCCAGAAAGTGCCTGGGGGACATGGAAGAGCAATAAAGTTTCCTTGAAAGCCTTACTTGCTACGAAGTGGCTGTAGGACACGACAGGGATTATAGACAGGGAAAAATTTCAGAATTGTAGTACATTATTCTATAGGCATATTCTTAAGAAAGTATGATTAAAAATTTTAAAAATCGCTTGATTTTTTATGCCATAGGTGGCAGAGGCGCACCTCTGAAGGCTGGCTGGAGCTGGATGCGAGTAACCGAAGATCCATCAAAGTGGCGAGCATTTGGAGAAGCCTATGTCCAGCAGTTAACTGCAACAGGCTGATGATTGAGGTGGCAGAGTGATCACATCAAACCTGCGTGGAGTAGCGCCTGCTGGGCTACCTTATGGCTCCTTATTGGGCCTCCCTATGGATTCCTATTGGGCTCATGGCGGTTGAAAAATTTGCAGCACACTTGTGACTCTACTGGCGTTCCAGTGTCTATGGACGGCGGCAAAAGATTACCATCAGGTAATCCGTCTGCTCGTCTGCCACCTATCACATAAAAAAAAATCGGCATCGCCATTTGAAACAGGTCTATTTATGAACTAAAATTATGATTCAAACCTACAATTAATCTACAGCACCACGTAATGTAAACACAGACATGTTAATTCGCCCGATTACCGCAATGTATTCAAATTGGCTTCACAATGCCCCATTATAATGTTTATCTGCAACCTGATATGCGAGGCGAGGTCCTTTTGATAAACTGGGACTAAGTTTGTAGGATGTTGTAGTTGTTATGGCGCCTGTGGTTGTTTGAAGAGTTACTTGTCACGACATTTTTTTTATGTGATAGGTGGCTGACGGATCACCTGATGGCCGCCGCCACATAGACACCTACAACACCAGTAGAGTCACAAGAGAGTCAAAATTTTGGATGAATTTCGGAAAGTTGTTGAACAAATGAATGTTGAAATGGTTGGATGTTGGACGATGGAAATGTTCACCGATACACCCCGTATATATATGTGGCCTTAAACCTTCTGCAGATCTCGTCATTCCTTAATTCTCATCGTTACATACTTATTGCCCTGTTGGTCTAGTGGCTTAAGTATCGGGCTGTGATCTCTGGGACCCGGGTTCAATTCCTGGGTCTAGAAAAAGGTATGTCTCGAATTTTTCGAACTTAGCTCGGGTTTTTGATCACCAATTCGTAGTAGGCAAGCGCGGTGATTCCAATCCCATCATAGTTAGCAATGACTTGATTTCTATGATGGAAGCATTTGCCCTACAGTGTGTATATAGGCTGATACTTTACACACTAAATGGAAAACTATCTCATTATTAAACGACAAACGAACACTAATTAACCCTGTTAATTATGCAAATCAAGTTCACTTGATGGGTATGAGTCATCGTTCGGTGCAATTAGGCATAAATCATTTTACCGCCCGTGTCAATTGCAAATCGACTATGAATCATGGTTATACAATAGCATCCGATATTAAGTTTAGCTGTTGACACCTGTCAATCAACTGTGATTAATTTGCTATTAAGTATGTAGGTAAGTAAATAGATTGTTAACCGACTTCAAAAAAGGAGGGAGGTTATCAACTCGTCTGTTTGTATATTTTTTTTTATCAAAAGCTTAACTAACTTAAAAAGTCGAAATCTATACTATTTAGGTATTAAGAAGTAAATTCAATAGAAAACGACAAGGCATTTTTATGGTGGTTAGAGGGCAGATGAACAGACGGATCACCTGATGGTAAGCGATTACCGCCGTCCATAGACACCCGTAACACCACAGGCGTCAGAAGTGCGCAATACGCTCCCTTTAGTAGGCTTATACTTAGATGATATACATGCGCGATGTAGTATACTCCCAGCGCCATCTATCTAGGACTATCTATGTAGGACTAGACTATCGCCTCATTCTGAGCAACATTGGTTCTACGACTTTTGATAATTTGTCGATATTTATGAAAAGTTGCATTTTTTTTACCTTATTTCTAAAAGTCATTAAATAGAATAGAATAGAAAAAATAGAAAATAGAATAGAAAAAATCTTTATTCAAGTTAGGTCCATACAGAACACTTTATGAATGTCAAAACATAATAATTATAATCTACCACAAACAAACAGAACAAAATTTGTTTAGAATTTTCAGTAGAACACGTGGTTAAAGGGATGTAAATGTCCACAGATACACTGTGTATAACCTAACCAGTCTCGCCTTTCTACATTAGTCACGCTTATTAACCTACGCGCTGTGTTGCGTCATCCTTGCGACTGGGTAACCTGTGTCTATGACAAAGCCTTTTTAGGCTGGAAAATAGGGCCGAGGGCCCGAAGTGATACCATCAGCTTTACAGGAAACTGGCGAGAAGCAGCGCTTGGATTGTGTTTCTCTGGGGGAGGGAGACAATTAGGGGGAAGGAGAAACAGTTAATAGGTTAGTATTAGTTAGGTACCTACTACTTTCGATCGATGATTGACTTTTTTTATTTTTTTTTAAGTTATAGGTAGCAGACGAGCAGGCGGATCACCTGATGGTAAGCAATTGCCGCCGCCCTTGAACACATGCAACTTTCCCCCCCGATGGGCCTCCGGAACCCTCACTCACTCGGCGAAACACAGCACAGGAGCTGCTTCACGCCGGTTTTCTGTGAGGCAGTGGTATCACTTCGGTCGAGCCGGCCCATTCATGCCGAAGCATGGCTCTCCCACTATTTTTACGTGAGAGGTGGCAGATGGATCACCTGATGATTAGCAATTGCCGCCGCCCATAGATAGCATATGCTGTCACTGGGTAACCTTAATTTTATTGATGTGATAGATGGCAGACGAGCAGACGGATCACCTGAAGGTAAGCGATTGCCGCCGCTCATTGACAACTGCAATTCAGTAGAGTCAAAAATGGGTCTCCGGTACCCTCACTCACTCAACTGAACAAAGCGCAGCAGGCGCTTCTTCACGCTGGATTTCTGTGAGGCCGTGGTATTACTCCGGTCGAGCCGGCCCATCCCCTTTATTCGCAACGAGTCACACTAGATCCTGTCACACTGTGTCATGCCAAAGCGTGGCTCTCTTATGGTGAATCCTTAAATTAGTCAGCCGTAGTCTTTACTCCTAGAGACAATTTTTGTGCAGCATGAAGATTTCTTTCGACATAATTATTTATGCCCCATAGGACAAAAGTCACTAACTATATATATCTCCAAAGGAATCTGCAATAAATATGCTTGGTACTTCGTAATGAACGATAAACAAAGGCCCGTTTGCTGATATAAAGTCATTTGAAACAACATACTCGTTTTTTCCATCGGTCAATAGAGTCACTTACAAATCAAATATATCACACTCACACAAAGTGATCGGTCCAGGGGTTTGTCTTTTATAAAAGCTCATCAAACAAGATTTACGACATATGTTCGAGTGTACTTTTTATTTGTTTTTTTACCGTTTGAAACTCATTACTTTTTAGGTGGCAGACGAACAGACGGATCACCTGGTGGTATAAATACGAACTCATATCTTTAGCCAACTCTCTGCTAAATCACAATGAGACTTTAAATTCAATTAACTGACGCTATGAACACAAATT
The DNA here is from genome assembly GCA_014851415.1 of Cnaphalocrocis medinalis. Taxonomy (NCBI): domain Eukaryota; kingdom Metazoa; phylum Arthropoda; class Insecta; order Lepidoptera; family Crambidae; genus Cnaphalocrocis; species Cnaphalocrocis medinalis. The sequence continues at coordinate 12,745,252 of CM026294.1, forward strand.
GTGTATTTTATGGTGAACATTTTTAGCAAACATGACTAATTTTCAATATGCAAAATTATACTCCCATCACTTAAAACTTTTGATTAAAACTCACGTAACAACAAAAGCCACCAAATTAGTGCATTATGAAAATGTTTCGTAATGACATGAAATTAATTATTCACTCTTTGAAAGGCTTGACCACAAAATTTTGGACAAAAAGGCCCGTCGAAAAGTTAGCAACGTTTTGTGTCAAATTCACAAATTGCTAATTGCTTGAGGTATTCAATTAATTACTATATTAAATGTCCCTTTTGTGATGAAAGTTGTATGGATTCATAAAGGGTTAAACAGAATATTGTTTGAAATGTTAAAGGACAAAAATGTTAAGTGATTTTTTTTTATATTTTGTAGTTTTTTATTAATTTTGATAAAATTAATGAAATAAAACAAAATATGTTAAAAAACTTAAAAAAAGAAGTGTAGGTCTTTACAAACAATAAATACTTGTTTTCTTTTTGTTCAAGCTTATGCCAGTTTTATTTCTAGTTTCACAATTCAACACAAACCTGTTACTATTCAAATAATAGATTTCAAAACAATCAACCTCCCAAACGAGCTCATTTTCTTAATCACTCGGAAACTTCTCCAAAGCAATAGATGCAAAATTGCGATAGCATTTAAACTAACCAGAACTAATCAAGGATACAGTCAGTTGGAGTTAGCTAGCGATGGACGATTGTTGGAGAAAATATTCGAATGATTCAGATCTAAATTTCGAAATTTGTGTCACTTGGATTGTATTCGATACAAATTGGCGTTACATAAAAATACACACAAAGGCAATCATAATCATTCGATTTCTTTACACATGTAAATAGGTACATGTGTTTTAGCTTTGGTATTATTTAATTTATAAATATTATAGACACAATTCAAAGTTTACCATCACTTTAATGTGCTGTTATTTTTATTGAAACGTATTTCTTATTTTAAGTTAATCATTGATTCAATTGAGGAGACAAGTTCTCATAATTTTTAATTTCCCTCAAAATTTCAAATTTAAAAAGTTAAAGTCAGATGCCTCTCAAATAGCAGAGTTAAAATAAATCGAATAATCTTTGTTCTCCATTGGATATTTTGCACAGATACTGATTAAAGCAATGCCTGGTCATCACTATTTAGCTGATCTAATTTGAAGTTCAGACCTAGCACTAATGGAACTGGACTCGTCCGTTCTGTATCGTTTGGTATCGGAACAGGAGGGTAAAGTTCTCAATTGGAGCCATGTGTGGCGGAAGTTTGGTGACACTGCGGTTAATGAAATCGCTCTTGTGGATAGGGAATTGAGGGAAATATGGAAAAGGAATAAGCTTTAATACCTATAGTAACTTCCTTGACTGATCCTTAAAAATGATGTGCCTATGGCCTTGTTTTTTATTTGATAGTGATCGTGCCTCATACGCCGAAGGTTATTGGTTTGATTTTTACTCTGGACTAACATTCATATATATTATTACGATAAACAATTTGTTGTATGTTAAGTGTCATTTCATTAATAAATTTATATTTTTCCAGTTTCTTCATTGATTCTTCGTAGATTGGTTGTTTGGTATTTATTTATCAAATTGAAAAGACTGGTAGAATTATTGAAAACTAAATACTAAAGAAAATTATTTATAAGTTTACATACCTACTACCGCAATGACACTTGCCACTACGCGTAAGTGATCTATGTACCTATATTTTGCAGCTAATTCAAATATTGTCATCATTACTACAACTTTTCAATAATGTTAAAGTTAAATCTACAAAATGATGGTTACACATACTTGGTCATATTAGTTCCATTTTATAATTCATTTAAACATTCCAAATGACATTGTTGACCTACCACACACAACTGAGCGCCACAATAAACCTCAATAGTAGTAATAATTAAACCTAATACATCTTTGTCAAATGCTTTTCGAAAGTCATCTTGAGACGCTCGAATCCTTTTCAATAGCAATAGTTAATAAACATTAAAGAAAAACGTAACTTCTTATGGCAATCAGCCAGTACAAAAGGAGACATTTCAAGATTAATATTGGTCATTTGGATCGTATTAACTTTGTTGGGTCAACCAAGGAGCAATTCTAGGGCCCATACTATTCATACCGAAATAAAATTTGACATTATTCTTATTATCTTGTTAATAAAGTCTATATTTGTAAAAAAAATTGTAGTTTTGAAAGGTAAAAGTGTTGTGGTCGATGTTCACAATTCAAAAGGTCCTAATTATAATTTGAATCGTTTAGGAGCTAAATATTTTCGGTGTCAAATAGATAAAAAAATGTTTGAAGACATCGTCTCGGGTTTGGTCAACAGTGCGGAAGAACAAAAATGGTGTGGAGTTATTATTGATACTCAAAAAAAAATTATTCGTAATTAGTCACATTTTATTATTTTTTTGAATATGAGATAACATAATTTTACTTTTTTAGACTTTATCGGCATATTATTATCCTGGTTATCTCTTTTTTAGGTATTACTCAATACTCAATTTTTTATTGCTTCTATAGTGTACAAACAGATGGTAAATAAATACAATAAAGCAACCACTACTAATAATAATACTAATTATATATATCTTTTTAAATCCAAATAACACGACAGATACCACTTACTATAACTTTTTCTATAAACGGTGCTTTTACCATTCAATTAGATACGAAAATTATTTTTTATGTGATAGGTGGTAGACAAACAGCCGGACGAACTTATAATAACATTGTGATTGCTTACAACTGTATGGACAGTTACTTCTAAGAACTAATGTGTAATTGTGAAGTAATTTTATTGTGTATTATGTAGGTATCTTATCCGATCTGCCGGTAAGTAAGTTGTGATTTTGGTGATCCAATCCATACTAATATTATAAATGCGAAAGTAACTCTGTCTGTCTGCTACTCTTTCACGCTAAAACTACTCAACGGATTTAAATGAAATTTGGCATACAGATAATCTAGACCCTGAGAAAGGACATAGGCTACTTTTTATTGCGAAAAGGGGGTTGAAAGGGGGGTAAAAAGTAACTTTTCCACGCGGACGAAGTCGCGGGCGGCCGTTAGTAAATAAATAAATACGACGAAATTTCTGAAAGCGACTCCACATCTCTTCTCGTCCCAGCGATGAGTCACCGCAGAAGTAGAACAGTGTACGGGCCCCTTGTAAAAAATACCGTGCACCTTATCTGTTGCATCAGATTATCTAAAGGGTGTGTTGTTTGTGATAGTTCTTTCTTTTAGTTTTTTTTGCAATGTAGGTATCATCATCACATTTAATTGTGGGAGAGCCATGCTTCGGCATGAATGGGCCGGCTCGACCGGAGTGATACCACTGCCTCACAGAAAACCGGCGTGAAGCAGCTCCTGTGCTGTGTTTCGCCGAGTGAGTGAGGGTACCGGAGGCCCATCGGGGGGGAAGGGGATAAACTCCACTGGTGTTGCATGTGTCCATGGGCGGCGGAAATTGCTTACCATCAGGTGATCCGCCTGCTCGTCTGCTACCTATCACATAAAAAAAACATTGATTTTGCGTAGTTTTCTTCGCTCTTTAAGTGATACCTTGTAAAGAACTTTACCTAACTAATTTAGTGTGGGAGAGCCACGCTTAGGCATGAATAAGCCGGGTCGACCGGAGTATTACTACGGCCTTACTACTAGTGAGTGAGGGTACCGAAGGCCCAATCGTGGGGAAAGGGGGTACAAATGGTCCTTAGAGCGAGGGCCCTTTTGAACTTGAGGCCGTAGCCCACGCCTAGCTAGCAGGCGCTGCTTTACACCGGTCTTCTGTGAGACCGTGGTATCACTTCAGTCAAACCAGCCTACCTACCTAATCCTAAGCTGCTCGGATCCCTTCCCCTTCTATTTTTCCTCCCTTCTAGTCCCTTCTATTTTAGTAATATGTATCTTCAAATACAGGCTAATATTGCCTTCACATAATTTGACCCATGTTTTTCTTCACTGATTGAAGCTAAGGTCTGACTTGATTAGCTACAAGTCTAGACTGGTCGATAGTCTGTCTGTGTCAACGGCGCTATTGTGTTTGCTGGCACCTCGTAAACAGTTAGTTGTGGGCAAATGAGTAATGAAAAGAAACCAGCCATATTGGTCTAAATTGGAGAAGGAAAAAGTTACAATTTGAAGTAATGTGCAGAGGGGCTAGAAAGAACATTTCGAAGAGTTCGTAGCGTTAAGAATAGAGACTCAACTCAACAGCCTACCATGCGCTTATCTGTTTTTTTTTATGTGATAGGTAGCAGACGAGCAGGCGGATCACCTGATGGAAAGCAATTGCCGCCACTCATGGACACTTGCAACACCAGAGTTACAAGTGCGCTGCCAAGCTTTTAACCCCTTCCCCCCGATGGGCCTCCGGTACCCTCACTCACACGGCAAAACACAGCACAGGGGCTGCTTCACGCCGTTCACGTTTCACGTCACGTTTTCTGTGAGGCAGTGGTATGACACCGGTCGAGCCGGCCCATTCATGCCAAAGCGTGGCTCTCTCACGGTTAAAATTAGATCTGTACCTAAAAACCTTCGAAAATTTTATGTAATATTTATGTAGGTATGTTTTTATGTTATGAACAAGTTCAAAACTGTGATTTACAAATCGTGAAATATCGGGAAGTTTCAATATATCAAAGTACCTACTTAAATATTTTACAAATGGTTTTGTGATTAAGGAATCTTACGATGGCATAACAAATTAATAATAATTCGACAGGCCTATTCTGACCCAACACGGTTGAACAAGTTGCATCAGCCTGTAGAGCAATGCCTGCGTCCGCGCAGATGACTCACGAGCCGATCGTCAAACACTCTCACGACAAAGGAATAGAATTAAAAAATAAACAGCTCGGTAGGTATGGCCGGACTGTATTTGTATGGTGACTGGCTTTCAAATGAAAATTCGTTAAAATGTGAATGTCTTGGTGTTTTGTATGTTATGAAGTATGTGTTTATGTGTGTGATACCTACGAGCTTCGTTGATTTTACTACCTATGACCCGATATATATACCGATTTTTTAAAGAAAATTGCGGCAATATCTAATTTCTGAATGTTATTATAATTTGAATGAATTTTACAATGATAAAGACAAATCAACATAACACTTTGAGACTCAAAGCTCACCAATTTTCTTAAATACCTAAACTTTGAATTTAAAAACTGCTTATATAAACTTAAGTAAGTTTACCTTTTAAAGTCTTCATTTTAGGAACAGGTCATATCCAAGAAAGTTAGCTTTTCAGTGTGAAAATTTTGATATATTTTCTTTGTGACATTCCTTATTTGCCCTGTATTATATCGCAGTAACATAGTTTCTCATATAGTTTTTGTTGGTGGCTCAACAGTCGTTTGATTGTTAAATACCTAAACCTACAGTAAAATCGATTTATCTATAGCCAATTTTTAACACACGTTTTTTCAACTGGGTGCTAAACCTTACCAAAACAGATCACATAGTTTTTATGCTACACATTCAAAGCTACAATGTATTTTACGGTTAATGTTTTTATTATATTCCGATAGTAAAAATGCTCTAAAAAATATAACCTAATAGATCATACAAAGTCACCCATAACCGTTACGGACGTGACAATTCGCCTTTTGTAACGTTTAAACTTAGTACAGTTTAGAAGTTTAACTATTTAGATTTAACTGTCCGATTGACAAAAGTGTTACTAGTTTATTGATAGTAAATCAAAACGGTTATAAATAACATTTGACTTGGTGTTTTATTGTGGAAATTGTATGAGTTACAATGTTTCTTGACGTTATGCCGTTTTTAGTGATTTTCAAAACGAAGAATTACGACGACAACGACACAACATCGATACGATGGAGTGTAGATATTTTTTTCATCATAAAAGTACCTAATTCAGATAGTGTGAAATGAAAATAATTAATAATACAATTTTGTTTAGGAATTCCGGAAAATCATAAATAATGACACTAAGGGCCTGTTTTACAATGTAAAGATAAAGCGTCACATAGCTATGCAACACATAAATTATTTTGAGGAAAAAAGTTGCAATTTCTAACTTTTTTATGATATAGGTGGCATACGACCAGATGAATCACCTGATGGTAAGCGATTGACACAGACATAGACACCTCCCGCACCAGTAGAGTCACAAGTGCGTTGCTAACCTTTAACCCCCTGTCCCCAAATTGGATCTTCGGTATCCTCACTTGCTAGCTGGATAACAGCGCAGGCGCTGCCTTACGGCAGTCTTCTGTAAGGCCGTGGTGTCAATTCAGTCAGGTCGGATCATGCATGACAAAGCGTGGCTTTCACACGGCCAAGATCTCATCATTGCATTTTATGACATTTTAGCTCTGATCAGCAAAAACATATTTAAATGAAATTATCTATCTAACAAAAATACACAATAAAACTTAACCTCTTCTCAAATCAGACAATAAGCCAAGTTAACACTCGCGCTTCAATAATAGATTCACTGCAACCCTTAACCTAGATTTCATTTTAAAGTCCCGTAAATCAAAGTGTAAAGAAATCTTTACCGAACCAAATCACCAGTTAAATACAAAGTAAGGGATAATGTACCTAGTATGAGAAGTGAAATACTGTAATGAAGTGTTTTACTGCTCGTTACTTGGTTATTTAGAATTGGATAATAATGTGTTTGAAAGGATAGTAATTTTATGCTACATTGTTGGTGTATGATTCAAATTAACTGTTGACGACTTTAGATTTTTTTTAGTTATTTATTATTAATTCATTTTACTTAAATATTGAAGCTTGATTCCAAAAAGCATACATTTTACATAACTTTCAATAAATTAGGCAAGATACTGTGAGATATTTAACAATCAAAATTGATTTTTACATACCTACTAGGATCATTTCCTCGCACTTATATTTTTTATATTGTTATGTATCTACTTATATGGAGGCTGTCGCTTGTGAAAAATCCGTTAAATGGCGTACTGTAGATCTTGCATTTACACGGCGATTGGTAATTTTTGATATGAGACGACAAAATTTATCTCAACAACCAACGCGGCAACGTTGCAGTTGGATCTCAGTCTATATTTATCTTACGCGATAGCCACCTTTACGAAAGATTTTGAACAAAAATTGTGACTGAAAGCCCAATCTAAATAAATCTTTGCAATGATGTATGGTACTCACGAATATTATACTTAACGCATCCTTAGTAACATGTGGTTAGGTCAATGACCCAGCAGTTTATTGTGTAATTTAAAAAGCACATTATGATTAAAGTGAAAAAAAATCAATGCGTTATCGACGCGATGACGAAACTGGCCACAAATGAGCTGGTCGTACCTACTGTTTGCTGAAGATAATGTTCTTGGGTGTGGAGTAATTTACAAGACATGAGTCTTCATATTTATATTGAACAGCGTTACTTAAATCATCTAAAAGTTTAACAAACTATGGCCCGATTCGACCAATCTTCACCCCAGGATATTATATCTATGGTAAAACGCTCCGATTCGTGTGGAATGACACCCTTGTACCACAAAGGATAGTGTGCTTATATTCATAGATTTACTGTCGGATAAATATTGGTCAAATCGCTCCTTTACTAGTGGTTTAATAATTGGATAGCACTAGTTATGAATAAAAGTGATATATGATGTGGAAAATTCGACAGTGTGACACACAAAATCCTGTTTGTCAAACTGGTGTGACAATTTGGTGTGACCAGGAGTCGGGAGGGCATTACACAATAATGTTTTACTTAACGGGCACACGTGTTTCCCAAGTAACATTCATACTCCAAGTAAAAAAAAAATGGCATTGATTAACAGTGTCACTAATCGGTCATATTTTTGTCAACTCAAAAAGCAGCCAGTTCCCCTTACACCCGAACCTCCGGTACCCTAGCTCAGCGAACAACAGGCGTTGCTTCACAGTGGTTTTCTGTGAGGCCACAGTATCACTCTTGTCAAGCCTTCCCATGCATGCCTAAACATTGCTCTCTGCGGTGTTATTCACTTTTGGGTTGCCATAGAAGTCGCTACATCTTCTGACTTGCACCACAAAAGCTCATAGATAACTGAGTGAGCCAACAAAATTTTATTAAAAACTTCTTTGTATTACTTGAGAGTTACAAATTTTATGGCGACATAACGATGTAATCGCGCTCTAGAAACAATTGATAAGGGACTTTCCTTTGTTCGGGAGTATTGACTTCCTGAATCACCTGTTAGTATGTTTGATGGGTTTGAGATTTTTGAGGTGTGAACTTTTAATGGGCATCGTACAAAAATGTTATGAATGGACGTGTAACGCAATTAGGGAGTTATGGTTTTGGAGTGAGTCGTTGTTTTGATGGGTTTTTTGGCGCCAGGCTAGGAATTTAGAAGGTCTTTCGTTATGACAATGACAGAATAGTCAAATTAATTATTTTTGTTACGAAATCCTTACTTGATGTAATCTATATTTATAAAGAGGTGAATTCTATAGACGATTATAAAACAAAACACGATGTAATCGACGCCCTGTGCCATCTAGCCATTTAAAACTACACTACTAATTTATCATCATCATCATCATCATGTCAGCCCACATCCACCCACTGCTGAGTATAGGCCTCTTCTTTATTACGCCACTCCCTACGGTCACCAGCCAGCCTCATCCCTGTTTCCCCACCACCCTTACAATATCGTATGATAATTATGATTTATAATTATTGTAATGCACTTAAAAGCGTCAAAGCAGCGCCTGCGCTGAGTTTCTTAGAGGTCACCTGCTGGTAAGTAATCACCGCTACCCATAAACATCTGCGAGATCAGAGAGGTCGCTGATGCGTTGTCGGCCTTTTAAAAAGGAGTACGCTCTTCTCTTGAAAATCCCTAAGTTATAGTCAGGAAATACTACTAAACTGTTCCATAAAACTAAGGTTCGTGGAAGAAAATTCCTCAAAATGGGTATGTAAATAGGTATGAAAGAAAGAAAGAAAGAAAATACATTTATTAATTTGGACACCACAACACATATTACATGCTACAGACAATTGACACAACACAAGAAAATTAAAAACACTAGTAAAAATAAATTAAAACCAAAAAAACACATAACAACAAAAAATAAACTGTCCCTCATTGTCCAGCAGTGCCGTGTATTTATATTATGCTGTGTTGTGTTGAGGCATCCAGCATAAATGGCCCTCACTCAGCTATATGTCACGACCATAGGCCGTAACGCTGGTTTTCAGTGGGACCAGCTAAGTGAGTACCACGGACGACTGCAAATGTGTAGTGTACCTATTACCTATGTGAAATGTGTGTGTAATGATGTGTAGATAAACAAATACATTTACTTATACTATACATGTGAGGAGGAGTAACAGTAGTATGGTGCATGTGAAATAGGTATAAAAAGAGCATGTAGACAATAATGCGATCATGTTTTCGTACCGGTATGTGTATTTAAATGTTTAACTTCACACAAAAACAACAATACCCGTTCAAAACGATGTCATTTTCCGTAATAGCCATTTAGAGCTACGTAATTTATGATTCATAATTGTACGTTATCCATTTCCCGGTTTTTACATACAATTTGCATACATTATTGGGCCATTACCTCAATGGGTGTGAGATAATAGATAATGGACGGGTGTGACTGGTCATAGAGAAGGTTGTTGTGGAAAATTAGACAAGATGGTCATAACTACTAATTAGGACTATTTTGACAAAATATTTATTTATTTAAACTTTATAGCACAAAATTTGTATCAATAGGCGAACTTAATGCCCAGAGGCATTCTCTACCAGTTAACCTTCAAATATAATTATGAAAATAAACATGACTATAGTAAGTGCGGTAACTAATGTTTATTACTGACAATAAAAACAGTATACTTACCTAGATTTTTTTTCATGTTAAGTGGCCGACAGTACTGATCACCTGTGGTGGTAATAGTAAGCGATTACTGCCGCCCATATACTTACACCCGCAAAATTAGTGGCATCACAAGTGCGCTGCCAACCTTTTAGCCCCCCTTCCTCCCGGATTGGGCCTCCGGTACACTAGTTCACTCGGCGATACATAGTACAGGTGCTGCTTTTCGCCGATCTTGTGTGTTTAAGCTTGAGACATTGGTCCGACCCGGGAATCGAACCTGGGACCCCAAGCAACCTGCAATCCAATGCTCACTGCGCCACCGAAGCAGTACAAATATAAAAGACATAACTAAATGATAAAATATATTTTCTTATAAATAACAATGGAGTTTCAGTTTTCAGGAACTGTAGGTGGATTTTTTTTAAGAATAATACTATAAAAAATCTAGTTCCTTATTGTAAAATTTCAAGCACGAGCTCTCAAGATTGCTTTTTATATGTGAAAAATGTAAATTCGTGCAAAAATACACAGTACTTCGTTCTTTTGATGCTAAAATTTCTTCAGGTAGAAATAATAAGGAAATACACAGACTTTTCTTATCTTGAATCAGTTGTCATATTTTACTTGCATACGTTACTTTTACAAAAATCTAGCCATTGCACAGTGGTCCGAGGTCAGGACACGTAAGTCATAAAATATTCATTTTCACGTGAAGGCTCCCTTTGTTTCACGTTTCATAATATGAGTCATAAAATACGATGCGGGCATTGCGAAAATGTATTAGCGGATAATATTATGAGGGATGACATTTATGGATATTATCTTTGGAGGTGTGTGAATATCGAAAATGGTAATGTACTAACCGTTTTATATGTTAGGTGGCAGACGAGCAGACGTGCCAACATATTGTAAGTACTTTTCGCCGCCTACAGGCAATACCAATAGAGCGCGCTTGTGAGCGCGAACCTTTTGATTTCCTTTCTATCCGATTATGCCTATAATATCCTAATTTCCTCCAAAAAATAAAGCGTAGGCGCTGCTTCACACACATGTTCTGTGTGGTCGAGGCAGCCAATACCATTTGAAATAAATATATTGTGCCCATATGGAAAAATTATCACTGTAAAAATAAATCGAATGAATAACAATAAATTAAATAAGTGTACATTCGTAAATAAAATACGAACCTTGCATTCGTAACAAATATAAAATCATCGTGATGGTGTTATAATGAAATGCAAATGACTAAGCTAATTTGAAACCGTCACCAGTAATTTAGTAGCTAAACTAACTCCATTTAACTGTCTAGCTTCTTTCAACCCTTTTCAATCTAAACCCATCAATACAAAATCGCCCGCCGCACTTTGACCCTTATTTTTATAGCGGTAAGTTTTAAACTATTTGTACCGATAACCTATCAATACAATTTGCTACAGAACTTTAGTTTTTATTTTGATGTAAGTAAGTTTTAAAACGTTTTTGTGTGTTGGTTATTGAACTCGTAATGCATCGATCAATGATAAATGTATGCATCGCAGGTGTCCGAATGAATTGGCTTTTTTTCCGAAATCGTGCGTTGCTCGAACCATTGTGCGCTGACAGGGTATTGTCATCTCATTTTATTATTAGCTTTTCGGTCAGCGGTAGTAGTTTTATATTAAACACATTAAACTAACGATTAGAATCAATGTTAATAGCTTAGTGGATAATATTCTTTATTTAGTTAATCCACGTCTTCACAGAAAACTGGCATGAAGCAGTGCATGCGCTGTGTTTCGCTGCGTGAGTGAGGTTCGGAGGCCCAATCCAGGGGAAGGGGGGTTAAAGGTAAGAAGCGCACTAGTGACACCACTGGTGTTGCCGGTGTCCATGAGCGGCGGTGATCGCTTTCCATCAGGTGATCCGTCCGGATCTTCTGCCACCAATATCATAAAAGCCCGAATTTCCAAGATGGATACGCCTCTAATTCTGTGAAAAAGTTCATCCTAGGCATACTACACGAAGCACCTTTGATACTAGGTGTCTGTTTTGCGGCAGTATGGGTATTACTTCAAGTTAAATTGCATTTTTCATTTAACTTTGGCGTAAACAGCATCCAACAACAACAGTTTTATGAAAACAGTGCAAATAACATTTCGACGGCAAACAAGCAAAAGGCGTGTTGCTCCGTCGTTTTGACGTATCAATTTAATTAAACCTGCTTCTGTAGTTTTTCTATAGTACCTACTCCCTATTACACAGTAAAGGAATGTTCAGTAGCAAGACATAGATTGTTTCGAAATAAAAAAAAAGACACAGAAAAATATCCCAGTGGTTTGTGCTTGGACTCTACTAACCATCCATTTGAAGACGCATGTCTTTAACACGGGTTTATGAATTCTTTGACAAGTTTGAGCTAAGCTTCTATCATTAAAAGATGACCTACCGAGTGGTTTAAAGTCATTACCGTTCTGTCCATAGACAGAATTGTATACAATAAAATTGATTTATTACAGAATACCAAATGACTATCAAGTACAAAAGATAGCTAAGTTAAACCTTTTATTAGAAAGTTGAGGAAGAAAACAGTCTTTCGCCTCGATAGCTTATGCACAAAATAAAGACTTTGACACAGAAGGCTGACTCAGCCTTGATTTTGAATTTAGAAGAGTTCGTCGACATATGCTAGGGTTGTTGCCCGGCATGAGTACATAAGCGCGCGGCCTCTACCATAGACCTCGACAGTTTGACAATCTTATGTCATAAGTTAGGATTAATGTGGTCGAAAAGGCGTTTTTGCCCGTTAGTGCGCATGCGTGAGTACATGACATATTTTTAGCTCTTAGTGGGCAGTTAGCCTTCTGTCTCAGAGTCTTTATTTTGTGGCTTATGTATAGAACGACAGGGTTCGGTCGGCGTTGGCCTTTACAAAGTACAGAAATCTTACAGCTGTTAAACTACGAGTACCTATTTACTCTGTGGCTGGATATTGCCAGTTTCATGCAGTCGATTAATCATTGGCTTCAGGGGCAGTGCTGGGCAAAAGTTACAGTTTTAGGGTTGTCTAAATTACGTGAATTAAAAAAAATACCAACTTTAAAATAGTCGCTTTGCTTGCTCACGTTACTGCTATAAAAACCTAAAGGGATTTGGTGGACCTACAAGTTAGTTCATGATGCTGAAACAAAATTTTTCATAACTAAGAACCAGAACCAAATACCTGTGCTCTTGGGGTCCGGGACTCACCCCAAGATCACGGTAGTCGAGCAAATAGTATGTTTCAAATTAGCCATATTATTTGGTAAGTCTGGTAATTTTACCTTACAAACTACAAGTCTGAATTTACGTGGATTAAGACCTTAGTAGACCTAGTTAAACACGTGATGGTGTGAGATTTAAACTCGCATACGACCTCAATAGCATCTGATTTCAAAGCCGCAATTGAGGTCAGAAATGGAACATCATGCAAAATAGACGCAAATTACCATCTTTATCTAGACCAATCACATGTTTGACACTCTGCCACAAATGCATGATGCACCTGATATACGCAACAGTGTCAAGAGCGATATGAATCATGCGCATATTTACTAGGAACATAGGGCAACAGAATAATTTACCTTCTTATGAACCATAAAGCCTATCCGTTAAAGACCGTTTTCCAAAAGCAATAAGGCACTTGTAGTAGCTGATACACGCATTCCGTTCTACTTACTTTACAAGAGAAAGGTCAGGCATGTTTCAGCTGATGTAGAATCAATAGTGAAGGACAACTAGTCCCGGTTGGTATTCTTATTAGACGATCAAGGATCCAGAGTTTGTCCCAATTTAAAAAAGAGCAGATAATAAAAACGAAAGGAATCTTTACATGGAAGATATTTCTTAAAATACTCGTAACTTTGGATCTAGCATGCTGAGTTGATGATAAACTCAATTCCATGAGTGTCACATCACTCGAGGTCATTTTGTCACATGTTTTTATACGTGATAGGTGGCGGATGAGCAGACGAATCACCCGATGGTAAGCGATTGCCGCCACCCATAGACATCTGCAACACCAGTAGAGTTTTAAGTACGGTGCCAATCTTTAACTTCATTTCGCCCCAATCAGCCTGCGGTATCCTCACTCACCCGACCAAACACAGCGTGGAAGCTGCTTCACGTTAGTCTTCTGTGAGGCCGTGAAATTTTTCCAGTCGAGCCGGCCCTTTCATGCCTCCCTCAGTTGTCTGTACATGGAATATAGTTCTCAAAATAACTTTGGACCTAGCATGCTGTGATGATGATAAGCTCAAGCTTCCATGGTGTCACATCACTCGTGCTCATTTTGTCACAGTTTGGAAATAGATTGAACAGACTGAAGTCAGCTTCAGCCCTAGACGCGCGAAGCCTTAGTACAATAGCGCACATCAGCGCGGCGAATTAATAGCAGCTCCGCTTAATGAATATTGCGGAGGTGACTGATGCTATTGCGATAGGATGTGCGCTGACGCGGACATTCGGCGATAAAATGTTTCGTTTTTTATAACATCAATCAGACAAAGTTAAAAAAAAATATTTTAGTTTACTTTCATAGGTCTCACATGTATCCCGCAGAGAAAACACCTAAGAGTAGCTATTCAAAGACTACTAGTATTAAATTGCTCTCTAAATTAGTTACTTGTATAATTTTTCTTTTATTTCATTCTTACATCCATCATCATCATTTCAGGTCCACTACTGGACAAAGGCCTCCCCCAAGTTCTTCCACAGACGGTCCTGTGCCACCCGCATCCAAGGGACTCCTACGACCTTCACTAGATCGTCGGTCCATATTGTGGGGAGCCTGCCACGGCTGCGACCTCCTGTGTTTCAATCTTTCATTTCAATAATTCATGTCATTCTTTCATTTCATTATTTTATTTCATTCTTTCATTCCATTATTTCATTTCATTATTTTATTTCATTTAATAAACTTTATTGAAACCACTTGTGCTCTCGCCTTTCCAACCGTTTGTATTGTTTCACGGCATTGTAGCAGTATTTGCATGTCGGAGCCGCAGTCAGCTCGGCGGGAAATATGACGCCCGCTTATGAACCACTTAGGAGATGCCGCGATGAATACGGTGTAAGCTAAACCTAATCCATTTGGCTAGATGATTGTGCTCGTGTATCTAAATGTTGTTTTGTTAGGAATTTTGGTGCGACAAGTCTGTTTTGGCTGCTGGATATAAAACTTCTGACAAGCGCTCATGTGACCTTAACATTTTCAAAGTCTTTTTGGATGACCGGCGGCAAACTATTTTGTGAAGGCTGTAGGCAATCACTTGCCGGCATTGGGTGCCGATTCAGAGGTGATCCGAGCATCGACAGACGCTCCACCATGGTTTTTTAGAGGCGCTGGTTGCAATGCCATTTGATATTATTTTTTAATTAATTAAAATGAACTTAGGACATTTACTTTCACAAAACCGTGATTTTATTCCTTAAGCTATTGTGCAGCTCAGCTTCCTTTTTTTGATCGCCAATTATTTTGAGATAAATGTATTCGTACAGAAATGAACTAGTAACAGAGCAGCATTTTTCCTTTTTTATTATATGTCATCATCATCATCACCATATTCTTTTTCCAGTACTGATTCGCTATTGGATATAGGCCCCTCCCATCTTATTCCATGCGATGCGGATAGACGCCTTAGCCATCCATTTCACTCCCGAATATTCCTTGAAGTCATCAGTCCATCGCTTAAGTGGGCAGCCTCGTGATCTGGTGTGATCCCACGGTCTCCACTCAACGCAGCTTTAATATATGTATTGATGACTTTATTCAAATCCATACTTATCAAATCTCCGTAACAAATTGTATTTGCAAAAATCATACCCCAAACATTTGGGAAACTCTATTTAGCAATATTCTCACGTCAAACATGGCGATCCTTGATAATCCTCCTAATTTGAATACGTCGATAGTTCTAACATTTGCAAGAGATTCGCTTTGCACCTTGCAGCGCCACCTGATGTTAGGCGATTTGAAGCAATGGGATTGAAAAAATATGCAAATAGCAAAAAAATACCATAGGGTATGGGTGAGTGCATAAATGAGCCGAGGGTTCCGTTCAATAAGAACCGTGATAGTTTTTCCAGCTTCAGCCAAAAAATATGGATGTCATTTAGTGTTCAGTTTGTATGAAAAAAAGTATTTCAGCAAAAAAGATATTAATTGTTATATTTACGTTTTGCATTTGCATCGTAAATGTGTAAACAAGGCCGTATTATTTTTGAGGTATTTTAGGGCAAGACCATCTGAAAAAGAAAACATTAAACCATATAACATAATATTTTTAAGGTACAAGAGTGGGAATTGAAACTATAATAGGTACCTGCCAACTATAATTATTAGAAGTATCAAAAAAAGCATGAATGATAAAATCAAAGGAACCCTAAAAACCATTCTCACAGTCAATTAGATGTTTGTCGACGAGAAATGCAATATTCTAATTCGGAACATTTGTCAATGGCGAATTATTCAAATTGCTGCAGAAGGTGGGACGATGCAAACCCCGAGCAATCTCACTTCGGGTCCAAATGACGATTTTATACAGGAATGCGTCCGTTGAGATCTGAGGTTGTCTCCAGATTTTGAAACGCTTCTGGAATTTTGTGGCGGACGGTAAAGGGATAAATATAAATAACATGGCGTGCATTTTTGGTGTAAGCTGTTTTGAAGAAAAATGGATTTAGGTTTTTAACAATTGCAAGTTCTTAGTCAAAATGTATTTTAATTGAAACATCCTTAATGTCGCTTAGCTTTAATAAATTATACTGGTTTCAAAGTAATCAAAGTCATAACGTACTGTATGGTTAAAGATATACGGTAAAAAATTGGTATTTGATAGATTTTTTTAACAAACAGAAACGCAGATGATTTTCAATATGGTGTTGCAGACACTCGTCTAAAAATCACTTAGGTACCATCAAGTGAGTCATCATAGGCTCATCGGCTATCAATCACATTAAAAAAATCGCGTAATCCTGTTAATAGAAATAATACTTTGTATTTCATAAACAAATACACACAGGATATTACAATTCAATATATTGGTTACATATCGTTGCATTTAAGATCACACGTCAAGCAATGAACAAACAAATAATACCTTACAATGCACATGACAATACACTTGTTACTCGTCAATCTTCACATGCAAATCACGTGAAGAAACCAGCGCCAACATTCACACTATCTTGAATCGATTATGCTAAAATATTTGTATGAATAATTCTCACGGTCAATTTGGCTGGTAACCACACAGAAGAATTTAATAATCAAGTTGAAACTACCAATATTGAAATTATATTCAAATGAGATGAAATGGGAAGAAAAAATGATGACGAGCTAGGGTGAGGTGACGAAAAAACTAAAGATTAGAATAAACAAACAATTTAAGAAATTATTTATGTTTAACCATTAGTTGCAAAAAATTTAGCAGCGACAACGATTTAAGTCAATCTAAAACCTGTTTAACGTTTTTCGTATTTAAATAAAATAACAAAAGATAACTAAGTTGTTGTCTGTGGTAGATTTTTTTTAAATTAACCGTCAATTTAAACAGATCCAAGGACTAATTAAGACAATTGGTTCAAGATACGGTACGACATTCAAATCTTCAAGAAACAAGCCTACACCTTTTTGAAACGCATCCGCATTTTTTTGGTTAATGTTTAGAACTGGGTGCGATCGATTTTCGAATCAAATCGATCGACATTGATCTTGAATAAACTTAATTTTTCCAGTGAATGACAAGAGGCTCCATGACCTCTTTTTATTTAAACTATGTGTAACCTTGATCCTTCAAGTGTGTATATGCAAAACGGTTGTTCTTATATACGCTATTGACTTAGTTACAACTTATCAGCACATGTTTAACCTGATGTTCATAGATCCTTGAGTCTTCAAGTTCAATAAAATGCATAAGATTGAATATGCACCTACGTTTATATAAATTTTAAAGTTGGCATTTTTGGATTCGAAAGGAAAAAAATACATATAATTAATTACGTACTTAGTAACTAGAATAAATAGGTGCGCGAAGCTAGTAAAATTTGTGAAACACGTTTGGCGGTAATTTTTTTTAGTAGATAATCAAATTAAATCGGGAATTAACGCAACGTTTTATACTTTAAAGTTAAATGATACTAAGCGAGTCGCAAATTGAAAAAAACAAATCAAAAAATAGTTACTTTCAAAGCAACACAAAAACAAAACAGCAAGCTTTTTAAAATAAAACCGGGCTATCGCCTGATGGCAGTAAACACGATCTTTGCCAGAACGGAAACCGTTCGCATTCTTTCATAGTGAGTTCAACAGTCAAATGTGTTACGTAAGTTTTAACCACAGGCTTAAAGTGTAGGTGGATTTATGAGGAAATGAGAATATTGATTCACAATTTTTATTTTTTATTAACATTAGGGACTTAATTCCAGAAATAGTCTTGTTTTCATTCAGATCATAAATTTTATTTAATTTATTTAAACTTTGGACATAATCAATATTTTTCCTTTTCAAGAAGTAATCCATCTATTACATTTTATATAATAGCGGACAAATGAGCAAACGGCTCACCTGATAGTAAGTGGTCGCCACCGCTGATGCCAATTGTAGAAATAGTGCTATTTTTTTATTGTTACAACGCATTCATTACAATGAAACTCTAACAAAACGAATTTCAATATTAAGGAAGTAGCAAAAAAGTTACACAAATTTGAAACTACAATTATCATTTGTAATAATCTACAAGAGATGTAATTACTACTTTATAGAAAAAAAATGATTAAAATATATTTCTCAAACTGGACTCAGTTTGTGTAAGTGCAATATTCCGATCATCTATTTTTGGAGTTAACCCTCGGTTTTCCTCAAACGCCAACCTGTTTCTGGACACGCCCACACTTATTGTGCTTCCTTTTTTTTGCCTTCGGTCGACCAGGTCAGTTATATTTTGGTTTTTTGCTATCCCCAACGATTGAACGGTAATAAATTTGGACGTTTTTTTGGATGAGTCATCGTCTGCGCAGATTTACTTGGATGATATTGTAATGGTTGTTATTAATGTCTGCTGTTTTTATGCAATTTGAAATTATTGTTGCATTAATGCAATAAACAGAAAATGTTTTTGATTCATTATTTCGGTAGCCCTTCGATACCTAGGATTATGGATTAGGCAAAAAGTGAGGGCTGCTACTTGCCAAGAAAAATTTCCGGAAACTGTTATGTTTTTTTTTTGTAGAACAAACAAAACGAACTTGCTTTCAATGTAAAAAAATTAAGTTAACTTACCAGATAATAAATAAAAAAGATTGTCTTTATTAGATTATTTTTCAATCAAACATTTTTAATTTTAAGAGCAGTAATTACCTAATTTTGAAACTGCCAAAGCATGCCAGAAGCAAATTGATATCCATTAGTAGATCAATAACCTAAACATTGTCAAGTATGATAATTTCACTTAAAACTAAATGTTACTTATACAAAAAGGTGACGAAATAAAGCTAAAGCGTTTTAAAGTCGATGACTCACAGATTCATAACAAGTGTTTCTTCAAAACACACACTTAATTTCGCTTTCCTATACAAATTTGCACCGACGATGATACTTAAGAAAAAACTTCACACTCTCCAAATGAAACTACACCTAAAAATCTTTCAGATAGAGTTGAAAATTCTTGAAGCAGACTCCGTATATAAAACCTTGTTTTGTCTGTGTTTCCGTAAAGAGCACCCAGAGCTCAATGGTGCAGGTGTCCTCAGAACAAAAGGGTTTGAGTTTGATCCCTGCCACGACTTCGGTGTATAGCGATTGATGAAAAAAAGTAAAAAAAAACACAAACAGGGGTATTGCTGTGTGTAGCTATGCTGATAAATTGTTTATGGTGGATGGTTCAGTATGTTTTTTATTACTCAAGCAAAATCACGTCAGTTAACGTCATTGCTTATTATTTTAATTATGAATAGTCATCATGTCTATTAAAATAATGTTCAATATTTTTACATGAGTGACAATTAAGGTTTAATTAACGTCTCTGAGTGCGGCAGTTAGAGAAAGAACTTAGCATTTATCTGAAGCTAATTTATCGCTTTTTGTTTTATACTCGATTGACATAAATGTGTATAATTGTGTAAATAACGACTTTTGAACTTGTTTAAGCCAATTCATTTTTTTAGTTACAGTATATTATAGAGAGTGTAGATAATGAACTTGTTTCCTTGATCGATTAACTTGTATTACTGTTTTTTTTTTAAAATGTATGAGTAGCTACTGAGTTTCTTCTTGGTAGAAATGGACATTCAGAATCAAGTGGTAGATTACATAATTATGAAATTCATAAACGTTGGTCTTAAACTGAATAAAGAGTTTATGATTTTAATACAGTTTTCTATTGAGCTTTCATTTTTTAGTTATAAAAAACAGAGTTAATTACATAATTTCTAAGATTCCCTTTATTTGGCTGTAATTCGTCTGTCTTGGTTGATAGGCCCAACAAATCTTTAAAGTCAGAGTGTTCTCTAGTACCAAACCAAAGCTTTATAAGCAACGAAGCATCCACTTAGTAAACTGAATTATTGTTCGCTTCATTTCAGTTTCAACGGAACCCTAAAAAGGTGAAAAGGCAAAAAGTTGGCTCGCCTCCGCAGACCATGAGGCAGGCAAAACTGAGAAGTCACTATCATCAATCAATTAGCTATTATACCTCGGTATACGTACAGGAGCGCTAGGATAATGGTATAATTACGGTACCTACTCCCACAGTATAAAAACTGACTAACACTCAGTAAAATAAGTATTACATTTTTTTTTATGTAGCAGACGAGCAGGCGGATCACCTGATGGTAAGCAATTGCCGCCGCTCATGGACAGTTGCAACACCAGTAGAGTTACAAGTGCGCTGCCAACCTTTAATCCCCTTCCCCCGGGTGGGCCTCCGGTACCCTCACTCACTCGGCGAAACACAGCACAGGGGCTGCTTCACGCCGGTTTTCTGTGAGGCAGTGGTATCACTCCGGTCGAGCCGGCCCATTCATGCCGAAGCGTGGCTCTTCCACAATTGATATATTGATAGACACAATTGATAGATACATTAGCTAATTCACCAAAATAACTGAAAAGTATTAACTAAAAAGGACCAAGAATTTGTGGAATAGTTTAGCTGCGGCAGTCTTTTCTGAGTACCTACACTTTTCGTGTAGGTACTCCTTCTTAAAAGGCCGCCAACGCATCAGCGACCTCTTTGATCTCGCAGATGTTTATAGGCAGCGGTGATTAGGGGAAAGGACCCGATTATCGGATACTTTTGGAAAACCCGTTAAAAAAAATATTATTAATGATCAAAAACAAATAAAATTTTGGTTCTGTAATCATGAATACATGTACTTTTAAACTTAAGAGGAATTAGACGGATGTGTGGAATAATAATACAGAAATTATATAATTCCAATTTAATACCGAAATCAGGTACTGACAAAGTGGTCTTCTAATACCGGATATCCGAAATTGTGGCAATATCGGATATCCGATATTGAGAAGCCATTTTAACATAATAAATTATATTAATAAACGTGAAAACAAAACTTGACTTATGCTTTTAAGTAACCAGTTAAGTTCCACAAATTATAAATATAAATCTTAATCATCAATTGCGGTTAAAATTTTTACTTTTAAATAGTATAACACCTTCTTACATTTTTTTAAAGACTTGTTACTTAATTTTAGTATTAATTCTCTATGTTTTATAATATATTCTGAATATTTTAAACAAAAATCACAATTATTTATTTCCCACAACATTTTCTTAATGTTTATACAGAAATAACATACTGTATAACTAAAATTTTTAATCTTCGAAACACCAAATGTTTTTGAAACTTTTAAATACCCCTCCTTATTTGTCACAGCTAAATATGGATTTTTCATGGCACGAGGACATCAAGTTTTTCTGTTTGTATTGCTATCCATTTTTTGAATATGAAATCAAAACAAAAAAAAAATGAACCGCTACGACATTTCAAGTTCACCTAAAATCGGATATCCGATATTGAGCAACATCAAGTATCCGATATAAGGAATTCAAACAAGTAGGTAAACACATAACATCACAAAATATTTTGGTATATTATTGTCACTTAACTAGGTTTTTAAAGTTAACCAACTAATAACTATTATAAATCAATATAAGTAAATCTCGTTTAAACACTTAATTTTTCAAAATTTGGCCCAGAAACTCCACAATGAAATTTTTTTCGCGACTAAATTTGAACGTGTCTTCGTTTTTTCTTCATTTAACCAACTATGGCGCTGCATGCGCTGCAGTGCAGCTCTTTTGAAGCATGCTATTAGGGACAGGGGGTGCAAGATAGGTAGCGCTTATCACTAAGGAGATATTGATGTACCCGAAATTGGGCAACTATCCGATAATCGGGTTTCTTTTCCTTTCCCCTACTTACCAGCAGGTTGCTCGTTTCCCGCCTCTAGTATATATAAAAAAGGTAGGTATATTCTGCCCCAAGGAAGTGTAGTTATGACCTTGAGTGCGCAGAAACCAATTTTCATAGAAAGTCTTCTTTTTTACAAGTGCGCAAAATAACGGTTATCGCTATACTCTATACATACGCCATTTGTCGTACCGAAAAAACTTACAAAAATATCATAACTACCTAAATAGTTGCATTATCAAAAGACCTGATATGAAATTGTGTTGTATATAAATTAATTACAAAACTGAATTCATCAAATGGAATTGAAAATAGGAATCGTAAACAACCATGGAGTCCTCTTCAAATTATATTTAAAAGTTAAAACACACGTAAACGACCAATAAATAATGATAACTGTCAATAGAAACCTAGATATGTTTTAGTTAAATTGTAAACAACGCCAATTTATGATAGACCTAAAAAGACCTAACGAAATTTTGTAACGCCAGCTCTTTGTTTCAACTAGTGAGTGTCCCGGAGGCCCAATCCGGGGGAAAGGGAGTTAAAAGATTGGCAGCGCACTTGCGAGTTATGGGCGGTGGCAATTTGCCACACATAATAACTCCACTCCGCCACTGGCAATGAATTACCATCATGTGATACGTCTGTTCATCCGCCGCCTATAAAGTAAAAAAAAAAATTTTTTTTATTCAACTGAACACTGACAATTCCAAAAATGCTGGCCAAGCTTTTCTTTTTTTTTTTGTACATTAAGCTTGTAAACATAGCACTAAGTGATAGTCGTTAAGCCAAAAATATCCCATCTACATCTAATCCCCAATATGCCCTACAACCTAACACAACAAAATCGTAAAGGCTTACCTCAGACAACTTTTTACCATATTAATCGCCCTCCGCAATTTACATACAGACAGACAAGGCGACCTTAATTTGAAAATAATAACGTCTGGACCGGACGATTCGTCACACCGATCGTTTTTCGATATCGAAACATTGGGCCGACTGTCCATATTTCCAGATGCTATAGCAATGCTTATTCAAAGCGATAATAATGACAGCAAAATGGTGTACATGTATGAGTGAGACCTACTTTTTAATCCACAATTTCATTGAATACAATGTAAGATATTAACTTTACTTTGAGTTGATAAAAAAGTTTAAATGCTTTTTGAAGTGAAAACTATCCCACGATGAAATGAATACTTCTAATTTTTATGTATTTTCATTTGAGCTCAATAGTAAACTATTTCTAAAGACTTAAAGGATGATACGTTAAACTTTTAAACAGAGGTATCCGAAAATGTTCTTTACATATTGCTTACTATTTAATAGGTACTATTTTTGTCTATTTATCATCGCTTTTAGGTTTGTGATGATACAATCTTTTTTGGTCTTACATATTGGCATTGCTTTGGGTTGCTGGTCTATATAGTATGGTTGTGTCAATACTGTCGTTTGTTTACAAGACGCATTATAAACGCGGAAGATGGGAGTTATGTCCCTATATTATCTGCTGTAGAGTTAGACGTGTAACACTCTAGGATCTCATCATCGCTCCTTACTTTTTGAAATGATGGAAAGCCTACTAAATTACAATAAAGAAGACTATTAGCCTTTATGATCGATGAAAAATCACCGCCTTCAAAGAAAATATTTTGCAGCTTTCTACTAGCTCTTTGATAGTGGATATGATACCTTTCCACTGGATACTGAGAATTGAATGCGGGCTGCCAAATTGCCTCGGAAATGTGGTTTCTGTTTGCTTTGTGGCTGTTACAGGAATTTTATTCGAAAACCGCTTTCCACGTAACATTCGGCGTTTTTAACATTTATCGCTTGGAAATCTAATTAGTGACCTTTTCCGATTTGTTTTCTGTCTAAGCAATTTGGGTGGAATTGTCGGAATAAAATTAAGTTTCATTAATAATTAAGGATTTAGGTGAAAAAAATATAGGATTTAGGCGAAAAATTAAGATTAGGAGTCACTCAGAGAAAGAAATAAAATAACCAATAAACTATATTCTACTCTTCACAAAGGTTACAAGCAGTAAGACCGCCTTATCGTATTGTATTTGTTTGTTACGTATGCACTTATATTATGTTTGTGTGCAATTAAGAATATAATAATCAGTAACTAATGGCACTCGCATTGAAGTAAACATTAGGTACCATCAGGTAATCCGCTTGCACGTTTGTCGCCTCAAGCATAAAAAACCCGTCGTTGCAATTGGTAAGAACTACGCCCAGTGAAAAAAAATCAATTGTTTTAATTCGTTGCTAGAACAAAGTTGAAAACGTATTCAAATTGGCTAAAAAATCAACAACCTTTACCGCGAGATCTCCATTCATTCTCAAGAGCTATCAAAACAATTGCAACAAAACTGCGCTCTTCCCAACTTGTTTACCAACATAAACAAACAATAAACACGCTGGAAACATAAACATAAATGCTAACTACAACTCCAGGCGCCTGGCGCCACCTGTAATTGGAGTTTATTTCAGTTTCCTTGTAAAATTAACACCGTTGTAACACCTTAGTGTTGCTGTTAGCTGTATAATGGCTTCTTTGTCTAAAGGTGGGATAAATTGGATGCTGGATACAATAAGAGACTATTAAGAATAGAGATAATATTGTCTTTGCTTAGTCGTTATGTGGTACTGGCAGTATAGCTTAATGAATTATATGGTTGATTGCAGTGCTGCAGGGTTAAATTAATGTTTCGACTTTTCGATTATGTAGTATATAAGTCTATAGAATTTATCTATACAAATGAGTATACCTAGATGTATAAAATACGCAGTTTATGAATTTTTGTGCTTCAACTATATAGAAACCATAGGAAAAGAAATTATCCTCTGTCTTAGGTTTATGAAAATAAACCCATATACTTTTTTCCACGTTTGCCATATTATTAAGTTAATCCAATCTTGTTTTGTTAAAGTTCTATTTCACACAATAAGATTAAAAGCCGCTATGGCCGATAAAACACCATGGACTACAATTCTCATAGTAAAATACAGTAAACAATGGAATTACTCGTACCTCGGTCTTTTCCATAACAACAAAAGAATATAAAGTTATAAAAACTATGGCGAAAGCTTATTGACCGTCTGTAACGGTGGCGTGAGTCAGAGGACATTGTTCCGTAGTAATACTGCAGTGAGAGACGGGAGGCGAGCGTTGTGTGAAAAAATGGTGCAGAAAAAATTGCTTTTTCAAAACCAACGGCCAAATTATTTTAAAAGGAGGTGTTGATTTTTGAATGACAAGCAACGCCCCGTTGGTCTAATAGTTTGAGTTACTGGGCCGTAGACACAGGGTCCCGGGTTCGATTCTCGGGTCGAGTAAAAGTATGTCGAACATCGCTGAGCTCGGGTGATCACCAATATGCATTAGGCAAGCGTGGTGATTAAACCTTATTCCATCATAGTAGCGATGACTTGATTTCTATGATGAGGTCTTTGCCCTGCAGTGGGACAGTATACAGACTACGTCCGCGGGCTGCATGTATAGTGCATACGTTATTTGTGCGGCCCGCGATAAAGTAGATTTCTTTAATTAATTATCAACTATCCGTACTTATCACATTTCATGTAAACAGTTTAGTGGTTTTTAAGTAGAGAAATAACAATGACATACCTACAATTCGCATTTATATGAATAGTATGAACTACTATGGATAAGTATGCAAAAGCTCTTGAAACGCCTTCACATATACTGCGGCCCGGGCTCTGGTGCTCACATTGTTATGTGTGGCCCTTGAACAGTAAAGTGTGACGACTGCTGATAAGATCGTTAACTAAGTACCTACATTCTTTCTTCTACCCCAAAATTTACATAATCTAGAATTACAAGACCATCTTTCCATCAAGACATTTTTCACCTAACACTGAAAATGGCAAGACCATTTCACTGGAGACATAAAATTAAGTCAACACTTAGCAGAAATTACATCAGACAAAGTGCAAATTTCGCCAGCAGGTGCGCTGCTGCAATAACACTGTTATAACACTTCAGGATCTGGCGCTAATTTGCTATTTTAGTTTGGAAGGTTAGCTCTGGAGTATGGAAAAATACTTGCTCTAGATGAAGGAGTTCATTCTATTTCTCACGGTAGCGAAAAATATTGTAGCTGTTTTTGTCACACAAGTAATTTTTAACCCCTGGCTTTCGATGTTAGAAACGCATGCTTTATTTATTTAGCACAGTGTGAATTCGTTAGCGATAGGCAATAAATGAATGATGTGAAGTAAATGTAGTGGCCCCGCCTCATATGCCAAAGGTCCCCACCCTGGATAGACATTCGTGTGGAGGCAGGTCTCAATGTATGATGAGATGTTGTTTTTTATGGTATTGTTGGCAGACGAGCCGACGGGTCATCTGATGGTAAGCGATTACCGCCGCTTATGGACACCTGCAACACCAGTGCAGTGAAGTGCAGTGTGAATGATTGGTGACAAACGAGCAGACGGGTTAACTGATGGTACTACTGACGGGTTAGCCGACCATCCCATCGTCTTGGATTGTAACTACGTTATACAGTGGTAATTTCTCCGTAGTTTTGTAGTTATGTACAGACAGCCACACATCAGGTTACTACAACCTGACAAATTTCCTCAATTGATATTCAACCTAACGTGTATGACTGTAAGACGAGAGTTGGTTGAAGGTGTACTTTGATGTGTGGCTGTACGGTACCTACAGAGTTATTATTAAACTTCTATGTATGAAGGTACTTCTTAACTTTGGAGTATTACTACTTCAGACAAACAGACACCGTAATCCCCTAATGGAAACAATTTGAACAATCTTAACATTCACACTCCTTACATAAACCTCTCAAAACATACTCAACATTCATATTAAATGACTTCTATCACATTTTGTGTCATAAAAAGCCAATAACCACGTCTCACTCTACCAAATAAGAAGCATACAGGAAATTAAACCATAAAAGCTAGGGGGTAGCAGTCATAATCGCATGGGTGTTTCCGTTTATATACTAGTTAAATCCTATTTGAATATTAACTTGGTATTTCAAGTTTTAGCTACTTTCTTTGATAAGGTGTGGTGAACACACAAATCGTCCACCAATTAATCTTATACACAATAACAAACTGAAAGCGTCTGAACAAGTGGTCCCAACAAAGCTGTCATTGGTAGTTATAACCAATATCAAATATAAAGTTACATCCAAGATGACCAAATACTTAATTAACACTGGACGGTACGCAGAAATATCAACACAACGGACGTAGCCAAATTTAACAAGGCATTCAATTTTTAGACGACCCGTTTGGCGCAATGTTTTGAGCGCCGGTTGAGACGTAAGGGTCGTGGGTTCGATTCCCGCACTAACACAATTGTTTGTTGATGAAACAGATATTTGTGTTGGGTCTGGGTGTTTGTAGTTCCTTCGTTGTTTCTGGTTTCCATAGTACAAGGGAAAACCTTAGTTTGGGACCAGGACAATGTAGGTATATGATGTTGTCTCAATTTATTTTTTTATTTTTATTCACAGTTAACATATTCAAAACGTCATTAGGAAAGAAACATTGTTTGACGTTATAGTTGTTCCGATATTTATGACCACGGTTAATGCTCTATTAAATTTGGCTCCGTTCGTTGTTAGTTGTGTTAGTTGGTATATCTATGTAGGATATGAGTCGTTTTAAAAGCGGTAATGTTCCATACAACTTGTAAGGAAGATTACAGCTTTTGAACATCAACTAGAAAACAAACAAATAATTAACTAGTTCTGCATAATATTCAGTCTGCACATCATTAGAGTCTAGCACGTTATTTTATTATGGCTGTGCCTCAAATGTGGATGTTAGGTGGGAATGGCCATGAATCCTCTTATCTCAATCCTGCCACTGAGGTGTGGCCACCAAGTTAGCGATAAATTCATAAACTTCCAAACCTATGAATAGAGATTGCCAATATGTATATTTACATCAGGTTCTCGATGTATGAAAAGCATTTTAAAATACAACAAAAACAATTAATTTTCTATTGCGTCTGCTGTCTGGGCCTTTCGCCGTTAAACAACCAATTATACAATTATGGAAAATGATCACAGATAATTTCAGGCTTGGATTGGGTGAGCACTACCTAGTCCTAACTAACTTAGCTAGCAAAATACCATTTTGTTGTAAGTTGTTTCCAAAAATCTAGTAAAGTAAACTTCGCTAAATAATGTTGTCCCATTTAACGTTAATTATTACAACATTAATGTTTTTCTTAAGTGATAGAGACAAGTAGTTTCGCCCTGCAGTGGGCCAGTATTAGTATTCAGCCTACTAATTCACGCTGTTGGTGTTCCAAATAAAAATAAATTAAATTAAATAATTAGGTACTTAACTCTATTACCACGCGGGTGGAACCGCGGGGCGCAGTTAGCATGGGAATAAATCGCTGCTTTTGTGGCTGCAAATAAAGACTTGTGCATTATTAAGGTGACGCTTTTAATGTGTGTGGAAATTAATGAAGTGGCAAAAGTTGTACCGCACAATGTTGCTTAACGAGAAATATTAGTCGGTACTTTTGTACCGGGAAATTACCGGGAAATGTGCTGAGGTTTAGGGGATTATGAATACAAAGTCACGGAATATAGGAATAAGTATATTTTTCTTCTAAGAAATAGAAAATAACGTCCAACTCAGTAAAATTAGCAATGATATCAAAACATTTTTAAATTTGGTGTCATTCATAATCATAATAAGTACTTTTAATTTATCGGGCATAGCTCGGGTTTTTCGATCAAGGGTGGTGATTAACCCTAATCCCATCATAGTAGCGATGACTTGATTTCTATGATGGAGGACTTTGCCCTGCAGTAGGACAGTATTCAGTATACATATTATAGGCCTATGCTTTACTTTATTATTTTCTTTGATACACTAAAACAAAGTACAATATATGGTAATAAAAAGAAATGAAAAGGAAATTAGGCGGTTCAATAATAAGACTTCTAACAAGAAAAATATATTCTAGCTACAAATTAGAAGTCGTAAAACGAATTCAACATTTTATGAACAAACCATTTTATCAAATTAAAAGTTACTGGAAACTCAATTTTTACTACTTTATCGAACCTTTAGGTATTATTAGAATGCGGATTTATTTTGTTGCTTCAATCCTTATTGCAATAAAATTGGGGCTTATTTTCCGTAAAATTTGTATTTTTGGGGTGTCAATATTAAGTTTGCCGTTTCCTCACTTTGATATCTCTTGAAATCCAATTTAAAAGTCGTAAAAATCTGCCTATTATTTTATCAGGAAATTAGAAAAGGTGTAAATATCAGGATTTTATGACTTCCGATGCTATTAAAATGTTTAAGATAGGTGTTATTTATTGTGACTACCTCGGTGGCCCAGTGAGTAGTCGGCACTTTAAAACAGACGGCTGCGCTTGGAGCTCCCAGGTTCAATCCCCGGGTCAGGATAAAAATTGACCCTGAATTTTACTGTGTTGTCAGTGTCTGCCCTAAAGTTAGGAAGATGGCCCCCGTGCCTTGAAAATCACGTTAGAGCCGTCAGGTCCTGCGCCCGATCTCTGTTCGGCTCTAAGTGAATGAATAAAGTTATTCATGTCACTATTTCACGTAAAATATTTCATTATAAAAAAGACATTAAATTCAAACAAACAAATGAAACAAATCCATTTATTACATTTCTTATTCGCAAAAAATATCGCCTACTATTAATTCAACTCTTGCGAAGACTGCAAAAATAAACCTTTATACATTTACAAATAAAACGACATAAGTAGATTACTTCTCATCGAAGGACGTATAATTAAGGAGAGATTTAATGTGTCTTTCTTAGAATTGTCTTATAAGATTCTGTTTAGCATAAAAACATTTTCAAAGGAGTCTCAGAGATTGGACCTGGGACATTCTGAGAATTATTCATGGCAATATGTTTGGAATTAAAGAATTTTAGTGTCGGTATGAAGATCCACAGTACATACAGTAACTTTGTCTTTTTAAAGGACATCATGGACATCAACATAATTTACCCGTGGGAGAGTCACGCTTTGGCATGAATGGACCGGCTCGACGGGAGTGATACCACGGCCTCACAGAAGACCGGCGTGAAGCAGCGTGTGAGCTGTGGTTCGTCGAGTAAGTGCACTTACCTTCAGCAGGGGTACCTCCAAGGGTACCGGAGTACCCTCATGAGGTCCAATTAGGGGAAAAAGAGAGTATAAGGTTGGCAGCACACTTGTGACTCTACTGGTGTTGTAGTTGTCGTACCAAAGCATGGGCCCAATAAATTATAATTTTAAATGACCTAACTAATAATTGGCCTTTTTATTTATAACGTTTCATACTTTTCTATTATGTTGTTTGTAATCAACGCAAGCAAAGCCGCATTGTAAAGTGCAACTAGTCCTCATCTCGAGTTCCCTGAGGAGCTGGATGGTCTAGTTCACCTCACAAAGGATCACAATTTGCTGTCATTACCCGAGTGCATACAAAAGGCACATTTTGCGACGGGCTCCTACTATGAAGAGGAGTTAAGGCGCATAATATAACACCAAACTAAAAAGATGAAATATGAAAAGTTTTTACAATTTTTTTTCAATTGAGTTTAATCAAGATGACCTGAATCAACGCTCCGTTTGGTCTAGTGGTTTAAGAACCAATCCGTGATTTCGGGGTCCCGGGTTCGATTCCCGGGTCAAGCCCTATATATTTTATATTTCGAAAATTTCGAACATAGCATAGGTTTGTGATCACCAATCTGTATTAGGCAAGCGTGGTGATTAAGCCTAATCCCATCATAGTACCGATGACTTGATTTCTATGATGGAGGACTTTGCTCTGCAGTAGGACAGTATTCAGTATACATAATATAGGCTTATGCTTTACTTTATTACATAGATTTTCTTTGACACACTAAAACAAAGTACAACATAGGTATGGTAATAAAAAGAAATGAAAAGCAAATTAGGCGATTCTATAATAAGACTTCTAACAAGAAAAGATATTCTAGCTACAAATTAGAAGTCGTAAAACGAATTCAACATTTTATGAACAAACCATTTTATCAAATTAAAACTCAATTTTTACTACTTTATCGAACCTTTAGGTATTATTAGAATGCGGATTTATTTTGTTGCTTTAATCCTTATTGCAATAAAATTGGGGTTTATTTTCCTTAAAATATGAGTTTTTGGGGTGTCAAATTTAAGTTTGCCGTTTCCTCACTTTGATATCTCTTGAAGTCCAATTTAAAAGTCGTAAAAATCTGCCTATTATTTTATCAGGAAATTAGAAAAGGTGTAAATATCAGGATTTTATGACTTCCGATGCTATTAAAATGTTTTAGATAGGTGTTATTTATTGTGACTGCCTCGGTGGCCCAGTGAGTAGTGGCACTTGAAAACGACGGCTGCGCTTGGGGTTCCAGGTTCAATCCCCGGGTCAGGCTAAAAATTTGACACTGAATTTTACTATTCAATTTGTCGTTAGCACGTTAAGCCGTTAGTCCTGCGCCCGATCTCTGTTCGGTCCTAAGTGAATGAATAAAGTTACAATGTCACTATTTCACGTAAAAACATAATATTTCATTATAAAAAAGACATTAAATTCAAACAAACAAATGAAACAAATCCATTTATTACATTTCTTATTCGCAAAAACTATCGCCTACTATTAATTCAACTCTTGCGAAGACTGCAAAAATAAACCTTTATACATTTACAAATAAAACGACATAAGTAGATTACTTCTCATCGGACGTATAATTAAGGAGAGATTTAATGTGTCTTTCTTAGAATTGTCTTATAAGATTCTGTTTAGCATAAAAACATTTTCAAAGGAGTCTCAGAGATTGGACCTGGGACATTCTGAGAATTATTCACGGCAATATGTTTGGAATTAAAGAATTTTAGTGTCGGTATGAAGACAGTACATACAGTAACTTTGTCTTTTTAAAGAACATCATGGACATCAACATAAATTACCCGTGGGAGAGTCACGCTTTGGTGCGAATAGGCCGGCTCGACCGGAGTGATACCACGGCCTCACAGAAGACCGGCGTGATGCAGCGTGTGAGCTGTGGTTCGTCGAGTAAGTGCACTTACCTTCAGCAGGGGTACCTCCAAGGGTACCGGAGTACCCTCATGAGGTCCAATTAGGGGAAAAAGAGAGTATAAGGTTGGCAGCACACTTGTGACTCTACTGGCGTTGTAGTTGTCGTACCAAAGCAAGGGCCCAATAAATTATAATTTTAAATGACCTAACTAATTATTTGCCTTTATATTTATAACGTTTCATACTTTTCTATTATGTTGTTTGTAACAACGCAAGCAAAGCCGCATTGTAAAGTGCAACTAGTCCGTCATCTCGAGTTCCCTGAGGAGCTGGATGGTCTAGTTCACCTCACAAAGGATCACAATTTGCTGTCATTACCCGAGTGCATACAAAAGGCACATTTTGCGACGGGCTCCTACTATGAAGAGGAGTTAAGGCGCATAATATAACACCAAACTAAAAAGATGTAGTATGAAAAATATATAGTAGGAACTAATGCAACTTTGTAAAAGCGTAATACAGAGTGGAAATTCTACGTTTTCTTTTTATTCTCAAATTATTTTAAGTAATAAAAGACAAATAAATTAGACAATTAGGTGCCTTTGACATTTTGATATAAAGTAAAATTTTTTAAAGTTGTTCTTTTTGATTCGCTAAATGTGTTCCTCTTTAGCAAGTAATAATTGTAAAATCAAAAAAATTAAGTGTCAAATTAGGCTTCTTAGAGCGACTTTGCTTTTTTACTGCTTTACTTGATAATAAATAAGATTTTATAATAATTAGAAACCACTGTTTACTTATTGACTTTAATGTTATTACATTATACAAATATAAATATACACAGGTATAAATTGGCACAACATCATCAACTAGTTTAAATTAAAATTTACTAATAATACCTAAGAAGACTGACAACATTAATTAATTATCAAAATTAATAAGATAAATTTTCGAAATCGTATAAGTATTACAAACTTTTTATTGCCCTGTAAAACTTTTTGACCCCGTATACCACCCAAGGACCATGATTTGTATTACAGGTCCTGTACATAAATATCAAATTAATTAGCTCGTAATTAGACCTTGACTATAATAAGAACCGGTACTAGGACATGGCATTAATAATAAAATCTTGATTAAAGTTTATCTTGATAACTTAGAACTGGTTTAACTTTTTTAGCGTGCGGATCACTTTATGGCGGATTGTCTGCGGCACCATAAACAGACACCCGTAATCAAAGGAGTTGCCGGCCTATTTAGTAATAGTAGCAGTATCATCATAATACTGTCCCACTGCAGGGCAAAGGCCTCCATCATAGAAATCAAGTCATCACTACTATAGTGGGATTAGGCTTAATCACCACGCTTGCCTAATGCGGATTGGTAATCACAAACCCGAGCTATGTTAGAAAAATTCGAAACATACTTTTGCTTGACCCGGGAATCGAACCCGGGGCCCATCGCGGCCCGGTACTTAAACCACTAGACCAACGGGGCTTACTCGGCCACTATACTCTGATTCATAATCATTTACATGGTAAACTGACAGATGTCAATGTGTCATCCCCATACATTATCACTCAATTTGACACATGCAAAATATCAAAATGCATAGAAACTTGTCATTTTCATCTCTGTCAGTTTACTTTACATGATTATGAATCAGAGTAAGTGTTTCTAATAAAAAGTTACTTTAAGTTACTTTTCTAGAGTATGACTTCGGCTTAACAGTTCGCAATTATTGAATGGTACAGTCAACCACCGCAATTAGTGCCGTTTAATTTCAATTTTGCGTTGTTTTGCCCGATGGAGAGGGAAAGATACACTATTCATGTTTTATGCACAAAACGTTTTGTATTATATCCCCGACGCAACTTCCAAGGGAATTCGTTTGACGGAGATTATTCTTTTTTGTTTGTTTTTTTAGTTGATTGCCTGAGAATGTTGAGTCTTTCTTTTATAAAAGTTGGAAATATACATACGTATTTTAAGCAGATGAGTCCTTTAGGTTCGCTTGCAATAGAAGTTCAAAATTAATCTTTTACTGATATGTAGAATTACTGAAGTTCGTCGGTAGAGTTTAACCGTATTGATGCCGAAGCTTGGCTCTACATGAGATTTGATACCTTTTCCACAGGGCGAACCTTATGTGGGTTGTCTTGGCAACATTTTGCATAAAATGTTTTTGGTGAGATTCATTAATTCCGTAATACCTAGTTGTTCCCATAGAAACAAAAGTTAGTAAAATTAAAGAATGCCAAATCGCGCGCACTCGCTAGTTTCAGCCTTAGCTACAATAAAAAAAAAACTTCACTCTAATAATTAGTTAAATTTTGTTCACATAAGTATACAAAAAGCGGCGACTACCTCACTAATAATAGTTTGTAAACTCGAACGCATTAACTAAAGAGTGGTTATTAATTAATTTACATATAACATCCATAGTTAAAATCTCATCTCTTGTTGTAAGGAATTGACCCCCATGTTCAAAGAGGTAAAGAGAATTGAAGCGTTACATCGAAGACGTACCTTCAGTAACACATCAAGGTATACAAAATTGTCAAATTTCTTCAATGAACTGTCAAACACATTAAGTTGAATATTTGAGGTTAAAATAAAATAAATAAATAAATGCGCCAGACAATCACACCAATCAACCTGATTTCAAACTATACAACCTCTGTACTATGAGTACCAGATGACAATAATTAACTAAGGTTGTGGTAAACCTATTGTGTGGCTGATCGTATAAGTGTTACGTACTTATTAAATAAGTTAACAAGGTTCACTAAACAACCAATAACGATGAATTGGACGGAAAGGAGCTTAAAGTTTAGAAGCACACTTTTGACTCTACTGCTGTTATAGGTGTCTATTGGAGGCGTCAATCGCTTACCATCAGATGGTCCGGCTACTCGTCCGCCACCTATCACATACGA
This sequence comes from Cnaphalocrocis medinalis, assembly GCA_014851415.1. Taxonomy (NCBI): domain Eukaryota; kingdom Metazoa; phylum Arthropoda; class Insecta; order Lepidoptera; family Crambidae; genus Cnaphalocrocis; species Cnaphalocrocis medinalis. The sequence goes on from CM026294.1 coordinate 12,780,557, forward strand.
CGGTTTTCTGTGAGGCAGTGGTATTACTCTGATCAAGCCATTCAGCCAAGCCCACAATTAAACTTTCACAATAAACACTATTTTGTTTTTATTAGCCTTTATTGTCCCACTGCTGGGCAAAGGCCTCCCCCGAGTCCCTCCATCGATCCCTATCCAACGCCATCTGTGGCCAATCGATTGCAAAGCTGTTAAGATAGTCACTCCATCGCTTCTTAGGTCTGCCCCGATTGTCGGCGTCCATCAGGTAACCATTGGGTTTATTAACCCAATAAAAACTATAGCAACAAAATATTGTTCACCCTACTGACTCTTCAAGTAAACATAGATCAACGACGCACTAAACCATGGGCGTTTTATTCCATGACTAAAGTCCATAAATTAGTTAAAACAAATCCGAATATTGAATAGATAAGCCTAATGCTTCATGCGGTGCTATTACAGTGTTAAACGAGCTGCTTAAATTGCTTGTAGCTGTATAATGGCTGCGGGTAGGTAGTTAAATTATACGGTAGTATTTTTGTGTGAATTGGTTAAATATGGTTTCAATGACGTGTAATGAGAATTTAAGAGACTACACTAATTTGACTAAAATTTTTTTTGAGTGTCAGCGAATCTGAAAGAGCGAAGCTGAAGTAGTGTGGCTTAATTTATTTTTTTGAGTGTGAGTGAACACATTAAATGGACCAAAAGAGAGTCTATGTGAAAAAATAGAGTCCACTTTACATTACAAGTGTGAGCGGAATAAAAATTGTGTATTCGTATTTGATAATATCAACTACAACTTTCGGTTTCCATTAAAGTATTTTTTTCCTGCTAGGCTTATGTCGTCAACTTGTCTAGTATCGTCATTAGACGAGATCCGACATAAATATTTACGTCATCAAAATATATTTCTGCAATTACTTGGAATCGAAACTGTGACCCACTTACATACTCAAATCACTGAACTAAACGGATCATTAAAATTTCATGTCCTTTTCTGTTACAAGATTTTTTTTTGTATATTTTACTTTACAACGAACTGTAATCTTTTTGGTTCGTAATTTAAAAACTTCGTGACATAAGATACGGTTATTTAAATTAAGTACTTTTAACTGAAACTGCGCATGCGTCACCAGGTGTCATCAAAATGCCTTTCTCACGCATCAGCGTCACTCGTAAACGAAACGAATAATCGATCGTAAAAAAATCGCAAAATCATCTCGAACTTTATCGATTACAATAGAACATTACTTTTTTATTACCCCTAATGAATATATGACCCCCTTTTTTAAAAAAGGAACGCGAGTTTATTAAATAATAAAGTTTTAAGGCGCATAAAAATTTGTAAACGGAGTTTAGTTTTTTATCTGTTTTTTTTTTCTGTATTATCTATGGTTGACGTATGGGGTGTTAAATAAAGGTATGTCATTCTGTATTTGACTTGCCCCCTTTGGCTTTTAACCGACTTCAATAGACATTTTTTTTTCTAACCCTTGACGATTTGATACGGTTAATCGTTTAATGCAACTTTGTCTAAAATAAATTGGCAGGGCTTAGAGAAAAGTGTGCTCTATTTTAAAGGGACAAATGTCAATTCTATATGTCAGTTGGACAAGTGACAGCGGGATCGTTTAATGGGGTTAACTGTACAATTAAATGGTCGCTAAAGATTAGTGTCAAGATCTTTGACTTACTCACAACAAGAGAAAACATAAAATATCACTACAATAAAGTATAGTCACACATGGTCTGATTGGAGCTTTTTTATGATAAGTGGCAGACGAGCAAACTGAGCACCTGATGGTAACTGCATTGTACTGAAGTAGGTCCGATTATCGACATATCGTATCGTACTATTTCCTTCAAAAATGTATTGGATACGTCTGTTGTATTATATCGTCGACAGATGCACGTGTTTCATATACTAATAAAAAATATTTATAACAAAAAATCACTTAACGTCGTAAGGCCCATAAGCCTTTTAAAAGGCATAAAACATTTGATTTTCCATTGTGTCTGCTGTCAGGGCGTTACGACGATAACACCATTATTATACACCATGTATATACCGTATATAATTATATCTATGTTTCCTCTGTTGTTTGATATCTGTAATATAAGTGTTTAAGCTACTTAGTACTGGGTCAGGTCAATATTATGAGGTGTTGTCATCATCATCATCAGCTTGTTGCAGTCCACTGCTGGACATAGGCCTCTCCAAATGCTCGCCACTTTCATCGATCTTCGGCTACTCGCATCCAGTTCCAGCCAGCCCTCTTGCGCAGATCGTCACTCCATCTGGCCTGAGGTCATCCTACACTACGTTTACCAAGACGCGGTCTCCACTCCAGAGCTCGTTTACCCCAACGGTTGTCAGTTCTGCGGCAGATATGGCCAGCCATGAGGTGTTGAACACAAATCAAATACTGTAGGTATTTGATTTGTGTATGTCCATCACACGAATGTTTGTCCAGGGTGTCCATCGACCCACGTCCTTTGGCGTATGAGGCCGAGTCACCACCGAATGCGCCATTCAACTCAATCACAATCTCACTAAACAACCCGAACATCATACAAACGCAAATTAAAATTAACTCGCACAAAACATCATTAACCTGCCATCAGCAATACATCCGTAAATTCGTCAATTACAATATTCATGGCGCTTGCATGGAGTTGTATGGGGCTGTATGGGGTTGTATGGAGAGCTAATTGCGATGCAAACAGCTAATGAACGCATTAGCATCCAAATAACACTAACAAAGATGGGATTGTACGGGATTCGGTAACGTGTGGTGGTACACACTGTATGTGTGAAGAGGCTGCGATCTTTTTCTTTTTTTTATATGATAGTTGGTAGACGAGCAGACGGATAACCCGATGGTAAGTGATTGCCACATCACATCCTTTTAACCACGTGTTCTATCAACCATTCTGAACAACATTTAATGATTAAAAAATTTTGTTCAACAACTTTTCGAAATTTATAGTAAAGTAGATAGATCTCTGAGATACTCTTTAGTCACTTAGTGCACAACACATTACAGAACTTAAATGCTAATAGTAAAAATGATTATTCTCCCCATACCAAATGACCAAATCACGTGAGCTTTATATAGAAAGATGCATTTTTTATGCAAATTTTATTTATTTGATGCGGCCATCTTAGTTAACGGTCATCTAATCTAGCTATGAGCACCTCGGACTATTTTAAACTTCAAACAAAAAAAAAACAAAATCCAAAGCGGTTCATCCATTACGAAAGACAAACAGATAGACACGTTAAACTTATAACACCCCGTGCCTAGTTCGGGGGTTAAAAAAACAAACTAAAAATTTTAATACTGCACTATAATCTATCCTGTGCTATCTCAACCCACTCTGTCGGATTGAAGTGGGCTGATTACTCTATTTATTCTATTAAGCAGTAATTGTTAGTGAGTTGCGTGCGCCTCCGCTGGATACACTGTGCTCCTTTGTTTATTGCCAGGATTTGTACTAGTACTAGATTTAGTACTATGTACTTACGATAGTTGTGGGGTGAGGTTTTCCATTGTCTGATTTTAGTATGGAAAGCTCTATTGTTCTGTTGCTAAAGCTCTTAGTACTTAAAGCACTGTTCTACAACGTAAAATATTTAATCATGTAGGTATTTAAAATGTTTAAACGTCATAAGGCCCAGACAGCAGACACATTGAAAAATCAATTGTTTTATGCTCTTTACTAGTGGCCCGCCCTCACTTCGCTTCAGGACCGTAATTCAAAAATGAACTAATAGATGGCGCTGTGCTAAATTACATCGCGCAAGCGTTTCGTGTTTTCGGTTTACCTATAAGCCTTTTCGTTGTCTATAGAAATTGTCTCTTTATAAAATTAGTATAGAAGATAGAAAAAGATAGATAGATAAGGCTTTAGGGTCTTTACAACGTTAAGCCTCATAGGTATTTCTCCAAGATTTCGTACTACCAATAGTTTGTGATTACCCTCATAATTATGATTAAGAAAATTTTGATCTAAATTTTGTATTAAAACTAAAAATACTTTAAAATAAGAGCTACACACATTTAGATTCTTTATTTCGATAATATTTTCAAAAAAAAATTTTTATCACATAAGAAAATAAAATTAAAAAGGATTCTTTCAAGTCTTTTAAGCGCAAAGTTCAAATCCCTAGAGTAAAAGGATTAAAGGTGATCCGTTAAATTTCACGCAACGTTCACCCCAATCATGAGAAATTTGGCAATAAACAACCAGAATCTAATAAAAACCCAAATGTCATCATTACTTTGCAAAATAGACGTAAAAATGATAAAAATGACGATTCCCACGGAATCCCGCGCCAATCATTCAATCAATAAAAACATAAAATACTTTGACATTTAATGACAAACGCACCCATAGATAGAAATACAAAAAACTGTATTTACGAGGTCAAACCCTAGCAAAGAAAAACGGGGAAAAAATACGACCGCAGGATCGAAATTGGTATCTTTTTTTGGTATAAACGACAATATGGTTGGATTATATGCCAGCGGTTTCAGAAAAAAAGAAATAAATAAAGGAAAATGCATTTATTAATTTTGACACCACAGCACATCTATGCCTCAGACAATTGACACAGACATTAGAAAATACAAAAGAACCAGACCCAGGATTGCAAAAACCATTTTGTTTAAAGAAGGCCCGTTTTTTTTAAACAGGTTAATTTATATTTTACTTAAGGCGGCAAACGAACAAGCGGGTTACCTGATAGTAAGTTATCATCGACGCCCATGATAATGATGATCAGAGAAGTCGCCAATGCATTGCGATCTTTTACAAAGGAGTACGCTCTTGTAACAAAAGTCTCTAAGTAGTCGTCGGGAAATACAGATATAGCCAAACCATTCCATCAAATTTAGACCGTGTGGAATATAAGTATTATATGACGGTCTCAAATGGCGCAGTAGCTATGGTGTTCACCCGAAGCGCGAAATATCCCGGTTTTGATTCCCGGCCTAGTCAATATTATAAAAAAAAAATCTAAGATTTTTGGGTTTGTGTGTTGACGCCCTTAGTTAATTATTGTAATCTGGTATTCATAGTAGGGACAGGGGCTGCCCTAGTCTAAGACCAGATTGATTGGTGTGATTGTCTATTTTATTTATATTATCTACATTTACATTTTTTTACTATATAACCATATTAACCATGGCTATACGATGCATTTTTTTTTCTAACCTTAATCATACATATAAAAGCTTAACCTAGATAGAAGGCATGTATTAATATATTTGCTTGCTCACATGTAAACCAGCGTTAAACGTCAAATCTTAGGGTAGACATAGACCCCATCGCCAAAACAGGGTCAGAAAAAAAAACTCTAAATTCGGTTATTCCGCTTTTTTTTGACCCCAAATATTTCGCTTGCAAGCGACAGAGCGTAACTTATTTGACAGTCTGATTGTAGTCTGTAGAATGATGTTTTGATTGGAGAGTATTTTTTGGGTAGCAAGGTTAATAGTGTCTAAATGTATTTAATAAGTTTGCAAACATTTTTACTCCTAAGCCCATTGTCTATGTAACCACACGCTTATATTAAGTCATTAACGATTGAAATACGATCATTGAATAACGATGAAAACTGTGTCTATGTCGTCAACTTAATGTTCAAGAATTTGCTTATGTCTAAACACCACAATATTTTTTTTTATAGTGTAGGAAGGCAAACGAGCAAGCGGGTCACCTGATGGTAAGTGAACACCGCCGCCCATGGACATCAGCTACACAAGAAGGAGTGCGGATGTTCGTCGATATACAGTGTGTCCAGTGACCAATGTCCAACCCATAACGGTAAGGCAGTATAGTCAATTTCATTGAGAATCCACTGTTTTTTGTAAAAAAAAAATGTTAATATTAGCCAAGCGTCGCGCAAACATAGCTCATAGGCGCAATGCGCGAGGTATGTAAAACTGGTATATTAATGTGTTTAGCTTACAGAGTAGGAATAAGTTGATATTAACCAATTTGTCAAGAAATATAACAAATAAATGAAATTTTTAAGGAGGTTAATCTCATAGTCCACGTCAGAGCTTGCCTATAGGTAAACCGAAAACACGAAACACTTGCGCGATGTAATCGATTCCCAGTGCCATCTATTGGTAGACTGTGGAACTACTTTCCCGAAACGAAGTGAGGGCGGGCTACTAGTAACAAATGAAAATGGTGGTAATTTTCTACTTAGAAAAATGTAATAATACAATAGTACTAAAATCGTTCCTTCTAATATGCACTTTAACTGCGTTTCAACTACTATACAAAATTAATAGCTACAACCGTAATTTGGCCAACAGCACTAAAATTACACTTGATCACTTGTCTAGTTAAATACAGCATCTACGTGTTGATTGGCCAGTTGACAAATAAGCGAGGAAGCGGGGTCAAGTGGCCCTGCGCCCGAGTCGATCCCGGCCGACTGATGCGTACGCTCCAGATTCTAGCTCACATATACTAATAGTACAGGAGACTCGTTAAATGTTTGGCTCAGATGCGTATAATCTCTAGATACGCTATTCATACAAAAAGTGTTTGCAGAAGTGATACCGACAGTGCAGTCATTACTAATTGGTTTTACAGCGATAGATATATTGAATTTCATAAAAGGTTGGTTAGCAGCCCACTTGTGACTCCACTGGTGTTGCGAGAGTATGGACGGCGGCAATCTTTTATTATCAAGGAATCCGTCAAGTGGTTGTAGCACAGTAGTAGGTTGAAATCCACTGGATTTGTTAAGTCTATGTATATGGGTACAGTCGAGTTCAAAAATATGTATACACTTTAGGACCTTGTCACAGTACATACGAGTGTGCATAAGAAAACGACTTCCACTTTCTTATAAATATGTATTGTGACAAGGTCTTAAAGTGTATACATATTTTTGAACTAGACATGTTACTACCGTTCACTTAGGAAAACCATCGTGAAGTAATTGACACGCTACCTTCATATTTCGATGGGATACTAGGGGGACTCGATCGAAAAGGGATCAGACGTTTAGCAATACCAAAATTAAATCATATTTTGACAAAACAGTGTAATACAAGTACAGTCCTTCAAATCCACATTAACTAAATATCGACCTGTATGCGCTATGCGGGCATGCCTTCGCGACCAGCCAAGAGATTATGAGCTGCAATAGCAACTGCATTGACTAATAATATGCACAATTACAGGGGTCAACGACCGGGTTTTGGAGTAATGAACTAATGATGTTTTGATTTAAAGAAAGTTTATGCCATCTTAGCTAGATAGATATATAGATAGATAGATCCTAAGTACTTTTCATTGCACAAGAGTTTGCAGAGCTTATGCTTTGGTTATAGGTTAATCCATACTAATATATAAATGGGAAAGTGTGTCTGTCTGTATGTTTGTCTTTCTTTCACGGCAAAACGGAGCAACGAATTTACGTGATTTTTTAAGTGGAGATAGTTCAAGAGATGGAGGGGAACATAGGCTACTTTTGGTCCCTTTTTAACCCCCCATTTTAGCAAAATGAGGGATGCGAGTGAAGCCGCGGGCAAAAACTAGTAATTTATAATACTCGGTTGTCTCTAAAGCTGTCTTGGAGCTCGGAGTGCGCTTAGACTATGATTTAGGATTTGGGGAGTCTTATAGTTACATACACACATTACACACATACACACACATTTAAGCGACTTCTGTCTGATTTTCGCAACCCATTAACAGGGGAACCGAGACCAACTGACTCATCCATGTTTCAGAAACTATCAGAAACGTGTAGGATTTCCTCACGATGTTTTCCCTCACCGACGATTTTGATAGGTCCATGCTCGGATCCAAACTACGACCCCTCCTTTATGGACCCCCCCTATATACTGTATGGAAGGCACGCTTTTATCCATTTATACCATCGCTTTTAAATTTTCTATGTTGAATAATTGCTTTCAACTTGCAGTACTCAACACACTAATTGCAAAAGCGCATAATCTGTCAGACGAAAAACAATAGATCATGCATTGTCTCATACACTCAAGCTCATGCTAGTGATGGGCTGCATATCCGTATACGCGGATTAACTATTAAAATTTTATCGATATGCTTTATCTATCGACTGTAGTTTTATAGCTGACTAATGAATGGACGTTTTTCATTTTTTCAATTTTCCGTAAGAGAGCTACTTTGGCATAAATAGGCTGGCCTAACCGAAGAGATACCACGGCCTCAAAGAAAACCGGTGTGAAGCAACATTTGTTAGTGTATGGGTACCGGAGGTCCAAGTGGGAGGAAAGGGGTTCACAAGTTGACATCGCATTTTGATTTACCAACTATCACATAGTTGACCTAGGAGTCGCGTCTACATTGCACTATTACAGTCGCCTGTAATAGTGCATTGTAGAGAAAGGGTAGGAAGGTTTTGATCCAACAGTGGAACACGATAGGCTTGTCTTAACAATAGAAATTATAGGGGTAATTTGCATTCGTATCCGCGGATATTTTTCAATGATCCCACAACACTTGCAGCAGACTTGTTTACCAAGCCCAGGGCTAGATGGCGTGCATTAGTTGAGTCAACAGGGCCGGCTGCTTTAATCCGCTGGCGCCCTCTGGCCTATAAGCAAACAAGGAGTGGTGGCATTATGAATTATAATGGGAGTAGTAGTTTAATATTAATTAGTATACCTACCTCAAGATCGCTATTGGCAATACGATAACGCAAACATAAATTTGCCGATGACCATAACAGTAAGTTTTTTAAACTTACGTGCAATAAAAAATATCTATATTTACCCTGCAGTGGGACAGTATCATCATCATCTCCCTGCCCTATTCCCAGATTATCTGGGGTCAGCGCAGTATGTTTTCTTCTTCCATTTGTCCCTGTCATTCGTCATCGTATCATCCAATCAGTGGGACAGTATATAGGCTGATAAATTACTTTACTTAGTAAACAAAGTGTATCAGTGAATATTAAGGTAGGTATATCCCTTTAACACATTCACGTTTTTTATTAAGCATTCTTTAATTCATTTATTATGTTGCATTTAAAGAATGTACTTTTATTTTTATTTTATTTTATTTAGAACACAAAACAGATTACAGTTGATAATTTTGTACACATTTACGAGATAACTATTATCTAAAAACATGTGTCCCTGACATGAATAGATAGAGAACACAAAACGAGAAAGGTACTAAAAGGCCATAGGCCATGCCATGTACGCATGTGTGTCCTTTGATGCAAATAAATTGATATCTATCTGTCTATCATTTTGAACAACATCAGTTCTATGACTTTTGGAAACTCGTAATTGACAACCGCAACACCAAAAGAGTCACAAGTGCGTCACGCTGCGCCATTTTGAAAAGGAATGCACTCGCTTTTTGAAGGTTTTTATTTAAGACTTTTTAAACAAAAGTCGATCAAAAATCATACACATTTGCACATACACTACTAAGTTTGCCAAAACAAGTGTACCAACAGTCAGGTAGTAGGGAGCAGTCCTAGGGATCGGAACTCTGGAGGTAATCCTTGGCAATACGGCTGATGTCTTGATGCTCACTGTATGGACTCGGTTCAAGCGCCGATCGAGCGTGACATACGCTGACTATTGCTTGCTTTGTGTGTAAGGTTAGCAACAACATTTGTTAGTCTGTTTTCTTGTTTTTTGTTTTATTTTAACGTGGCTATTTGGATGAGAGCCTCCACAACCTTCGTTAAGGGAGATTGTGGCGTTGTTAGTCGAAACTTTGATTTGAATTAACATCTCTCTGGCTCAAACAAAAAAAAAATACGCCTCTAGGTTTTTAAAACAGTTCGACGAAATTGTACTTTGAGAAGTCACCTAAGTACGAGTATTATATTTTAAAAGTATGTTTTTTTTTATTACACTATAGGCCAACGCTTGACTACAATCGCACCTGATGGAAAGTGACGATGAAGTCTAGGATGACACGCGTTTGCCTAGAAATATTATCCTATGTCCTAAGTTCTGGCCACATTTTAAATTTTTATTAAAAATTATCATCGTTATACTATTTTTATTATTTGTTTAATTAATATAACGTACCTACTTGAATTATTTAACTTTCACAGTCCAACGGTACTAAATCCTCCGGCCCAGCTTGCTTACTTTGATATTTGTGCGTCGGCTCAGCCTCCGCTATTTGCCTTTGGGCATTAGGCCTGTGTGCGCTCACGACTACAGGCCGCCTATTTCCGGTAGCCTAGGAGATTAGTTGGTCAATTAGAGGGTTTATTGAATATCGAGGTCTTATATAATGGCCTAAGTACAGGGATTGGGTGTAGCGTGAGATATTGATATGGCATCAAAGACTAGTGCCGTATTGATATGTTTCCAGAAACTGAATTAACTAGGGGCTTATTTTGGGTGGATCCCAGTATTTCCATGGACATAGTGGAACTAACTAACGCTCCGTTGGTCTAGTAGTTTAAGTAACAGGCCGTGATCTCGGGCACCCTGGGTTCCATTTTCGAATCGAGCAAAAAGTATGTTTCGAATTTTTCGAACATAGCTCCAGTTTGAGATCACCAATCCGCAACAGGCAAGCGTGGTGTTTAAGCCTTATCCTATCATAGTAGCGATGACTTGATGGAATGGAGGTATGTAAAGTAGAAATTTAAAATCAAACACAAAAGTTTGACTGGAAATCTCAGCTGGGACGATCGCTCTAAGTAAGTAGGTATGTTAGCGTGTAAAAGATATAGCTATAGAAGAATACGGTAGCAAATCGTATTAAGGATGATTTACGAGTAAATTCATGTGTGAAGGGGAGTATAGACCAGTCATCGCATATAATGCTTGGACACTGTCTCTTCGACTATTTTATACGTCATGCTTTGATGAATTGCGATATGAGTTAAAGACATCTGTATCTTAGTTTAGATATATATTTTTTACTTTACTTGTTGTATTTGGAAATTACTATTAGCATTAAGTTCTGTAATGTGTTGTGCAATAAAGAGTATCTATCTATCTATCTTGTTTCGATGAAACGAAAATATTACAGTACCTAATTATTTTATGAAACGTATTGTAAGTAATTCAGGACAATAAAATGGAATCCAACTGAAAAAAATTGCATCGACTTACTTTGACTTCAAAATTATAACTAGGATTAAATGTAGAATGTAGGTTACTGTTTAAGGTACTCCTGTTACTACATATTTTGCTATAATATGGTGGAATTTTGTAATGGCACCTGAAGGGAAAGTACTCTTAATACTTTAATAAGTAGGTAAAACATTTTACGACAAGGAAACATTTTCTGTTTCTTTGAAAATAAAGAAAACTACATTTAAAATTTATTTAATTATGCTTGTATTGCACGGGAACACAACCGAAAAAAAAAGAAAATTATGGCTCTATCAATCGATAAATTACTAAAACTTAATTTCTCTTATGAGTACTTTTCCCTTCTAGTGGCATTACAAAATTCTAGCCTGTACTTATATTTTAAACCTACACCAAATTAGATCGTAGAGAAACATAAATACTACAAAATGTTACCCAAGCTCGCCATTTTTATGTAAAATGGTATATGTCCTATCGTAGCTACTTATATTTTTTATCACCCAACTAATACTCAGCCATTTGTTATTATTACAATACACAAAAGATTTTTGTCCAAAAACAAAATCGTCACGGTCCATTACCCACTGCAATGCAGACCTGTCGCGTCCAATTATCATGACCCAGTGGTCACGAAACTCCTGTGGACCCCAAAACCGTATGTTAAAAAAAAACTGTACAAGGGAAATTACATTTAATGCCAATGAAATAAGGCACATTGTAACTTTCGATCGCTAATAGAAACAAAATTAAATAAATACGGGATTGCTAAATCGTAAAAAAGAAAATATACCTTATTCCAAATAAATAAGTATCAAAGTTTATTTTTGTTCTGAGTGGCTAAAAAATCAACAATAACACCTACAAAAACGGGCACAAGTGCAAACGTGTTTGTCTAAAGAGTGTGGAGACTTATAGAAAGGAAATCCTTACACAAAACACTGGAGTGTGACGTAAAAACAATAATTCTTCATCAAGATTAGTGGGGTGGAGTATAGAACGTGCGGTTGAATAGAGTGCGTTTTCTTTGTTTTGTTTAAAAACGTTTTTATATGAGACTTTTAAATAATTCAATTTTTATTGTAATTGTAGATTGACACACCATTAAATTAAAAAAAAAATCACGCTGTTCAAATTAAGAGTAGGACTAGTAATAAAAAAACTTTTTTTTGAACAAAATTTTATTTCATTTTATTGCTTTTATTAATAAAACATACACCTAATGTAAAAAATATTTTGTGTTAGTGAAATGATGTTTTTAGTTTATCTACATAATCAACGTCAAATATTTTTGATAGAAAATCAAATAATATTCTAATTAGAAAAAAAAACCTTTTATAACTAACAAGTACTCTGATTACCGAAAGTGCTACGGAATCAATACATAAGACGTAGTATAAAATTAAGTAAAAAAAAAAAGGTGAATTCAAACTATCTATCCAAACAGACTAAATAATTAACGCTCCATAATTTTAGTATTTACCCATAAATAGAAACCCCACCCTACGCATCCTATTCAATCGTACATTACAAGTCAGGGCATATTGTGCAAGTTGTGAACTTGCAGGTGTTCAATGATGGGGTGGACTCCGTTTTGTGGCCGCCAGTGTATGCGTAAAATGGGAGCCGACTTAATAAGTGGTTATTTAGACTGATAATCTGCGATATTGGGATTAATTTGTTTGAAGTATCGCGTTTTGTAAGAAGATTAGGCGGTAATGCGGAACATAAATAGGAGAAAAAAAAATTGAACAATTTTCATACTAAAGCTAGGTAGGCTTTTAGGTATTTCTGCAAAAAAAAGACAAAAAAAGTTAATTCTATACTAAATGTAGGTCCTTGCAGAATACTTAAGTGTGTTAAGAAGGTCAAAGTCACTCAGGGGGCAATGGAGAGGGCAATCCTCAGAATTTTCCTGCATGATCATGTCAAGAATGATGAGATCCCATCCCATCCCATAGCCCAAAGAATTGCGTTGCTCAAGAGGCAATGGGCAGGGTACATTGCGAGAAGAACAAACGGCCGTTGTGGCGGAAAGCATCAGAAAGGTCTTTGATAGAGGCCGCGTGTTTACAGGAAGTCGTAGTCGTGGCAGGGCCCACTAAGTGTACCGACGATTTGATTATAAGCTTCTTCTCAACTCTAGAGTACAGTCAAAAGCCAATGGAAAGACCATTTTCATTTAAAAAAATGTGATGCTTCTCGGTTTAAAAGATTTGTAATGCGAGGAAGAATAAAAATTAGAGTATTCTACATTTCTCTAATTTTACCATCATGATAAAGTTCAAATACAAACAAACGCCAACCAACTTCTGTCAAAAATATTCTGGAAACATTTGTTCCAAAAATGTGACATAAGGTTTTTGAATATCATTACCATGCGAAATGAGATCACGCGAATCATTACCGGCCACAATTCAACACGTGTGTTTGTTCGTGTTTAGATCTTGACGCGATAGCAATTAGCCATAAATGAGTGTTGATTTAATTCTAAAAAGTTTTAAATGTAATAGGTGGCACACGAGCAGACGGATCACCAGACGGTAAGCGATTTCCACCGCCAAGAGACACCTGCAGCACCATTAGAGTCACAAATGCGCTGCCAACCTTTCCCCCTATTAAACGCTCACTCAATCGATAAAATACAGCGCAGGTGCTTCACGCCGGTCTTCTGTGAGGCCGTGGTGTCAGGTCGAGTTGGCCCATTCATGCCGAAGCGTGGCTCTTTCACGGTTACGATGGAATTTCACTTCCGTAGGCATTTTAAGACTGATACGGTTATTATATTTATATGAGATTGACCCCGCTTTAGTAACCGCACTATAAAATTATTTGTAAAAAAATTGTCTAAAAACACTTTTTCGTGACCACGGGCCAACATAACAATACCCAAAACGATTTGAAGATTCAGTTCACTAAAGCATAGCATTATCTGAATCCTTATTAGACACCCCATCACGCCTTTATTTTCTTTCGACATGAAAACGATAGAGCTGGCCATCATTCGATCTTTTTAATATCGATATCACAAATGCGTTTATTTGTGACATAAAATTTTTAACAATATTTTAACTCTTTATTACATTAATGTTACAGTCGTAAAATTTACTACCTTTATCACCAGCTCGGCGATGAGAGACCAACAGGTCTCGGTTATTATATTATCTGTTTTTGCTATCACTTTTTTTAAAAATGACTGACGAATGACCAGATGATAACCGGTTGCCGCCACCTGTAGACGAAGAAGCTGTGCACTGAAGCAGTGTCTGCGCTGTGTTTTTTTTATAATATAAAAGTGAGCATCGCGCCGCCCATGTGTTTCATCGAGTGAGCGCACTTATGACTCTACTGGTGTTACAGGTGTCTATGGGCAGCAGCAATCGCTTACGGTCAGGTGATACGTCTGTTTGTCTGATACCTATGACAAAAAAGAGTCGTTACATTTATTTATTTATTAGATCACCAACAAGATTTACATCAGTGCAAGATACAAACAGCATTGCAGATATCACTTGACAGTAAATTATCGATATTAGGGTAAATTTCACATACTCGTATGAATAGACAACACTAAATCATATTCAACATACACGACATACACACGAAAGCACTTAAAACATAACAATCATCGTGTTTCGAAACCACAACCTTCTCATAAAGGGTCTTACAAAATTATACCAAAAAGTAATATAGAAAAAGGTCATAATGAGATAGCACTTCGCAGTTGATGTGCCAAAGTGTTTGCTATGGGCATAAATTAATAAAAGGCAGTAAAACAATTCATTTCGGATTTTCCTATAATTATGTCATAGACGTTTTTTCACTAACCTGAATCTCTCCAGTCCGCTTGATCCTCTGGTTTTAGAGCGGGATTTTTTTTAATGTGATAGGTGGCAGACAGGCTGGCGGATTACCTGATGTTAAACAATTGCCGCCGCCCATGTACACCTGCAATACCAGTGGAGTCACAAGCGCGCTGCCAACATTTTATCCCCTTTCCCCTTTGGTGGGCCTCCGATACCTTCACTCATTCGGTGAAACACAGTACAGCAGTCTGGTTTTTATCACGTTTAAACCGTAAGCGATTGCCATCAGCCCATGGATAGTTAAGTCAAAATTGTGCTGCCTAGGTACCTTTTTTCCCTTCCTTCAAATCCACGTCCTTACAGTAAACCAGCGTGAAACAGTGCATGCGCTGTGCTTCGCTGCGTGAGTGAAGGTACCGGAGGCCCAATCCAGGGGAGGAGGGGTTAAAAGGTAAGCAGCGCACTGGTGACACCACTGGTGCTGCAGGTGTCCATGGGCGGCAGTAATCGCTTATCATCAGGTGATCCATCGGCTCGTCATTTTATATAATAATATTATATCAAATAAAAATAAAATTACCTCCAGTACCAGTCACAAGTGGCGGGCCTATAGTCATCTTTAACGTCGTAAGGCAGACAGCAGATACAATGAAAATCAATAGTGTTATGCCGTTTAAAAGGTTTTTGGGTCTTACCACGTTAAATCCAATTCACTTTCGAATATATACTGTGGCACGTGAGGCAGAAAAGTCGCCATATGCAGCAGACAGCGCGCCACTCCCACTCAGGTCAAATTTGATTTACGCGCAAATTACGTGTCATAACCTGCGCGTACACACCACGGGCCTTCTTCAAGTTACAGACTAAAATAATGTAGTATAGACAGCACTGCTTATTGATTGTCCCTCATCGTCACTTTCCATAAGGTGCGATTGTGGTCAAGCGTTGACCTATATTTAATAAAAAAAAATCAAAAACAACCCATTGGGCGAATGTATTGGGTCAACGCAGTAATCACAAGTGATAATCCCACGAATGTATGTCCAGGGTGGGGATCGAACCCACGATGTTTGGCGTATTCGTATCCGGTCAGGTCCGGTCCGGTATATTAGCTATCCGGTCAGTCGAAAGTTGTCAAACATTGTGTCTTTTCGTTTGTCACTGTCATCTTAGACAGTTGTTTTTTTATGTCTTATCATTGTGTCTTTTCTTCTGTCACTGTCATCTTTGACAGTTGTTTTTTTATGTCTTATCATTGTGTCTTTTCGTCTGTCACTGTCATCTTTGACAGTTGTTTTTTTATGTCTTATCATTGCGTCTTTTCGTCTGTCACTGTCATCTTTGACAGTTGTTTTTTTTACTCTGTGCCTCTCTCCCCTATCTGTACAAACACGAAGGTGTCGCAGCCACGCCCCCTCCACTCCAGCGCACCTTTGCATCGCTAATGCGTTAATTTGAATATTCGCCGTGTCAGATGTCAAACGGCCAGTAATATCCGATTGTCTGTCTGTCTGATTCGTACTACGGAAGTTGGTAATAAGGGATATTGGAGTTTTGTGACATATGGGTAGGTGATTTATTGTGAATTGACGTTTAACTCATAAGTAAAGGTTATTATTTGTTTTTTTTTTATTTGAGGTCGTAAACTGTTTTTTTTTTATTTTTCTTCTGTTGTAGTAATTTGTTTTTCTTTTATTTTTGTGTAATTTTTATTGATCCTGTGTAAAAGCACAAAATTATTTTGTGGTAAAAGTATCATTTAGGCCATCAAGTAACAAAGAAAGTAAGAAAATGGTTATATAGAAATCTGTGACTTATTATAATACGGCATAGATTTCTATAATACCATTATTTTAAAGTAATCGACACAAAGTTATCATAAAGTTATCAGTCTATTAAGTACCAGAACTTCCTATACCTAGTAGGCTAGCCTAACCAGTCTCCATTAGGCTGACTGATAAAGAGTGATACCACGGCCTCACAGAAAAGCAGCGTCTTGCTATGTTTCTTCGAGTGAGTGAGGATATTGTGTATTTAGAGATTAATCGATCATTTTAGCAAAATAGTTTGTCCTTTGTTAAAAAGACTACCGAAAAATGTAATTGTCCAGTAAACAGATTACCTAAAGACTTTACTTTATTTTTGCATAGAACAATATTGCCCCTCATTACTCAATGTCAATATTAATTTAACAGGTGAGCTTATTACAGATTATGTGCGGTAATTTGCGTTCAGCGCCATCTGTTGGCCGAAACGCACGTCGATTGAGATCTGTCAGTGAGCCATTGTGTTTGCGCAAAATATGGCATTTGAGGGTTAAGAGGGTAATTATGAAATTGATTGCCTCGGTGGCGCAGTGGCTAAGTCTGACTAAAAAGAGACGACGCTTGAGGTCAGGTTCTAACTTGCATGTACCCGAGAGTTTTAAACGATCTCTGCGGTCTGAGAGATAGTGGACTTGTATTCTACGGCTAAGGTTAATTTAAATACAGTTTTTTTTATGTGATAGGTGGCAGACGAGCAAACGGATCACCTGATGGTAAGCAATGACCGCTGCGCATAGACACCTACATACAACACTAGTAGAGCCACAAATGTGCTGCCAACCTGAACTGACTAAACGCATATAATATGCGTAGCCTGTTTTTTTTCTGGTGGTCATGTAAAACTATTATAAGCTATATTTTGTCAGTCGACTTTCACCTTTATATCATCAAAATTAGGCTCAATATACGAATGTATGTTTAGAAAATCTACGATTATATTACGATTATATTGAGTATTCCCAACTATGATTGTTTGATCTTAGGACTAATTTATTTTGCATCATATAAAAATATATTACCAAAAAATGTAATAACCTTAACAGTTTAGTTATAAATATTCATATTAATTTAAATAAATACTTAACAAGCATTAATTCGACCAATTTAAATCTATTTACCAACCTTTCAACTGTAACAACAAGAAACAAGTTTTAATCCGTAATCCTTCCAACAAGAATCGAACCCCACAAGCTTTGCCACTGATCCCTCGGTATAAAAAGCACATCGGTTTAAAAGGGGTATTTTAAATCTAAATAGTGTTTATCGTTCATATTCACCCTTCGGTAAAGATCGGTGAAATGTTAAAACTTTATAGAGGAGATTTATCGTAAAGTGAGCAGATTTCGATAGGCTGCGATGCAGTAAGGAAATCGCCTTTTTTTGTATAGTTTTTAAACTGTAGATACTTAAAATTGTTGCGCTAATGACTTCAAAGTTCGAAGTTTTAGTTCAAAGTAACAATTTATTGAAATACATGTATTTCTTTTATTTTAAAAATTATTTGTAGGTAGTTACATACCTTTCTCCCGCATATCTCATCTGGAACAATAAAATAATACATTAAAAAAATCCTGAGTAAATACATTTCTATTTTATAGGAGTGTTAGCTTGCCTGTGAGTTTAATTTAAACAATAATACTAAATAAATGAATTAAGACAACATCACATACCTACATTATCTCGTTCTCAAACTAAGCTTTACCCTTATGCTATGCGAGAGAAAAAACTAAATTACCACAAATGCACAGACCCAACATTAGTGTCTGTTTTATCAACAAATATTTGTGTCGGAGCAGAAATCGAAGCCGCGACCATTATGTCTCAACCAGGGACCAAACCACTGCGCTAAACGGGTCGTCAGTATAAAAATAGAGTACGCGCAGTGTATCCCAAACTTTACCCACTCTACATCTCGCGACTTAATACCGATGGATAGATACCAAATGTTACAGTTTGACTCACCATGACTCTACCGAAATCTACCACTCTAGGGGCTTTAGGGGCATGACGACAGCAATTGTGCGTACACTTCGCTCTATCTTCCAAAGAGTCATAACTCAAAATACGTTTTCCTATTTTGCATCGTAATGTGACATACTTAAGAATTATTTTTCTTCGTCAAATTATTTTGATAGAGCTTTTGATTGCGAGGTAGAGTTTGACTGACTGATTTTGAGGTCTACTCTCCTTATCCGGAAGAGAAATGGGAAATTTGAAGGTATTTTCGATATTCAATGCTAAAGTCGTTTTTGTCATCCATCATTTACTTTAATAGCAAACATTGTTGATGCACAAGTTTTATTATCATGTCAAATTTTCTCTATGAATACTTCATACAGTGAGCAGGCAGAAGTCACTATAAACGTTCAAAGAGAGGTTAACGTTTGAGCTAAAAAAAACATACAACATCTCAAACATAGATCTGACTTCATACGTAACTTAAGCATTTGTGTTAGATATCAGACAACAGAAGATCACAAATATATCGCCTCCGACGAAGAATGTGGAAATAAGAAAACGTAAAAAAAGTAAATGAGTTATACAAATGTTCATCACACAATGTTTTGTCTAGAATCCGGCCTATCTATATCTTATTTATACCAATAAACTATTGGCTATTGAGTATCTAGCAGTCTGTGCAATTTTAGTAACAATCGTTCCTAAAGCAATAACAAATAGGTAGGGTCACAATTCCAACAATAGTTGTGCACAAGACTCGAACCCACTTCCTCGGATGACAGTCAAATTATTTCGCTCTATCACTCCTGTAGATAACTATAATAAATTAGCCGAGGCTTATGGCGTCTAATTCATTGAAAGTGAATTTTTGGGGGCCGGTACTACAAAGAATAGCTAGTACAGATAGCTCACTGCAACTAATTTTACCAAGTTTTCATGAATCATTCGAAATCCACATCTCTTAATAAAATGTAATAACAAACAAAAACTTAAATATAAGTGCCTTACAGCAAATAACAGATTTTGCATACTCTATCTGTGACTATAATTATGTGTAGGTGTGTACGTGTGTGTGTATGTGTGTTTGATTTATGTTTGTATATGACGTGTGTGTATTTACGAGTAAGCAGATTACTTGATAGCTGATAAGTAATCATTGCCATCTATATGAAAGACATCAGCTATACGAGAAGAAATGTAAACGCATTTCTAGAAAATAGCATATAGCCCTACATTTCACCCCAAAAGCGATTTTTTGTTTCGTTTTGTCTGTGGACTTGATGAAAACGATTACCTATTCTATTCCTTTTTCGAAGATTGTATTGTCACTTCAATTCGAAAATACGAGAAATTAATGTCACAGTCTTACCTTATTATCATACCGAATTACCATTTTACAATTGAAATTATAATCTTATAACCATTTAAAACCTTAAAATAAGAGAAGATTTCGAAAAAAAAGCTTAGTTTGGACCCTCTGTACTTCCTTTCGTTGCAATAAGAATGCAAGAAAAATGGTTTGCAAAGTGACTAGGCAAAATGCCTAATGCTGTATCGGGATAATCGAATAAGAGAGGAAATTAAGGTTTCGGAAAATATCCTTATGACTTGATTGATAAGGGGGATGACGGGGAAAATTGGACTGTGATTTTGGAAATAATATTTCAACAGACTATGATTTTAGAAAATATAATCCCTGACACCATTGACTGTACTTTTTTCAAAATTTCGAGTGTGTTACAAGTAAGTTTCACCATTTGGAAATCAGTAAAAATTTGCGTGTCCAGGTCACTAAATTATAAGTTGTACTATTTTTATGCCCAGTCTCTCGTGTCGTTATAGAACCACCATACAAAATGTCTCAATACAGCAGCATATAGCAGGTACCCCAATGATTGTATTGTCAATGTTATGCTGATGAGTTTATTGTTATATTATTGTCTGAAAAGCTTAACTAGCAGCAATACAAATTGACACGGATCCACAGTAAAATCAATTAAGTAAAACGACCGTATCCAAAACAGTAACACAAAGGATCAACATCTTTCAATCCACTATCCAGAGATGCAGGACATGTCGGCAAAATACGACTACTCCCTTAATAACAATTTTTTTACTGGCGAAAGTCACATTATTAGGGGTTTAAAAATGGCCACCCAAATACAATAAGCCAATAAATATATCAACAAAAACACCTCTATTTTGCTCGACCGTCAATTAGGCACGCTTTTTAGACCACACAGAAACAGAAATAAACGCCTATAGATCGTTGTGACCGACGCAAAATTAGTGACGTCTATATAATAAAACTATCGATAAGACATCAACAAAAACACATCCATTCTGCCCAATATCCCACTTAGGCACGCTTTTTAGACCACACAGAAACACTGTTGGTCGTTAGGACTAATCTGATATTATTAGTGCTGCCCACTAATAGGAAACTTTCGATGGAAAAATCTAAATGTTTTAAGATTACTGTTATCTATACTAAATAATTTATTATACATTATTGCGTATAATAATGAAGTTTAGTGCGAATTTCGCAAATGCGTGCAAATCTATATTTTTTTTTTTATAGGATAGGGGGCAGACGAGCAGACGGATCACCTGATGTTAAGCTATTACCGTCGCCCATGAACACCTGCAACTCCAGGGGCTTCACAGGCATTATGTCGCTTCGAAGTCCGGCGTACATTTAGACCTTGATTCAGGATATGGGGATTCGAAAATTACAATTTTCTGGTTGGCCCGGAATGCAGTTTTCAAATGTAAGACGCCAGCCGAAAATCTAAGAAATTATTCTTTTCTAGTGATCACCTACAAAACTAATTAATATTTATGTTTGTTTGTATATCGATATTTCGCTCTCACTACGCAAAGTCGAACAAAATCGGTGTATGTCAAAGCGACCAATAAAGATATAAAGTATAATGTAGTTGACTCCGCCGGGTCGTAAATATCAATATTGGTTGTGAGTGCCTGACAACTATGTTGCACGGGCTGTTAGGGAATGGTCGGAAAATTTAATTGTGATACCAAAAAATAACAAAATCAGTATTATAATATTGCTACCTGTTACCCGCGACTTCGTTCGCGGATAGTATCTATGGGTACTATTTGTAATTATTGAATAATTTGCAGCCCCCCTTTTAATCCCTTACAACCCCCTTTTCTTTTCGCAATAAAAAGTAGCCTAAGTCATTTCTCAGGGTCGAGACCATCTGTATACCAAACTTCATTAAAATCCGTTCAGTAGTTTTGGCGTAAAGAGTAACAGACAGACAGACAGAGTTACTTTCGCATTTATAATTTAGTCAGGATTAGGATAAATAAATTCACACAACATCTCATACATTGACCTGACTCCGTACTAAGTAGCTTAAGCACTTGTAATACAGATATTAGCCAACAGAGGGAATACAAATATAAAACTTAAAATACATATGTTACACCCAGACACTGAACAATCACAAGTGTTCGTCACACAAATTATTGTCCAAGGTAGTGATCGTACAAGCTTTGGCGCATGAAGTAGGGTCACTACCAAATGCGCCATCCGGCCAGTAACATAAATTTTGTAAAGAACAGTTAACATATTGTAAGGTCCATATAGCACCTCCATTTTACCACACACATTGTTAGTTGGCGACGTGTCCGAATTGACGCCATTAAATTAAACCTTACGTATGACCAATAAATTAAATCCGCATGCGCATTGGCGTTTTAGTGTTAATTCTGAACGAGGAATTAGCTAATGAGTGGGTGCAAGTGACTAAAACTTCGGAGAACAGAAAGTGTGATTAAGATTTTAGTTATTTTTCTTTGCATTGGCGACTCACTTGATCGAAATTGATAATATGGATAAACAATCTCAAAAAACGCTTGTGGGTCGTTTAAAATGCGTTTTTTAAACTTTTTTTAGGTGATTAGGGCAGATGAAAAGACGGATCACCTTATGGTAAGGGATACTTGCCGCTCATAGACATCTGCAACACCAGTAGTTACAAATGCGCTGCCAACCTTTAACCTTCTTTCCCTTGAATTGGGACTCCGGTACCCTCACTCACTTGACGAAACACAACGCAGGCACTGCTTCACTCCTTTGTCCATTAATGGTAAATCAGACAATAGTAGGTCCGTACCTGATTATTAATCAATGACTCATGATCAATTAATTTTCTTTAAAACATTAGTATTTTATAGCCTATCAAAACGTGTTTACCTCTGAGTTCTTAATTTCATCATCAGCACCCACGCTCGTCCACTGCTGGACATAGGTCCCCCTTAATGCACGCCGCTGCTCCCGATTTTCGGCCACTCTCATCCAGCTCACTCCAGCCAGCCTTCGAATGTCATCATCCCATCTTGTTGTAGGGCGTCCAACACTACGTTTACTGAGTCGCGGTCTCCACTCAAGGACTTTATGGCTCCAACGGTTGTCAGTTCTGCGGCTAATGTCTAGCCACTTCAGTTTGCTGATTCGGTGGCATAGCCCACCGGTGCCGGTTGGTAACTCTGGTTCTCTGTCTAATTACATCATTTCTGATGCGGTCCGAGTTCTTAATTTGAAGATCAGATATTTTTAACATGAGTGTAGATAAAAACCTTTTATATTAGTGACTTACTTTTTTATCTTTACCACAGAATACTTAATAGTACAAGGTACAGAAGACCCACTTCTAAAAACCGTTTATGGAAATAAAGACTCAGACTACTATAATCTAACGTTGAAATTCCGACCGCCCAGCGTTCAATGCCTACCATTATTCATACCTAGAAGTGCGTTCTCTTTCTATCGCAAGCAACTGTCGCGCGTGCGTCGCCGCTCGTTCGTGATTTTCTACTAATTTGGCCCTCCGGAGGGGACGCCGCATGTACTTGCAAGTTCGATACCTACACGCGGAGTGGGACAGGCCTGTCTTTACACCAAATATTGTTGCGTGTTCTTTCATAAAACACTTCACTCTATACTCTATATCGTCCGACCACAACCCTTGAAAATGGTAATGTATCGGAAAAATAACACCTGCGCCGGGAATCGAATTAGCATAAGATCGCGTTTGCGTTTGTCAAATCTTTCGGCCATATGGTCGGTCGCACGACCATTTAGAACTCATTTCAATATTAGTGTTCATGTATGTTCATACTGGTATACGAATTTTAGAGCTAAGGAAATAATGTTGACAAATTGAAATAATGTTCTATTTTGAACGTTTTATTTAAAAGAAAAATTATTACAACCAAGCTGTGGAATGAGCTCTTCTTATAGTTTGAGTGATCTCAAGGTACCGGGCTTGATTCCCAGATCGAGCAAAAGTTCATTTGTTTCGAATTTTTCGACCATAGCTCGGGTTTGTGATCACCAATCCGCATTAGGCAAGCGTGGTGATTAAGCCATATCATAGCAGCGATGACTTGATTTTTATGATGAAGGCATTTGCCCTGCAGTGGGACAGTTTCTAACAACAAAATGCACTGTATAGTATAAGCTACTGGGATTTGTCCACTATGCTGGGGAGAGCTATGTTTTGTCATGGGCCGACTAGTCACAAACTATCAGGTGCGCGATCTGATATCAACATTCTTAAATTTTATAAAGAGGTAAATTCTACAGATATCGACTTCTTGCAAACAAATTATCACTAGCGCAATGCAATCGACCTCCAGCGCCATCTATTGGAACAAAGTGGAACTAATGTCCCAAAACGAAGTTAGGGCCAGCCACTAGTAAACGGATATTATCACATCCTTAATCATGGTCAATTAGCCCTATTTTTTCAACTTTCATTTACAAAATAACCCTCTTCGGACAGCCAATTTCAAATCTAACTGATTCAAATTTTATTCACCGCACAACTAATGTATGTATCTAACTCATTGATCGCACACTTGTACAATCTGTTTGTTCCCTCAAATGTGTTTCTTTTACGGTCAATTTGTTTTTTTATTACGACCATAAAATCAGGTGTTAAACTTTACACTTTACTAATTAAAGTTTGGTTTGGGTTACTAGCGCTGTCATTTGATTTTTTTATTAACTTTTTAAAACTTTAGGTAGATATTGCGCAATTTTTTATTACAATAAGTGAACTTAATGAAAGATAAACACTTTATCTACCAATTAACCTTTGAGTTATGCAGAAAAGACAGTGGCGCGGCGAAAAGAATTTTAATGACATAGAGAAAGAAATATCTTCAAAGCGTTTTCTGACGGAATTATCTTCCATATTGTCAGTTTCTGACAATATTAACAATAATTACGTCATCAAAATAAGTAAAGAGATTGACGTTCACAGGTCCCAAAAATTAGAATCGTTTTTTCAAGTAAAATTCTATGAATCGATTATCGGCGCTAGTAAACTAAACAACATGGCTGAATTGAGGAACTTGCCGTTTTCTGTCAATTTTAAAGCTTGTAATTTTATGAGAAAATTTATGTTGGAATTAGTTTTATGGATTTTTTATTTATTGTGATTACAACTACCCTATCAAGACATAAGTTTAAAATAAAGGAGAATTTAATATTGACAGTGCCTGCCATAAAATATATTGGATTTTTTTTTTGATAGGTGGCAGACGAGCAGACAAATCACCTGATGGAAAGCGATTGCCGCCGCCGCACATATGCTATACCGGTGGAGTCACAAGTGCACTGCTAGCTTTTTAACCTCCTTTCCCCCGATTGGGCTTTCGGTACCCTCACTCACTCGTCGAGACAAAGCGCTAGTGCTGCTTTAGGTGTTGGTCTTTCATAAGATCGTGGTATCACAGTGGTCGAGGAAGTCCATTCATGAAACGTGGCTCTCCCACGGCTGGATTGTAAACAGGGTTCATAATATTATTTAGTAACATCTTAAAAAAGAAGAAAGAAAATACCATTTCTTTTAATTACAGGTGTAATATCTTGTGTTAAGTTTGTATAGGTGCTTTTGTTTTTGTGTGCAATAAAAGTATTTTTAATATTTTTTCGAATATAGCTCGGGTTTGGGATTAAACCTAATCCCATCATACTCCTAGTAGCGTTGCCGCGTTGACTTGATTCTATGATGGTGGTCTTTGCACTGCCGTACCGTATAAGCGTAACGTACCGTACGTAAGCTGATTCTTTGGTGGTCATCTGGTACTCATAGTACAGGGGTTGCCCTAGTTTGAGACCAGACTGATTGGTGTGATTGTCTGGCGCATATTTTTTTTCTTTACATTACTTTTAATTCATTCATGCAAACTAGAAAGGAAATGCATAATTACTAACCAGTCCAATGTAATTTTGTTTATTTTAGTACTGTACAATGTGGCAAAATTTACTAAATTAATTTACTGGTCAACTAAAATAATATCTACCATTCAAAACAAAATACCCTTCATCAATTTTAGGGTTAGAACAAACCCTTGCTATTTCACATAGAGTTCTTAACTAATTACCGTCCCAAAATAACACAGGAATGGTAAGGTATTTCCCACCAGTAAACAAATAGTGCCTGTCAACGAAATTAATGTTAACGTAGGTGTTAGGAGTTGAGTTAATTTTTGATGAATTTTGATAATAATTCATTTGCATTGTCAGACGGAGGGTTGGGTAAAGTGAAGAGTAGTTTGGTGTCCTGTCTTAGGGCTATTCAAACCTATTCAACTCCGAAATTGGCATCAGAATCTGACAATTTACCTACCGATTGCTTACTCGTACCTACGATACAGTATACACCGTTAAATTTCAATAATAAATGTATGGCTATTTCAAACGGTTCATTTTTGGAGAAGGTATCGGTATACGACGAAACGTTTTTTTTACTTTTAGTAGGTATTCAGGCAGGATTTTTCTATCATCATTGTCCACTAAGCGATTATTTCTCCTGTACTTCCGTCACTACTACTTCATTTGTGGGTATTGTTTTATTGTTTTGTGCCCTTGGTCTAGTGGTTTTAGTACCTGGCCGTGATCTTGGGTCCTGGGTCGAGCAAAAAGCATGTTACCTACGGATTTTCCAAACATAGGTTTTCGATCACCTATCTACCGACATAAGGCAAGCGTAGTGATAAAGCCTAAACCTATAATAGCAGCGTTGACTTGATTTCTATGATAGGAGCCATTAACCTGCAATGGGACAGTATATTATATTCTGGTGTTTTACGTTTATATCCTTACTCATTCCAAACACCGAAACATAGTAACCAAAAATACCCTCCAATACCCACAACAATAGACCAGACCAATTAAGTACCAAATGCTTCATCCAGGCAATTATTTAAACGGGAAGAATTCCCTAATTCGACGTGGATTGATGCAAATGACACCATCTTCGAGTCGACATGTCGACGCCATTTTGATTTTGCTGTCAAATTTGACAGCTCCCTTCAAAAGTCAACTTTATCCGGTTGTAATAAGTATCTTGACGGGTTTCATTTGAGGTTATGTTAAGTTTGACATTGTAAGACACGGCGACATGTCAGTATTGACATAGGCGTAATGTTATTTATTCAGAGGGTGGTTGAAATGTCGTTTTTCTTTGGACTAATGCTCTGTGACTATTTAGTATGCTTTGTTTTTGTAAATTGGGGTGCAGATGAAAGGAACTGTTGGAAAAATAAAAAGAGGCATGATTTTGGAAGCTTTGGCTTACACCTGATAAATGTATCAAAATTATAAATATTTAAACCAATGCATTGTTATCTTTTTAATTGTTATCCGAAATTCCTTTAATAATTTTCTAACAAACTATTTTACCTTTAGATTATAGTAATTGTGTTATTGTGTTTCCTTATTATTTTGACCAATAAAACACCATTCACTGTAACAAATAGGGACACTGTTATCGGTTGACATTGTCAGAATTAATCGTGCCTTTGCTTGTAAGTTCATAAAAATGCTATATATTTTTAACTTCTTTAACACAAAGATTGTCTTGTGTAAATGCTGTTTTGTCAGTGATGTGTTATGTATGTAATTTTTTTTAATTATTGTAATAGTATCCATTTCCTTTACAATTAACCTTGTCCCTTTTGGCGCAGTGGCTTCATTAAGTCTTTTCTGATAAAACAGATGTGATAAGTATGTCTATTTATTTATTTTTTAAAATAGGTTACAATATAGGTTACACCTTAAGCATAATATTCTAAGCATTGTACACACAGATATCAGTGTTATGTCTATTTGTGATATGTTTTAAGTTGTTTATGTGACTATTTGTGGTACCTTCATTATTCCTTGTTTCCGTAGTACAAAGGAAAACCTTATTTTAATACCAGAACAATGCAAGAACTTGTGCCTCAATATATTTATTTTCTTATAACTTACAATGTTACAAAAACGCAGTGTGTGTCGATCTGCAAAACAATAAAGACCAATGATAAATCCGATCATATCTTAAAGAATTATAATAAATCAACATGAGATAACAATAAAATGTTACCTTATTAACGGAAAATGTGATATATGACTAAAACATTTCCTGCGTACACAAAGACTATCATATTACAAGAACAGAACATGCAATGCAATTGAAAACCATCCTTAAAGATATTGTTATAAAGGTTTTTGTTAATCAAATATTGATTCTTGTTAGTTTGAATAAGGTAAGTGATATTGAATCTTATGCAGTTCGTAATAAGGATGGTGTAGTTTCAAGTGGATAACGCATTAAGTGATATTGAATCTTATGTAGTTCGTAATAAGGGTGATGCAGTTTCAAGTGCATTAGTGCATAATTTTTGATGATCTGTTTATTACGGCTAAATTCATGGACTGGCGGGTTTGAAGGTTGCAGGACAAAGGCATAATGACTAATCTGGGCCGGGTTTGTAAAAATGAAAGTTGCATCAACAGGATTTTGGCTTTAATCGATTAGGATTTGGGATTTTCACTTTTGTTATCTTTTTATTGCTATTGCCTTATGTTCACATCCGTGTTTTGTTTGCTTATGGTGAACGGTAACGGTTTTTTGCGACTGCAAAAACAATTGGCCGTGAAATGCTTACATAATTTTGCACATCTACTAGTAAGTCAAATTCCACCGTGGGAGAGCAATGCTTTGTTATGAATGGGACGGCTCGACCGGAGTGATACGGCCTCACAGAAGACTGGTATGAAACAGCGCCTGCGCTGTGTTTCGTCAAGTGAGTGAGGGTACGGAGGCCCAATTGGGGGAAAGGGGGTTCAAGGTTGGTAGCGCACTTGTGACTCTACTGGTGTTGCAGGTATCTATTGGCGGCGACTATCGCTTACCATCAGGTGATCCATCAGCTAAAGAAAAATAAAATGGGAAAAATCCCCTTATAATTTAGTCATCTTTTTCCGTCCGGAAAAAGTAGCTAAGGCTGTCCGTAAGCCTTAGCTACTTTTTCCAAAAGTTTATCAAAAACCATCTCAGTTGTAAGATATTCATACAAAAATAAATATATTTTAATTTTCCTATCAATAATAGGTATATTTTGCTTTTCACTTTGGAAAATATTTGAAGGCAAACAGTGTTAAGAATATGTCTACAACAGACTTTTTAATGGGGAGGTGACGAGCAAACACAATAGCTTAACTTCAATATTTGGCGAGAGACATTAGTTACGGTATGATTTCAATTAATTTAACTAGGAAATATTTCCTTTTTATGTCATAACATTTTTGCAGAGCGCCTGACAGAATGACAGTTTGCATCTGATGATATTAGTATGGTTAATAACTCAAAAAAAACAAGAATAAAAAAACGCAACTAAGTTTGAAGCAGACTGAACAGATCAATTTATTTTTACCAGTATATTCCCTCAGCTTCGCATTTTATTAGATTAAAAAATTGGAACAAACAAAATTAAATTATATTGTTGTCCCAAGTCGAGTAAGTTACTCAAGTCTTCTTTTTTTATACTAGAGGCGGCAAACGAGCAAGCGGGTCACCTGCTGGTAAGTTATCACGCTGCTATGAACATCTGCGAGATCAGAGAGGTCGCTGATGCATTGCCGGCTTTTTAAGAAGGAGTACGCTCGTTTCTTGAAAGTCCCTAAGTCGTAGCCATCAGGATTATACTGCTGCTGGAATCTATAACTATATTGTGGTCAAGCATTGTAGAAAAAAAAGAAATACTACCATTAAATCATCATCATATTAAACTCCGTATTTTTATCCACTAATTTCCCAAAACAATCCTCCCCCAAACAACAAAACTGTGATTAATAACATCCCTAACACTTGCGATGGGCAAGAATCGTGATCGCTAGTCCGAATTATGCGGGTAGAGTGCGGCTTGTAAACGCCGAATGTCTAAAGCACAAAACGTGTAATTATTTTTTGGTGGTATATCTGTCGAAGAACTGACAACCGTTGGGGTAGAAAAGTTCTTGAGTGGAGACCGCGACTCGGAAAGCGTAGTGTAGGACGGCCACCGGCTAGATGGAGTGACGATCTGCGAAAGGCTGTTGGTATAGAGTGGATGTATTTAGCCGAGGACAGGGTGAAATGGCGAACATTGGGGGAGGCCTATGTCCAGCAGTGGACTGAGACAGGCTGATGATGATGATGATGATGACGCGCAAAAAACCTCAATCATTTTTCCTTGTCCCTTTTGAAATCCTAAAGGGTAAACTAGCGTTGGGACACACAGCACAACTGTAAATTTCTTTTTATTTTATAAGAAATAGTGCTATCTACGTAATTAACTGAAAATAAGAAAAAAGGGTTTGCTTAAAAGACTTTGGTTCAAATTGTTACTTGTGCAATAAAAAAATTGTTGAGTTTTCTCAACTATAGCAAAAAATAGCATATGGATTATACATAGTTATCAAAAGCCAACACCTCTAGACAACCGCTCCATTGGAGTCACAAACGCGTCTTCGTATACTCTGATTCATAATCATGTAAAGTAAACTGACAGATGTCAATGTGTCATCCCCATACATTTTAACTCAATTTGACACATGCAACATGTCAAAATGCATAGAAACTTGTCATTTTCATCTGTCAGTTTACATGATTATGAATCAGAGTAAAGAATACTTTTGTTTATACTTCAGGTGGCAAACGAGCAATCTGCTGGTAAGCAATCACCGTTGCCCAAGAACATCTGCAAGATCTAAAATGCTCAATACTTACGGGGTATTAAATTAATATAATTCTTTAATTCGACGTATTGAGCCCGCAACTAACAGGGGAAGTGTTTTATTATTGCTTTTATCTTTGAAAAAAATCTACATTTCTCGTCATTTATATCGCAACTGCTGATAATTAATTAAATTAAAGCGTGTCGTAGCGTTTTTGATGTAATCATTACTTTTGTTGGAGCAGGTTGCTTCGTTCGGCATTGTGGGACGGGGACTAATTTGGGAAAGTATTTTTACGCGCAATAGACAGCCAGTGAACTGGACATTATAGAATTTTGTTGTACAATTTTGGCGGTCTTATCGCTTAAAGCGTCTAATCTAAAAGTCTTCCGCTTAAACCAGACATACAAAAGCGAGTGTATTCCTTCTTAAAAGGTCGGCAGTGCACTTGTGACTCCTCTGGTGTTGCATGTCTCCATGGGCCGCGGTAATTGCTTACCATCAGGTGGTTTATTTGTTCGTCTGGTCCCTATCATAAAAAAGACAGCCTTTGGGCAAAATAAATTTGATTAATAGAATAGGTGTAGGGATTTAGTTCCTTAAATCTTGGTTACAAGTTTCAAATACTATTTGAAACGTGTTAGTTTCCTCACGATGTCTTTCCTCACAGCTGAACTAATGGTAAAATACGCACATAGATTTAAAAAATTCCAAAGTGCATACTAGATTTTGATCCGCGATCCCAATATTATGGAAAGCGCGTTTTATCGACTAAACTATCATCGCTCTCAAACTGTGCAGTTGTGCACAACAAATTGCACAGAGGGCCAAGAAGAGAATACTCGATATCAAACTTCTTGATCGAGTCCGGAACTCGTCTAATAATTCGAATACTTTGATGTGAAAAGTTAAACTTGGCTCCCGTTTAGTGATGAACCTTAAAAAGTTAATGGTAGTAAGATATAGTTTCACTGATGATTAGGAGCTATCAAATTCTAGCGGAATTTGGAAGGAAATGCAACTGCATGTCCTAACTATCTTTTCTAATTAGGAAAGATGAAGTTTTTTTTGTTACTTTACGACTAGAGCCTACAGTGGAAAACGACACTTTTAGCGCTTTATGACATCACGTAACACATGATTAACTATGAAGTACCTATATTAGTTAAATAAGCTCCCAAATTTCTGATCACCTATTCCAATATTGAACTTTGAACTTAAAGACCAATTTTCTCGCCATTTAAACCCAATTGGCGATGAAATAATTCAGTGACCGCAAACGTTTTTCACCCCATCAATATTTGCGTGGGTTCCCACGTTTTTTTTAATAAAAATACTATAAATTGATGATTCATACCCATCAAAAGAGGGCAGCGATAAGATCCGATCATCGCAATCAGAGTTATTAATATTAATTATTTCGTGGTTGGTATAGACAACCGCACCGCAACCGCAAACATTGGGAGAGACACGCTTCGGCATGAATGGGCCGGCGATCGGAGTGATACCGCGTCACAGAAGACCGACATATAGCAGCACCTGCGCTGTGTTTCATCGAGTGAATGAAATCCTAATTGGAAGGAAAGTTTATTAAAAGTTGGCTGTGCACTTGCAAGTCTACTGGTGTTGGCAGGTGTCTATGAGCGATAGCGATCGCTTACCATCAGGTGATGAGGACGTGAGATACACTTTTGGTTAATGCATCATTTCCATAGTTGCTTACTCATTTGCACACACAAGCAGAATTCTTATGTGAAATACGTAGTACAAATACAAAATCCCAACTACAAAGTACAACAGTATCATATTCACCAAAACAATAAAAGCATCGAAATCATGGCCGCCGCCTAGTGGGCAGGCATCGAGCAATTACCGGACAAAATAATAAACGAGATATCATAAAGGCGTGTGAAACGGTGACACCTGTGTAGGGGGATGGCACACACGAATTGTAGAGTTGAGGTGATATAGACATGATCATATTTAAAAAAAACAGTAAAGTATCAGCCTTTATACTGTCCCACTGCAGGGCAAAGGCCTCCATCATAGAAATCAAGTCATCGCGCTATGATGGGATTAGGCTTAATCACCACGCTTGCCTAATGCGGATATGTTCGAAAAATACGAAACGTACCTACTTTTGCTCGACCCGGGATTCGAACCCGGAACCCCGAGATCACGGCCTAGTGGTTTAAGTACCGTCTGCTACCTATCACATAAAAAAAAATGATCCGTCTGCTTGTCTACCACCAATTTCATAAAAAATACGGTATTACCGTACTGTACGTAGATTACTACGATTCGAATTATTTTAATGCCAAACAGAAGATGAATCATCATCATCATCATCAGCCTGTTGCAGTCCACTGCTGGACATAGGCCTCTCCAAATGCTCGCCACTTTGATCGATCATCGGCTACTCGCATCCAGCTCCAGCCAGCCCTCTTGCGCAGATCATCACTCCATCTGGCCTGAGGTCGTCCTACACTACGTTTACCGAGACGCGGTCTCCACTCTAGAACTCGTTTGTCCCCAACGGTTAGAAGATGAATAGAAAATCCCAAAATGCGAATGAAACCTTCATTCGTGTTAATGAGGACGTCAGATACATTTTTTGGTTAATGCATCATTTCCGTAGTTGCTTACTCATTTGCACACACAAGCAGAATTCTTATGTGAAATACGTAGTACAAATACAAAATCCCAACTACAAAGTACAACAGTATCATATTCACCAAAACAATAAAAGCATCGAAATCATGGCCGCCGCCTAGTGGGCAGGCATCGAGCAATTACCGGACAAAATAATAAACGAGATATCATAAAGGCGTGTGAAACGGTGACACCTGTGTAGGGGGATGGCACACACGAATTGTAGAGTTGAGGTGATATAGACATGATCATTTAAAAAATAGTAAAGTAACAGCCTATATTATATACTGTCCACCTGCAGTGCAAATGCCTCTATCATAGAAATCAAGTCATCGCTACTATAATGGGATTGGGCTTAATCACCACGCTTCACGATCACAAGCCCGAGCTATGTTCAAACAATTTAGTAGAGGCAATGTATAAGCCAAGTAATAAAATACCTACTGATTTTTTTTCAATTTAATCCCATTGAGCTTAATCCCCCCATAGTAGGTATTTGTTTCGACATTTAATGCTAAAATTACCAAATTTTTCTGACCGACTCTCGCCGACATTTTAAACACAATGGATTGTTTACGAAAAGTTCGCAGATTATGATAGGTTTGGCAAGTTTCGGCTATAACTAGATTTAACTACTTTTATTACCACCTACTCTAATAGTTTACCAACGCTGCACAGTGCTCCATAACGACTAGTCACATAAAAAACCACCGGAAACAAGACCGAAACGTGACGAACGAAATTTCTTGGCGATTTCTCATTTCACCCCACACAATGTACACCATTTGATTTGTGTAATCAAATGCGGGCTTCGAATTAATTAGTTCGTTATGCACCTGAGCACTGTCACACTAAAAATGTAGTGACAGTATAGAAAACTCCTTTTAGAGTAGGTAACACATATTTTTTTTATTATACAAGGGCTAAGAGCAATAGTTTTTGCAGACAAATTACCCGAAGGTTAGCCTTGGACAGCCTCTTTTTTATGTGACAGGTGGCAGACGAGCGGATGGATCACCTGATGGTAAGCGATGGCCGCCGCCCATAGACACCTGCAACACCGGTTATAGTGTGTCAGCAATACCAACGAAGTCAGGAGTGCCCTGGGAATCTTTTAACTCTGATTTCCTCTGGATTAGGCCTCCAGCCAATTCACTTACTCAGTGAAACACGCCAATTTTGTGAATGAATATCACTCTATTTGAGTCTCTTCTTTTATGCTTTGGCGTGGCTCTGCCATGAATAGATAAAAATGTCTAACCTAACGCTACATAAGTGGGATCTAATTAATATTCACAATACGCAAGATTAGATTATAAATACTAATTATGTTTATTGAAATGTAATTTTTCTTTGAAGTGGCTTATTTCTTAACGACTGTGAAATGTTCATCACAATATTTGTGTTATTGCCAGAGCTATTTTTCTAAGCGTCCTGTTTTTTATCATTTGACGATGTTTCACTGCATTTCATCACATTGTGACGTCGCCTTTGTATTGTCACCGGCTTTTGTAATAACACACGTCAATTTAAATGTTCATTCACATTGATGCGCGTAAAGTTGAAATTGTTTTTTACTTTTTTAACCATAGACCTACACTTCCCTTGAAATTTGGAATAGAGTAGTTATAGGATACTAGTTCTTATGTCATTTGAAATTAGGTGTTTAAAATTGTAATTTTTTGATGATGGGTTTTGGGTTTTCAGGTGTATGTTTTAATTCATACTAATTAAATGTTGACAATGTAGTCTTTTGTTGATAATTGTAAAAACGAATGATACGTTACAATGTTTGTATAATGAGTAGTTATCATACTTTTGATTTTTTGATTTAACTTTGTAATACGATTTTGATTGATAGCTTCAATTGTTACAAATCAATTCTGTTACAATGTGTGCGTTCATTTGTAATAATTATTGTGTAGCTGGAAATGGAATCAATTGTATGATTGAACACGTAATAAGTATTTTGTAACCGAATTTTCTACCATGCACAGCTTTATAGGACCCAATATATAATAGTAATGTCTTGTTTGGAGTATTTGTAGAAAACAAAATATAATAATAATGCTATCTACAAAAGTCAAAGACAATCAGTGTACGCCTGCATGTCTTTAAAAAGGTGCAAAAAATATTATTTTCTCAGTATTATCCAACTTAAATCTTTTTTATTAGGTATTTATAAGACAGTGGATATACGAGTAACTGACTATGAGGTACTTTACAACATCTAATAATAATTGGACATATTATAATTATAAATTTTAATATAGTTATGCAAACCAACACACAAAAAGTAACTTTGAATATTTTTAAACTTTTGACGCAGAAAACGTAGAGATAGTCTATTAAAACATGTAATTCGATTCCATCCAAAATAAAGGTACCAACCAGTGCTAACCTTTATTTTGGATGGAATCGAAAGACCACTTTCATTGCAAAACTAGTTATGTCCATTTAGTAATACACGCAGCAGCAAATCAAGCTAAAGTTCAAACAGAGCGCACCGTGCTTAATATCCTTCCCTTCTTAAACATTGGAAGTCCATACACAATAAAACTAAAAAGAAGTCTTTTATACTACAATGACTAATACGGAAAATCTCATAACAAGACTTCTTGTCGTAAAATTACATCAGTGCAGTAACTACACATACTTCGTTTTACGAGCAAATTTTTAATCTCGTTGACATAAAAGAGTTTATCTTACATCCGTTTTATTAGTCGCCATGAGATAGATGACAATGTTGGCAGGCTTTGAACCATTTCATAATAAAACTGTTAACCAAGTCAATGTGACATTAAAAACTTTAACTAAGAAGCTTATTAAGATTTGCAATAAAACGAAGAGATTTTCTCTTTAGTGTATTTAGTAGTGGCCCGCCCTCTCTTTGTTTTAGAACTTAATTCAGACAAGTACCAATAGATGGCGCTGGGAGTAGATTACTTCGCGCAAGTGTAATTTATGTGATAGGTGGCAGGCGAGCAGATGGATTATCTAATCGTAAGCGATTGCTACCGCCAGTAGTCACCTGCAATACCAGAAGTCACAAGTGCGCCGGCAATTATAACTTTCTTTCCCCCAAATTGGGCCTCCTGTACCCGTCACTCACTCGAGGAAACTAATTACAGACGCTGCATCACACCGGTCTTCTGGGAAACCGTGTGGTAATACTCCAGGTGAGTCGGCAAAATCATGCCGCAGCGTGTCTCACCCAAGGTTTACATTGCTTTCCTTTTCTCTACAATATTTTTTATTTACATCCCTATTACTACTTGTAAACAAACATTGCACAGGACAAAATCTTTACGGGCAGGTTTAATCTTGCAATCTTGACGCCTACACATCGGGGCTTAGATTTTACGGTCAATACGACA
The DNA here is from genome assembly GCA_014851415.1 of Cnaphalocrocis medinalis. Classification (NCBI taxonomy): domain Eukaryota; kingdom Metazoa; phylum Arthropoda; class Insecta; order Lepidoptera; family Crambidae; genus Cnaphalocrocis; species Cnaphalocrocis medinalis. The sequence goes on from CM026294.1 coordinate 12,817,277, forward strand.
CGCATTTGCATAGCCGTAAATTTTACAACCTATGCATTTTGTCCGCTAATCCGGGTAGTTTGACGCACTGTGCGTTTTGGGAGTAAGGATGTATCGCTGGGAAAGGAAGTGCTGTACAAAGGGGATATGAGGTGGCATTTTGTCAATTTTATTCCTCCATTAGATTCTCACTGCCTACTGTTTGACAGTGTGAGATCCACGGGATGACATAAATCATTGAACGTCCTTGTAGAAAACCGGAGAAAATTGCTGTGCAGTGTTTCGCCCCGTGCGTAAAAATCCTGGAAACCTTCGGTGATCCATCTACTCGTTTGCCACCTATCACATAAAACTAGGACAAGGGCAGTAAGAGCTGGGGCAAGTCGCTTGTAATCAGAAGCGCTACCATGAGTTGACATCTAAAACTGACATAACGTAAACTATTGCCCTGTCTCTTTCAAATGCACCACAATGAAAGAGACAAAGCGATAGTTTTCGATAGCGAGAATGGTATTTCAAACTCATGGTAAGGTGATCCGTTTGCTTGTCTATCACCAGTTACTATAAAAATAACTAGTAAAATATTGTTAGCGAACGATCTAGTATCCATAAAACACTCCAAGATATATCTACATACAAGCCTAAACTACAAAACACGCATACGAAACGAGCAATCACATTAAAACCACCCATGGCCAGGATCAAGCGATTCATCAGAGACAATAACGCCCAGACTTTATTACTGCAGGCATTTGCATGTGCCATCTAGGGTTTATGAGTGGCTGTAACTGGGACCCCGTTTATTGACGTATGGGATGCCGATTAATGAGAATGAGATGAGAAATGTGTATTATTAGATTTGTCATTAGAATTCCCTAGATGGCGCAGTGGCTAAGGTGTCCGAAGTGCGCGAAGGGTCCCGGGTTCGATTTCCCGGTCAAAACAATTGGGAAACTACATTTTCTAAGTTGTCTTGGGTTTGGGTGTTCTGTATTGACGCTTCCAGTTAATTATCGTCATCTGGTATACATAGTACAGGGCATGCCCTAGTTTGAGACCAGGCCACCAACTTAAGAAGGCCGCCACCACAAAATGATGAATTTCATGTTTTCACTCGAATCCCGTTATATGCAGGTGTATCTATGAACATTTACATCTCTTTAACCATGCGTTCTACCAACCATTCTTAACTAACGTTCTACGACTTTTCAAAATTTGTCTATTTTTTTTTGAACTCCCTATACAAAATAAACAAGTCACGTGCCCGACTTTATATGGAAAGATAATTTTTTTATGCGAATTTTTCAAAGTCGCAGAACAAAAGTTGTTCAGAATGGTTGATAATACTAGTGGTTAAAGGGATGTAAATGGTCACAGATACACTCTGTATGTATCAAATAAAAGGGCTTGAGTAGTAGAATACATACACTATGGCAACTTGTCTGAGTTTTCATACATTTTAAATTTTTGTCCAACTACCAACAAATGCTAAACAGTAGGCGCCCATCATTCTTTCCCCGCTAATTCCGATCCTTCGAAAAATCGTAAAAATTTTACGATCTCCAAAGCGTTCACACAAAATTACAATGAAGAAATTGCAAGATTTATCAAACTGCCTCATCAGGAAGCAGAATAGAAATGCCCTCATCTAGTTTACGACTTATCACGGCGAGGTTGTAGCCTTAATTTTACGGTGCCTGATTAGTTTGCTTGTTTCATGGGTGATTTCTGTTGGTACTTTACGAATCAGGATCTTGTAGGTCCTTCTTTAAAATTAGTATAGCTATTTTTTCATCTAAAGTATCAGTCTTTATAGATTTACACTGCAGGGCAAATGACTCCATCATAGAAATCAAGTCGTCGCTACTATGTTGGGATTAGGCAAAATTTTGGCGCTTGCCTAATGCAGATTGGAGATCCCCAACCCGAATTATGTTCCAAAAGCTCGAAATATACTTTTGTTCGACCCAGGAACGAACCCACGAAACACCGACTAGCCCGGTTTCTAAAAAAACCACTAGACTAATGGCGTATTTTCATGTAATATGTGGTATTTGACTGGCTCAAAAGAGCATTAAGTAGTGAGCCTGCCTCATATGCCAAAGGTCGGTCGGTTTGATCCCACTCGGGACAAACATTCGTGTGGTGAATACTTGTATTTAGTGTATGTCAGGTACTGGTCCTATATTTTCCATATTGTCCTAATATTGTCCCACAGCTGGGCACTTTATTTTTTACCTTGGCTGGACACGCTCCCGCGTGTCTAGATAAGTTTTTAAGTATTATTTTTCTAAAACCTCTGTTCTGTCTGTCCTTCCTGTTGTCTATCTATGACACAAGATGCTTACGCTACTTAGCACGGAGTCAGCTCAATGTATGAGATGTTGTGTGAATTTATTATAACGATTGTTCAACAGAAAAAAAAGAACAATTTCATTAACTCAACCGAACCTTTTGATCCATTCAATTCTTCCGACAAAAATACCTCAAATTTTAGTTTTTAAATACCTTCATGCTTAAATAAAACCCCATAATTATCACGTCCAATTTAATTACAATATGTGAGGATTAAAATGCTACCCACGTGTTGTGACCCCTTTTGCGGAGTCAGGAATTTTTAATTCAGAGCCCTGTGTTTGATCGCGCATATTTTAAACTTCATTTAGTCGCTTGCACAGTGGTCAAGTTTTAATTAGGATAATGCAAAATAAAATAATAGATAAGTAGGAGAGGATTTGCGCTGGTATCTCAGTGAATAAGAACGGGCCTTCCATACGGGGTCGTAGTTTGAATCCGAACATGCACTTCTGGATTTTTTCAAATCTCGTCATCATCATCATCAGCCTACAACAGGCTGATGATGATGATGACAGTGATGATGTCAGGGGCGCCCACGCTGCAGCTGGCGGAATGTAGTAAGAATTGCAAGCAGGAGATTGGCGACAAGCTGCACAAGACCGTGACAAACGGCGACATCTCATTTCGGAGGCCAGGACTCATTTTGGGTCGTTGAGCCGTCGGAGTAAGTCATCACCCTGTTGCAGTCCACTGCTCGACGTAGGCCTCTCCAAATGCCTGCTACTTTGAGCAATCTTCGGCTACTTGCATCCAGCTCCACCCAGCCCTCTTGCGCAAATTGCTTTCAATTATATCTATTACATATTTATAGATTTTATATTCATATTTGGATCTCACGAGCTCATCATCAGGTGGAGTAAGGTCATCTCGATTGTCGTCAATATTAAAAAAAAATTTAAACGATTTAAACAAAAAATGTTATCATCATTAATCAGTTAAGCTATCAGTCCCTATAAATTAACTTCAAAGCCAAAAGACGTATTTTCAAAACAGGGTGTGATTGTCCCCCTCAAAATATTGTCCTTTCACTTTATGCAAATGTCGAGCGATTTGAAATTATAATATTGTCTAATTGTTAATTTCGCCTAAAGCTGTTTACAATATATCTGAAATGTATTTAGGGATATTAGCGATGATGAAAGCAAATTAACGGTAAGTTATTCGTAGGGGATTAGCCTCGCGGGTGTCTTCTTCAAAGGATGAAGGGTAGGTATTAGGAGAATAGGAAGAAACACTTTTCGAACGAAGAAATGTTTTTTTTTATTTTGTTAAGCAGATTAAATAATAAGTGAGATAAGATAATATTAAAAATTTAGTATTTTATTTTAGACATTTTTTTAAAGAAATTCAACATTTCGTATATTGACCTGACTCCATACTGTAGCTTAAGCACTTAACTTGTTTTACGGATGTCAGACAACACAATCACAAATATAATACTTAAATACATTATATAGGTACAACACCCAGGCACTGAACAAACACAAGTGTTCATCACACGAATGTTTGTCCAGGGTGGGAATTGAACCAACGACCTTTGGCGTATGGGGCAGGGTCACTACCAAATGCACCATCCAGCCAGTCCATAGTAATGGGTTTTAAATTCCGAAAGTGCGCTAGCTAAAATGCTCTTTTGACGATGAAATCTTCATTGGAAGCGACACTTACGCGTTTAAGCTGAATCAAAAGTATCTACCATCGAAGAAATTTAATAAACTTTTGTCTAAAATGTTGTACCAGCAACCAACACTCGTCCACTGCTGGACATAGGTCTCCCCTAATGCACGCCACCGCTCCCGATTTTCGGCCACTCTCATCCAGCCCACACCAGCCAGCCTTCGAATGTCATCATCCCATCAGTTGTCGCAGGGCGTCTAACACTACGCTTACCGAGTCGCGGTCTCCACTCAAGGACTTTACGGTTCCAACGGTTGTCAGTTCTGCGGCTAATGTGACCAGCCCACTGCCACTTCAGCTTGTACTGTTGTTGGAAGTACTTTACCCCGTAATAACAATTACCAAACAACTCTTCACCAACCTTATTTTTATCCCACAACTCATTCACACATGTTTACAATCACACAGAACATTTAACGTCACGGTAGCGCCAACGAAATTCAACAAACGCGCTAAATAAAGACGTCTCATACAAATGTTCCATGCAAAGGACAATGAGTGATGAATGGCAGTGACAGGAAGCTTGGGTGGGTCAGATGACTGAACTAATTAGGGGTGTGTTAAACTTGTCTTATTTTGACCCTAATGAGTAAGCTAGGTAATTGTGGTCTTCTTTATCTCGAGTCAACAAATATATTAGATTGTGTTATTGTTCGTAGGCTCCAGGAGTTCACCGTATTTTTATGGTAGGTGAAAAGTTAAAACAAATTATATGTATCAGCCTGTATACTGTTTCACTGCAGGGCAAGGCCTCCACCATAGAAATCAAGTCATAGCTATTATGACGGCCTTATGCTTAAAATCACAACGCTTGTCTAATGCGGATAACAGATCACAAACCCAAGCTATACCTATTCGTAAAATTCGAAACATTATTTTTGCTCGCGGAAATCGAACCCGGGACCTCGAGACTACGGCGCAGTACTTAAACCACTATAGCAACGAAGCATTTAAAACAAATAAACTTAACTTATTGTAAGACATGGTTCGATTGGACTAATAGCACAGACCGGAGTGAAATGCGGCCTCACAGAAGATCGGCGTGAAGGAACGCCTGTCGTGTGTTTCGTCGAGTAATTGAGGGTACCGGAGGCCCAATTGGAGGGACAGGGGGTCAAAGGTTGGCTGCGCACTTGTGACTCTACTTGTGCCTATAGGCGACGGCAATCGTTTATCATTAGGTAATCCATCTCGTCTGCCACCTATTACATAAAAAAGACGGTTTAATAAACTTGTCTTATGGTAACTAAGTTATCTCTGTCTACGTCCCATCATAGTAAGTCTCAATTAGTCACAACCGGAGACTAACTTCATAACGGACTGTCCGGTAATTACAAGAGCTAATAATATTCTAACAGAGAGCAATATGCAAACAAAGCACGTTTGGCAAACCGAATCATACCTAATTGAGCTGTAGTAAGCTATTCCTAGACAAAAGGCTTGGGTGGACTGTCCACTAGAAGACTAAATAGCTGCTTGCTTGCTTACTTACTAATAATACTAGTAAATTTTAGCATCCGGTCAGATATTAGCTTCCCCTAGCTCCCGATAATTTTAAACCCATGGGTGTAGAATGTAAAATTTTCTGATTATATCAAACACGCCGTTATTAATATTCTGAAGTATATACTCGTACAGTATTGCAGTTTGAATTATTATTGTCAAAAAAATTAAGTAAAACTGTTCTGCGCTGTGTTATCTGCGGCTGTAGGTGTATTTATTTTATTTAATACACTATTTATTTTCCCTATTAAACCGCGGGTAACATCGCTTGTATGTTGGATTGGCATGTGTTTTAATGTAAACTCCTGCTAAATCGTCTACAGCAAGATTTCTCACTGAGTTGATTCGTCCATTCAAATCCGAACGAAGAATCAGTGTTGGAGCTATACTGACTTCTATATTGTGAATATAATTATATTCAATTTTAGCTTCCTCTAGTTACCGGATACTTTGAAACCATGGGTGTAGAATGTAAAATTTTCTAAGTAACCAGATTATATCAAAGACGCCCATATGACTACAATGAAGTTTATACGTCAGTTCATATATTATTGTAAAAAATATAATTATATGTACATACTTATTTATATAACCTTTTATTACGTTTCTATTTGGCTACTTTGAAAATTGATTCTCAAATTCTGATAATATTCTATGAATATTTTTAGCAATACCTTTGTTAATATCGAGTAAAAACGTTGATAATTATGTGCAACGAGTATGCGCTAATAGTATCGAGCCGTGGGAGAGCCACGCTTCGGCATGAATGGGCTGGTTCGACCGAAGTGATACCACGGCCTCACAGAAGTCCGGCAGCAGCGCCTGTGCTGTGTTTATCATGCATGATTTCTCTAAAAGATTGAGTGTAACTGAGCGAATGAAGTTGCAATTCCAGAAGTATGCTTCGCTCCATGCCACTCCACTCTGTCTACCTCTAGGGACACATTTACAACTTTTTTTTTATAGTATAAGAAGGCAAACGAGCAAGCGGGTCACCTGATGGTAAATGAACTACGCCGCCCATGGACATCAGCTACACCAGAAGGAGTGCGGCTGCGTTGCCGGCCCTTTAGGAAGGTAAAGGCTCGTTTCTTTGGATGTCGTACCGGTTCGGAAATACCGCTGCGGGAAGTTGATTCCTCAATGAGGAGGTGCGCGGCAGAAAGTGTCGTGTAAAGCTCACGGGAAGAGGATTGCTAACCATCCAGGTGGTATGGATGGACACCCAAGTTTATGGCGTGTAGTACGGTGGTGAAATTTGGCAGCGGGTATCAACTCAAACAACTCCTCGGAGCACTCACCATAATAAAGGCGGTAAAAGATACAAAGAGATGCAACATCTCTCCGCAATGCCAGAGAATCTAAGCGATCAGTGAGATTCTCGTCGCCGACTTTTCCCTCTTTTCCGTTTATTGCTAGCCTTACTTTTCATATCACAAAACCACAAATCTGTATTATCAGAATCTATTAGTAGGTTAAGGATTATCCAAATCATCGCATTACAACGCATTATGCTCAAATTGCTCTCCAAATTATAATTGGACGTATTGATTGTGGATTATCTTTAAGATGCAGACATATGAGACTCTAGGATAGTAGAAAGTCAATAACGCATGTATTTAGTACGTAATAGGTAGGTATATTACATTAATATTTTGCATTATTCCTCTACTCAAAGGTTGTCTGGAAGAGATCGCTATTTGCGATAAGGCCGCCAATATTGTATTTGGAAATGACTATTAGCATTAAGTTCCGTAATGTGTTGTTCAATAAAGAGTATCTATCTATTTTTAGATTATTTTGCTTACATATTGACAGTTTCGATAGCGCAGTGGCTTAGTGTTCGCCCGAAGCGCGAAATATTCCGGGTTCGATTCCCGGTCAAGTCAATTTAGGAAACTACATTTTCTAAGTTTTCTTGGGTCAGGGTGTTCTGGGTTGACGCCCCCAGTTAATTATCGTCACCTGGTACTCATAGTACAGAGGGTTGTCTTATTTTGAGACCGTTGATTGGTGTGATTATCTGGTGCATTTATTTATTAATTAATTATTAATCCTTAGTAGTAAAGTAGTATCAGCCTATATACTGTCCCACTGCAGGGCAAAGGCCTCCATCATACAAATCAAGTCATCGCTACTATGATGGGATTAGGCTTAATCACCACGCTTGCCTAATGCGGATTGGTGATCACAATTCACCCGAGCTTTGTTCGAAAAATACGAAACATACTTTTGCTCGACCCGGGATTCCAACCTGGGACCCCGAGATCACGGCCCGGTACTTAAAACACTAGACCAACGGGGGTATCAATCCTTACTTCACATCAATAAATATGACTATTAAATTCGCGATGAGTAGTAATAAAATCCATTCGCAATCCGCGACGAATATTTTCCAAAAAGTTCAAACCAACCTCTTTCCTCAAACCCGACTTGAAAGAACACGACGACGAAAAAAACCCCCAACAGCTGTCAACCAAAAGTCAAACCGCACCAAAATTTGTTTTGTCCCTATTTTGTGATGAAAAAGTTTTATATTTTGTGTTCTACAATATTGTGTTGTTGTAACTGCGATGCGTTTTGCTGATCACCGTCACGTTAGGAAGTAATGAGTAAACCAGATAAGAGGGACTTCGAAGAACGATATTCGGCTTGTTTCCTTGATTTTGGAGTGAAAACCAGTAAGTTTCTGAATTCAATCTTAAAGGAGTGACCATGCACACTATTGTATAGCTGGTATTTGGAGGAATAGCATATATTTGAGATTTGTAAGATGTCAGATGTGTCTTTATCATGGAAGGTCAAAAATATCAGATGACCCAATAACCAATTTAGCCTCGCCAAAGATCGTAGGTTGACTTTCCATTCTGGACACATTGGTGTGAAGAATACCTGTGTATGTTTTGAGTCTGGGTAAAGTGGACTTCTGTTTTAACAGTGAGACCGTGTATGATATCATATCTCTGTTTATTTATCCTTTGTTGGTTCTGATATCTCTCTGATAGATAGAATTGCTTGATAGTAAGTTGTCTTGACCCTGCATGTTAGCGTATATGTTTCTTCCCGAATCAGAATAATTTATTGCTTCAAATTGTGTAACAAGATATTTTTTAGTTACCTAAACAGACGTGCAACATATTCAAAAAAGTATATTAGGTATACTTTACTATTAATACAATCCTACTATATGGATTCCTTAAAACAAAGTATCCCTCGAAAAATTCTAATTGCAACGTGGCTTCATATTTTGATTTTCATCAGGTTAAATCATATACATATACATTACATATACATTTAAACAACATCTCATACATTGACCTGACTCCGTACTAAGTAGCTTAAGCACTTGTGTTACAGATATCAGCCCAACCCAACCAACCAATCGAGCCCAACGTACCTACAGTCAGCCACACAGGTTACCAGAACCTGTCAAATTTCCCCAATTGATATTCGACTTAATGCGTATGACAGTTTTTTTGTATACTGTCATGTGTGGCTGTACGTAATTTGCCCTGAATAAATATATTTAATTGGGTATTATATTTGTGGTTCCTCTGTTGAGTAATATCTCTAACACAAGTGCTTAAGCTACAGTACGGAGTCAGATCAAGGTACGAGATGTTGTCAGAATTGTGGGAGAGCCACGCTTCGGCATGAATGGGCCGGCGTGAAGCAGCACCTGTATGGTCTCCCGAGTGAGTGAGGGTACCGAGGCCCACCCGGGAGTGGGGGAGGGGATAAAAGGTTGGCAGCGCACTTGTGACTCCTCTGGTGTTGCAGGTGTCTATGGGCGGTGGCAACTGCTTATCATCAGGTGATCCGCCTGCTCGTCTGCTACCTATCACATAAAAAAAAACTTATTTATCATTCGATGAATGATACCTAAATAATTGATTTGAATGATTTGATGATGCGATGGCGGGATGAGCTCGACACCTTTAGCCGCAACTTGATCGTAGTCGCCCAGGATCGTGAAATATGAAGGAGGGGTAGGGAGGCCTTTGCCCAGCAGTGGGATACGAAGGTCTTTTAATCAATAATATATTTATGATTGCTCCAGCTCCGTGGGTTTCCCACCGCAGTAAATAAATATTTATGATCTACGCGGGGTGGCCCATTTGCATATGGGGCAGGCGCATGGCTCTTCGCTGGGGCATGGGTGGCCTACAGCAACTGCGAGAACAGTCTCAACGGGTTCCTCCTCGCGATGGATCCTAAGGCTTGCACGATCAAGTGAGTATAGAGGTCCCTCCACCAGCCCATAGTCCTTCCTACCGTCTCGGCAACGGACCGAATCTGGGAGACGCCTCAAGGTACTGCTAAGGCTCTTTCCCCGGTGCGTTTCTCACTCCCTACAAAGTCTGGTCTTTAGCCCATCTCAATGTCACTTCTCCCAAATGGATCAGTGCGTATACTCAAAATGTCAAGTTTTTCTATATAACTGTGGGAGAGCACGCTCGGCATGAATGGGCGGCTCGACCGGAGTGATACCACTGCCACGAAAACCGGCGTGAAGCAGCCCCTGTGCTGTGTTTCGCCGAGTGAGTGAGGGTACCGAGGCCCACCCGGGAGTGGGGGAGGGGATAAAAGGTTGGCAGCGCACTTGTAACTCTACTGGTGTTGCAGGTGTCCATGAGCGGCGGCATTGCTTACCATCAGGTGATCCGCTTGCTCGTCTGCTACCTATCACATAAAAAAAATATATAAATAATTCTAAATAACAAAACACTTTCGTGATGTTATTGAGGCCCAGCGCCATCTATTGGTTCAGTTAGTCAGTTCGATACTAAATGTACTGGAAAAAAGTTTGTGTTAAAATAATAACTGGGGTTTCGTCAATTTTGTGTTGAAACCAAAATGACGTAATAAGTGAGTGAGTTCGATTTGCGATCTAATTTTTTTTTATCTCACCTGATGAGAAGTAAATAATAATAATAAATAAATTGAGACAACATCACATACATTGTTCTGGCCCCAAACTAAGGTTTTCCCTTGTGCTATGGAAACCAGAAACAACGAAGGTACTACAAACACCCAGACCCGACACAAATATTGGTTTCATCAACAAACATTTGTGTTGGTGCGGGAATCGAACCCGCGACCCTTACGTCTCAACCGGCGCTCAAACCATTGCGCTAAACGGGTCGTCAAATAAGTGAGTGAGTTCGGTTTGCGATCTAATTTTTTTTTTTTATTTCACCTGATGAGAAGTGACGATGAGGTCTAATGTATCCAATGCGCCGTTAAAAATAACCATTTACCAATTTAGGACAAAACTAAGTCTCAAATTGCCAATTTTAGCATAACTAATGCTTGCCGACATTTTACAAACAACAACTAAAATGCCATTTAGACAATTTAAATCACCCCTTTTTAATGTCCCGTAACATTGTACAAGATGGACAACCGTACCTTTAGAAATCTACACAAAGATAGACGTTATAGAAAAGATTGTAAGGAGCAGGGTGCATTTGCTACACAATCTACTGTTCAATGGCAATAATGGATGATATTATTGTTTTCTTTGACCAACTGTAGTGTTGGGAATCTTTGTCGATGTATTTGAGTGACTTGAATTTCATGGGAATTTGAGTGAGTAATTATTGCTCAGACAAGATTTTTTTATGTAGGTAATGATGATAGGTTACCACCTACGACGAGCAGACGGATCACCTGATAGTAAGCGACTGCCGCCTCCCATAGACACCTGCAACATCAGTAGAGTCACAAGTGCGCTACCCAACTTTAAGCCCTTATCCCTTTTTTGGGAGGGACCCAATTGGGCCGGTACTCTCACTCGCTCAAGGAAACACAGCTCATGCTGCACGCCTGTCTTCTGCGGCGTTGTGGTATCACGCCGGTCGAGCCGGCCCATTCATGGCGTAGCGTGGCTCTTCCACAAAAATGCTGGTAGTATTAGTTTTTTTTACAAGGCAGTTTGGCAAACGAGCAAGAGGGTCCCCTGATGGTAAGTGATCATCGCTGCCCATAGACTTTAAGCACACCAGAAAGAATGCGGATGCGTTAAGGGCGTTTTATATAATATCGTATCTTTAAGATTTAAATTTCTTACTTGTCTTTAAAGATTTAAGTGTTAGGATAAGGATGACCCATGTCTGAATCATTATTGGAATCAATATTTTGCGGAATGTGCAGGACTTCCTGGATGGAAATGATTTCCATACTGGCAGCCAGAAAAGCACTCACATTTAAACGACTATCGTTTTATAAAGTTTACGTGTGTATTCACTTAGCTAGCATCACTCGGAGAATCATAACGTATTTTTTTTTTTCACCATATTATCATGTTAAATCTTAGATGGTTTTTTTTCCAAAAAATACAACATGTGTCTTCATACTAATGAGGAAGAATGAAGTGACTCCTGTAAATGTAAAATGACTCGAGTTCTTTTAACATCAAGTTGCATCACTACAGCGAAGAAGCGACTGTTGGTCCAAATTAGCGACCGACTGGCGGCAAACCCATCGTATTTCAGACAAAGGAGACTGAAACTAATTTGTGTAGTAAAATAATGAAAGGAGCTATCGGGGAATAGGGAAGTGAATTGTAGTGAGTGGGTTCCGTAGTTTGAAGATGGATTTGGAAACGTGGTTGGATTTTAAAGGTTTTTCTTTGTTGTATGTAATAAACTTGTCGTCTTTAAGTTTCTTTAGGACTCTTGGAATGTTTTTGTCTCTTTTGTCTGATATCTGTAATACAAGTACTTAAGCTACTTAGTACGGAGTCAGGTCAATGTATGAGATGTTGTGAGAATTTATTTATTTGTTTTATTTTGTACTTTTCTCCTCTTTCTTGTTGGTACACTTTGCTAGAGCATTGCTCCTACTAGTTTCAACTCTTTGCAGGAGATTTTGAGTAGTTGAGTTATAGACTACTGGCCGTGTTAAAAAAATATGGGTCATTTGAACCACCGATGACCTATGTAGAACGATATTAAGAGCATAAAATACTAGATTCAGCATTATGCCGTCACTTGTAAGCTGTCCAACTGAGGACCACAGAAAGAGAGGGGGTTGCAACCCTTGGTATTTTCCCCTTGTCGCATGATTTTGTACGGCGTTGCGGAATAATGTATTAGAAGCATACTGAAATAGCATGAAACTGATGCCGTACAAAAAATGATCAAATTCACCCTGGAAAATGTCGGAAAATCAAAAAAAAAATCCGACTTTTGGCGCACAATTTTTGTACGGCATCAGTTTCATGCTATTTCAGTACTGCTTCTAATACATTATCCGTAACGCCGTACAAAAATCATGCGACAAGGGGAAAATACCAGGGTTTGCAACCCCTCTCTTTCTGTGGTCCTTAGTTGGACAGCTTACAAGTGACGGCATAATGCTGAATCTTATTATTTTATGCTCTTATATCGTTCTACATAGGTCATCTGGTGGTTCAAATGACCCATAATTTTTTAACACGGGCAGTAGTCTATTAAGTATACAAACTAATTTTGATTCTTTGCCTTGCACAATGAAAGGATCCATGCACATCAATTCTTGAATCCATTCCATTCAATCTATTTGTCTTAATATAATAGAGATTCTAAAATTACCCTGTGGAATTGATCTCTAAAAAGCAATAAAAGGACATTTGAACTCCTAAAATGCACTTTTCCACATTGTAAAAGGTTGTAAATAAAACGAGCAGTAGGACAGACAGAAAGACACATTGTAAAGTGCAAATGAGTGGCGATAAATATTGGTCATTGTACTTTTAAAATACAATTGTCTGTGACAAAAGTAAATTATGTTGCGTTAGTAACAACTTCACTTAGATGCAGAAACGATAGTAAAAATTGGCAAGCCTTAAAACCTATGGTTATTTTTTCTATGTTGTGGGTAGAAGACGAGCAGACGGATCACCTTATGGTAAGCGATTGCCGCCGCCCATAGATAACTGTAACACCAGTAGAGTCAAGCGTGCTGACAACATTTAACCCCTTTTCTCCCCAATATGCCTCCGGTATGCTCACTCACTCGACGAAACACTAGACAATTGAAATAGAGTTTTGGATTACTTTATTGAAATTACTAGACGAACAATCAATGATAGGTACATGGTCAAAATAAAAATCGTTAAAGGAATAAAACTTACTCAATACACTCATTGCATCCATAGTGTATAAAGTAGGTGGTAAAATTTTAATCCATAATCAACCCCATAATAGACCCTGTAAGGGCACTACAATATGAGAAGGAGCTCTTAAAATATTAATATTATTTAAAATTATGACTAACAAACGCTATTTATTACATTGTGATTATTATCCTGCAAAGAAACGGTATAAAGCGCTAACTGGAAATATAATCTTGATTTCTGACAAACAGTAATAATAAAAATTACGTTGTCCAATTTCATTTACAAGCATTACATCTTTCCCGTGCCTTTCAATAGGTAACAATAAACGTACCGCTAATTAAGAACTTAAACCGTAACAGCCCCAAAACATTTGAAAAAGACAACCAAACGGTCACTTTAAAGTCTTTCTTTGCCGTCTTTATCTAACTCAGCGGGCGTTTCCTGACGATTGCTTTGAAAAGGTCGGTTACTGCATCCTATGCCATTGTAGCAACTTTTATAGTTTCAAAATCTATGTTTGTGCGAGTTTTGGCACCGCCCATCCCTTTATTATATAAAATCGCTTTTCTGTTTGCAAACTTGCCGCTTTCGTCTTTGCCACCTACAGCGATTTCTTCCTCACTTATTGCTCTTTCCACTTTTGCTATTTTGTCTCTAATGGTTGGTTATTAAAGTTTATTTTCGTTTGGAGGGTTTTTGTTGTTATTTTTATTAGTCGGCAAATCGTCAATTGTTTCGTTTGAGGCGTTAGTTTGGACGTTTCAATCGTCTGCACTGAGTCATATTGGCGGAGGCTTTGATGTTGATTTGGATGGATTTTTTTTGTTGTTTTGAATGTAAGTGAATGGCAAAATTTAGTTTAATAGTAAATACTTATTACAATAATTTTATGGAAAGTACTTAATCTATTTGTGTGACATATTATGCAACTTTATAACGACACGATATAAGTGTCTCACTATTTCCACATATTATTAGATTAATAATAAGAAAAAAAAATTTTTGTCGTGTTTTATAAACATCGGTTATACGTCAGCGTATTTCGGCCACAAAATAAGTACAGTCCGCTAGAAATATATGCTTATACTCTACATCAATACTATAGCTTCTACTGAGTTTTACGTCATATTCCCAGGCTAGTTACTCACGCACATTGAATTCTTATCTCCACAGGCGACCGCTATCTCTATCACACAAGCTATGCCAGCGATATGAGGTGATCATTCTTCCAGACCACCAGTACCTGTTTCCCGGCGTACTGGTTGCCTACGAACCATCTACTGCCGTAGAATACCAATACTGAACTAATTAGAATCAACTGAATACTGCATGGAAGTTAATTATACAGTGGCTATACTGTAACCGAATTTGCTTAATTAAACTGTCCTGTACCCCTATCATAGAATCGTTGGGTAGTCTTTTTAAAAAATACCACAGAAAAATCCTCTTTGTCCACCAACTTCCCAATTAGAAAATGTCAATGCGGCCTGTGGTATCGCAATGGCTCTCGGAATCTGGTCCGGATGGGAAGACAATAGGCCTACAGGCGTAAAAAGAGTTTAGAATGGGGAAGAGCCTTTGATAGGTTTATTTGATGTGCCCGTTTGAGCTGTGTTTCTCAAACTCATCTGCTACCTATCACATAAAAAAAAAAAAAAAAAAACTATATTTATAAATCCACAAAATTTACATACATCTCATACATTGACCAGACTCTGTGTTATGTAAACTTAAGTGTTTACATAATACACATTACTGTCACAGGATATCAGACAACAGAGAAAATACATATAATATTAAATGAAAATAATAATAAATTCACACAACATCTCAATAATAAATACACAGTTGCACACGCACATACAATTTAATAAAAAATGTATAAATTGCTAATACGGTATTTGACCATTCAAATATTATTTAATGGTTTGTTAAGGACCACTCAATAAATAGAAGCATCGTGAAGGAATCACTTGATTCTTAGTTTCAATTACCTACCTGAAGAATTTTAAAATCACTTTCTTTTGGGAAAAAACTCCATATTATATACAATATATTTTGATTTTATGCTAATATTTTCTGCTATCTGGGAGTTGGTCACAATGCCCTATTCCACTGTTTTTTATAACTGTATTATGTTAAGTATTAATAAGTGTAAGTTTCTAATGTCGTCAGCTAGCATGGTACTTTCTTCGCTCTCAAACACCAGCTTAGAGAGCTGGGATAAGTTGAAAACCAGCGCGGTCCAAGAGAAATGTAATCTCTTGTGGCAGCAAAAGCTGAACTTATCCTTTTTGTCATACCGAATTGACCTTTGATGTTCAAAATGTATAATTATGTTTGTAGAAGGGGCAAATAAACTTTTTTTTTACTTTACTTTACTTTATCTCATACATTTACCTGAGTCTGTTTTAAGCTTGAGCACTTGTGTTACAGATATCAGAGAACAGAGAACTATATTTATATTACACCTAGACACTGAACAGTAAAATATTTCAAAGAAATGACAAGATAGATTTCAGCTATTTTTGTTTTTCTTTGATAAACAAAACATTTTTTCAAAAACCTCAAACAAAAACTAAATAAGTTTTGTATATTGTTTTAAATGGTCATGGTCGCTAACATAAGAAAATGATTATATCTAAAATAAATTAATATTTTTTATTAAGCCTAAATTGTCCCACTGCTGGGTAAAGGCTTCCTCCGAGTCCCTCCATCGATCCCTATCCACCGCCATCTGTGGCCAATCGATTGCAAAGCTGTTAAGATCGTCACTCCATCGCTTTTTAGGTCTGCCCCGTTGTCGGCGTCCATCAGGTGACCATTGGGTCTACGATGCTAGTCCATCTTTCGGGGTCTATTCGACAGACATTTCAACCCGGCAATTTTCTTGCTACATCAGTAACTCTTCAAAAATGATGTACATAGAAAGTTTGAGATTCTATGGGTTAGAAGTTAAAATGCTTCTTTTTTTTCGGCCTGCGGTTGTAAAATTGTGCGTTTGTTTCGCATTTGAAGGGTTTCCATGTTAGAGTTTTCCTTTTGGCTCCTCAATGCGAAGGGGTGTAATTGTGTGGAGTGAAATTTAGACAGTCCAGCTCCTTTTGTGATTGGCTTTCATAGTAACGGAAAAATTGACAATTAAAATGCCACCGTTGAGCCAATTTTTTACGTGATAGGTGGTAGACGAGCAGGCGGATCACCTTATGGTAAGCAATTTTTTTTTATGGTATAGGTAGCAGTCGAGCAGGCGGATCACCTGATGGTAAGCAATTGCCGCCGCTCATGGACACTGCAACACCAGTGGAGTTACAAGTGCGCTGCCACCTTTTATCCCCTTCCCCCCCGGGTGGGCCTCCAGTACCCTCACTCACTCGACGAAACACAGCACAGGGGCTGCTTCACGCCGGTTTTCTGTGAGGCAGTGGTATCACTCCGGTCGAGCCGGCCCATTCATGCCGAAGCGTGGCTCTCCCACAGTTTATATAGCAATTGCCGCCGCCCAAACACCTGCAACAAACTAGTACTTTAATATCGAAAGACCCTAAAGCCTTTTAAAAGGCATAAAACAATTTCTGGGCCTTACGACAATAATTACAAAATTAGTGAGTAATTCTGTTTTTTTTTTGTTTCAGGAAACAGCCGTGATGTCTCCATAAACTCAACCGTCAAGCATAAAAAATGTAATTTTATATATTTTAATATAAAATAATATTTCTGTAAAATTGGACCCAACTTTTTTATTGTATCTTTTAATTTTGATAAAAATCGTAATAAATCACATAAACATAAAATTAGAATTTATTCATAACTATTTAGTGGCCATAGGAATTTACTATTTGTCGAGCCAGCCCATTCATGCCAAAGCGTGGCTCTCCCACGGTTGATGTCGGTTCTTTTCTGTATTTTTTTTAAATTTAGTAATGCATGCTTTGAAAGAATAGCATCAGATCGGGGCGCCAAGAGGGCATATCAGGGGCCCACGCTACCGCTGGCGGGATGTAGTAAGAATTGCAAGCAGAAGATTGGCGACAAGCTGCACAAGACCGAGACAAATGGCGACATCTCAAATCGGAGGCAAACACTCATTTTGGGTCGTTGAGCCATCGGAGTAAGAAAGTGAGTAGTAATATACGATGCAGTGGAGTGGCAAACAAATTGCAAGATTGGCGACAAGCTGCACAAGACCGAGACAAATGGCGACATCTCAAATCGGAGGCAAACACTCATTTTGGGTCGTTGAGCCGTCGGAGTAAGTCATCATCCTGTTGCAGTCCACTGCTGGACATAGGCTTCTCCAAATGCTCGCCACTTTGATCGATCTTCGGCTACTCGCATCCAGCTCCAGCCAGCCCTCTTGCGCAGATCGTCACTCCATCTGGCCTGAGGTCATCCTACACTACGTTTACCTAGACGCAGTCTCCACTCCAGTAGCACTACCATGAGTTTGAAATACTATCCTCGCTATCGAAAACTATCGCTTTGTCTCTTTCATTGTAATGCATTGAAAGCCTCGTTACCCCATACAGTTGTCAGTGATCTTGCGCAAGATGGGCCAACCCACTGCCACTTCAGCTTACTATTCCGGTGAGCTATGTCGATAACTTTGGTTGTCTGCCTTTGGTTTGGTTTGGTTCGGAGTATGTTAGTGAGTAGTAATGCATACGATGCAGTGGAGTGGAAAACGCATCCGGCCTAGGCTGAATCACGGGCAATGAGCGTGAAGCGCAGTTATTGGATTAAAAAGTGATCCTGGTCAATATTGAAACAGCTCACTGTGACGGGTTCCGCATATATTGACATTTTATGTTAAATAGCAGTTTTATTGATGTTTATTTGGGATTTGGGAATGTGCTGACCGAAAACGTTTTGCGCTTTGGATTGTAGCTTTGAAAATAAAACTTTAAAAGGTTCCTGCTTTAATACCAATCCAGGGATGGTTATTCAAATCCACAGGAAGATCTTTGCCACCTACCCTCTAAATAAATAGACATGTATACTGGCCATAATGGATACGGCGGATAAACGATATACTAACAAAAAGGGGTCTCTGAAAATTCCACCACGGTTTTCATGGTCACCTATTATAATTATCGGGATGCTGCCTGTTTTGTCCGCTCAAATAAAATTACTAAAGAAAATATGATGAATAAAAAAAAACAGTTATTACTTAAGGGGCTTAATGTGGATTGGTGATTGGCGCCGCCAACCTATTTACACTGATTGTAGCTACAATATGATATTTTTTAAGAAAGTAAAACCCAAGAAACTTATATGCAAGTAAATTGGATTATTCGAAATGCAATACAATATTTTTTACACGTGACAAGGAACAATAATGTTCATTATTGCTAGGAACTACCACTTTAAGCAATAATTAACATTATTGTTAAGTACTTGTCACGCGTTAAGAATATTGTATTGCGTCTTGAAAAATCCAAGTTATGTACAGTGGCGCCTCAGTTGATATTGAACCAAACACGTTTGATATAAAAGTGAGTTTGATTGAAGAAATTTGACAGATTGTAGTAACTTGATGTGCAGGCCACCGTACTTGCATTTAAGTTTGTAGAGTTTTACTTTCGTAAAAAAATATCATATTGTCGCTACAATTAGTGTAAATTGGTTGGCGGCACTAGTTTCGTCGATATAGCCCCTTAATACTACCTACTTGTCTGAAAACTTCACACTAGTCACAAAATAGGGACTGACACAGAAGGCTGACTGTCCACTAAGAGCTAAAAATATGTCATGTACTCACGCATGCGCACAAAACGCCTTTTCGACCACATTAATCCTAACTTATGACATAAGATTGTCAAACTGTCGAGGTCTATTGTAGAGGCCGCGCGCTTATGTACTTATGCCGGGCAACATAATTATGTCAACGAACTCTTCTAAATTCAAAATCAAGGCTGAGTCAGCTTTCTGTGTCAGTCCCTATTTTGTGCACTAGTGCTACTACTGTACTTGTCACAGTGCAAATCACTCTTTAGTACCCTCCACGGTTTTCCATAGGCTTCAGGGGCCGCAATGATTCACGGCGCATGGACCGTGGTCGTCGACATCAGGTGCATCGCTAGATGGAATGCGGTGACTCACGCGGTGACTCATGCGCTGAAGTGGGCCACTTGGAACAGGGGATGCGTGGAGTCGTTCGTTATAAATATTTTTTGTAACTTTTATTTTGCTTGAATGTATTTTTTATGTCGTGGTGGCAGACGAGCAGACGGATCAACTGATAATAAGCGATTTTCGCCACCTATAGACACCTCCAACACTCAAGTGCGCTGCCAGTCTTTTAGCCCCCGATCCCCTCGATTGGGCCTCCGGTACCCTCACTCACTCGGCGAAACACAGTTTTCTGTATTTTAAAATAGAACATGATTAGAAAATCAATAGCAGATAATAGTTTGATACAGCCTAATAAAAGGCTGGATATTAAAGTTTTTTTAACTGTTTATTCATATCAGCATTCAGTATAAAGTATGATTCGAATTTTTCGAAAATAGCTCTGATTTCTGTTCACCAATCCGCTTTGGGCAAGCGTGGTGGTTAAGCATAATCCCATCATAGTAGTTAGTCGTGATGACTAGAAAACAAGTCATCACTTGATGGAGGGCTTTGCCCTGCAATGGAACGGTACTACAAACTACAAAAACTTTCTACTACTACTTAACAGGGAGTCTCCACACCTTTCCTAAACAAAAAGTAAAAGAGTAACCAGAGGTGAACAGTGAACAGTACGAGTAAAGAGCATGCAACATAATAATAGGCGCCTTCCAGTATGTACGTTAATCGTTTGTTGCCATTTTAAAAGAAACTAGTGACTTGCCCTCACTTCGTTACGTGGCTTTAAGGGGCTATAAGAATGAAACTAGCGCCGCTAACCTATTTACACTGATTGTGGCGAAATTATCATATTTTTGAAGAAAATAAAACATTATAGACTTAGATCCAAGTAAATTGGATTTTTCAAAATGCAATACAATATTTTTAACACGCGACAAGTAACAATAATGTTAATTATTGCTAAAAACGGCCACTTTTAGCAATAATTGACATTGTTGTTTTATAAAAAATCTATTTACTTGGATCTAAGTCTGTAATGTTTTGCTTTCTTAAAAAATATCGTATGTTTGCCACAATCAGTGTAAATAGGTTGGCGGCGTTAGTTTCATTCGTATAGCCCCTTAAACTGTAGTCACTCACTTGATATCCCGATACAGGCCGATGAGCCTAGTGGAGTATCTATAGTCATTAAGAAAATGTATGCTTTAGAATGTAAAACCTTCCAAAATTATTATTCCTTTAAAATAATGCACAATATGTTGGAAATAAAATTTACAATAATTATGTAGTGTCCTTTTAAATTACTCGCAAATAATTCTTATTACTTACCTACCGAAACTTATGAAATAGAGGTACAGTCAAGTTCAAAAATATGTATACACTTTAGGACCTTGTCACAGTACATATGTATAAGAAAACGACTTCCACTTTCTTATAAATATGTATTGTGACAAGGTCCTAAAGTGTATACATATTTTTGAACTCGACTGTACATATCTATCTTACCTACATGTTCTACCCCAATACCTACTTTCTCTATATCAACTTACAGCTAATGGCAATAAATTGCAAAATAATATCCTAGATATTTCCGATAAACAAAGCAGATAGTAAAACTTCTGATAGCACCCATAAACTAATATTGGTCAATCAGGACGCGATAAAAGTTGAATAAACGCAGTGAACGCCCGCTTCCTACGCCACTTAGTTTAATGTGCTGCCAACACGCTAAATGTTTCGTCAGTGTTCACTAGAACAAGTAAAAAAAAAACAGACAAATTTTCAATTTATAAAGCCCCCGACAAGTTGTCTTAACGTCGTAGGGCCCAGACAGCAGACACAATGGAAAATCAATTGTTTTATCTTATTTAATTGGCTTTTGGGTCTTACGACGATAATATACCCTTAATTATGTTTTTAAACTTTCACGTTGTACTATACAAATACTTGACATAAACTGGACTAAATGCGAGGATATCATATGAGTCCGCTTGTGACTACGGCTGTTGTTACACAGTCAAAGCGTCAAGCTGTCAGTGCTATAATGTAATAGAAATAGGATAGAATTATAATGTAGATAACATTTAAATAGATATTTAAGTAACTTCGAGTTTAGGCCCATTAATGTCTGGTACTCTCACTTAACAGCACAGGCGCTGATTCATGCCGGTCTTCTGTGAGGCCGTAGTATCACTCCGGTCGAGCAGGCCCATTCATGCCGAAACCTGGTTCTCCCAAGGTTAACCCTGCTTTTCGGTTCTCCACAAAAAAATCAGTAGTAATTAGTTTTAATTTTTATACGTCTGTTTTGTGTGCAATAAAAAGTAAATTCATTCATTTATTCATTTGTCTAAACTGCATCAAACTATCGCTATCTACATCAATTTCACATGGCATTCGTAGGCGTGTCTGACGTCACAAGTTAAACCAAAGTTAATATCTTCGCCACGCTATTCGCGTATTAGTGAGATTTATTAAAAACACCGCAAAATGCATTAAACTATCTTTTGTTTAAGCGATGCGCTTTTTGCCTTTTAACTTTTTCATAGAAAGGGGTAGAAATAATAACCGCGTTATTGTAGGGATACCTAATTGAGTAGAAAATAAAGGCATTAGGTAGGTACTGTGTGTAAACTGATTGAAAGAAAAAAAGAAAGAGGGCACATCAAGCAAACAAGGAAAAAAGTAAGGCCGTGGATTTTAGTCACTTTTATGTGATAGGTAGTGTTTGAGATCCTTCTTCGTGCGTTTGTCGGTTTAATAAGTTGAGAAAAAAATATGTTTGAAGAATATTTACATAGATATATTGCAAAACTTAAATACAGAAAATTAAAATTAAGTTGGTTATTTTCACAACATTTTTTGAGTGACATGACATTACTTATATTTTTTTTTTAAAAACAAAAGACAGATAACTAAAATAAAAAAGGTTTTACAGCAAAACAATAAAACCTTATTGAATCCTAAACAGGTACATGGGCAGACGGATCACCTGATGGTAAGCGATTGTCGCCACCCATAGACACCTGTAACACTAGTAGAGTCACAAGTTGCGCTGCCAACCTAAAACCCTTTTCCCCCCAATTGGTCCTCCGGTACCCTCACTCACTGGACGAAACACAGCGCAGGCGCTTCGTCACGCTGGCCTTCTGTGAGTTTCAAATCGTCGTACTCGTATGTCAAACCAAAATCTGCAATATGCACTTTTTTGAGATTTCTACTTTTTGACCGTAGCGTATAGGTCGATTCACGAAAGATGACCACAAATTACGATCTATATCTCATGAAGTAAAGACTCAAAGCAAAAAACATGGGCAATTAAACATTAAATGTGTTTAGTCTAAGCCCTTGTAATGTGTCAAATTGAGAATGAGCCATTTCTTCATGAGATTACACGCGTAGACGATCGTCATTTGTGGTCATCTTTCGTGAATCGACCTGTACTAAAGTACGTTCCATATACCTAAAACGCTCTAGTTCAAAGCACACACTTTTCTCCGTATCCTACCCCAACATCCAGACGCTTGCGGTAGGTCAGGTCTCAAGATACAGATCTTTGGAGCGGCGCGTGACTTCAAAGGTTTACTGAACTAACTCAGTTTATGTGTACATAAACTACCCTTTCTTATATCCAGACGATTGGCGTAGGTCAGGTCTGGGTGAATAAGATCTTTGACTTACTGGAGCATGTTTGGTATAAACTTTTGTGCTCTATTTTCTGTCACGCTCATTCGTTCAGTGCTGAAATATACTTTTTTTTTTTTTTTATGTGATAGGTAGCAGCCGAGCAGGCGGATCACCTGATGGTAAGCAATTGCCACCGCCCATGAACACATGCAACAAGTGCGCTGCTAACCTTTTATCCCCTTCCCCCCCGATGGGCCTCAGGTACCCTCACTCACTCGGCGAAACACAGCACAGGAGCTGCTTCACGCCGGTTTTCTGTGAGGCAGTGGTATCACTCCGGTCGAGCCGGCCCATTCATGCCGAAGCATGGCTCTCCCACAATTAAACTTACTTTTTATACTAGAGGTGACAAACGAGCAAGTGGGTATCCTATTGGTAAGTATTCATCGCCGCACATGGACATTTGCGAGATGAGAGAGGTCGCTGATGCGTTGCCGGCCTTTTAGACACGCTATTCTCTTGAAGGTCCCTAAGTCGTAGCTGTCGGGAAATATTGTTGCAGCTAAACCGTTTTATATTACTGAAAATTATATTAAATCTTATCGTCGTTAGACCCAAAAGACTTTTAAGAGACATAAAATAGGTAATTGATTTTCGATTGTGTCTGCTGTTTAGGCCTTACGACGTTAAACATACGCCCCGTTGGTCTAGTAAGTACCGGGCCATGGTCTCGGTGTGTTTGAAATTAATATTCTTTATTCAATTGAAGTCCATAGAGAACGATTATTTATGAACGTCAAATATTTTTATTTCAAATTTTTAGATAATAGCTCGGGTTTGTGATCACCAATCCGCATTAGGCAAGCGTAGTGATTAAACGTAATCCCATGATAGTAGCGATGACTTGATTTCTATGATGGAGGCCTTTGCCCTGCAATGGGACAGCATAGACTGATACATTATAATTTATAACTACTCGTTACATTTGTAAATGTATGTAAATGAAAATTTTTAATGCCTGTTCATGTCGACAATGCAATAATAGTTTCAAGATATTAAAGGACAGCCAGACGGTGCATCGAACCTGTTAACCTGGGTTTATGGGCTACGTATGCACTTTATTGCACAATTCGTTGATCAAAATAAAAGTTGGAAGAGACATGTTGCGTGAAGATTTTTATATCTGCCACCCTGTATAAAATATCGCACTGGAAAGCTTTGCTTCAGACTTCGTTTGGAGTTATACCACAGCTCCAAAGAAACCAGGGTTAACAGCCACGACTACGTCGACCTGTACGCGGCCTCTACTTAAGACCTGTCCGTCCTAACGGTCGTCTATTCTTCTCGCAATGTGCCCTGCTCATTGCCACTTGAACCATGTCATTCTTTGGGCTATGTGTCCAACCTTGGGTTTCCTGCGGATCTCATTATTTCAGACACAATCATCATCATCATCAGCAACCCACACTCGTCCACTGCTGAGCATAGGTCTCCCCTAATGCACGCCACCGCTTCCGATTTTCGGCTACCCTCATCCAGCTCACTCCAGCCAGCCTTCGAATGTCGTCATCCCATCTTGTAGCAGGGCGTCCAACACTACGTTTACCGAGTCGAGTTCTCTCGAAGATTCCTAAGTCACAGCCGTCAAGAATTAAAGAATTACTGCCGCGGCTACACCGTCCCACAAAACTCTATAATTGTACTTATATTTAAATAACGTGGCCTTTTTCTCCTTTTTGTCGTACTAGTGTTTCCAGTAACTCCTACCTCCAAAACGCAAGTCCCGTTAATTTAATTTTTCGACGGCGATGCCCCGTGACAATGTCGCTGAATGCGGTCCCATATTAACTGCATTCGGACAGATTTTACAGCTTTCATCATAGAATGGGAGTGGTATGATTTGTAAGGGCTATTTACTTTTTAATTAGTTGAGTGTTTGGATAGTGGATGAGTTACGTTCATACTCAATCTTTGAAAATCCAGCGATTATATCTGAACGCTGATTAACCGAATCGCCAAAAAAAGGAAGTAAATTTTGGATAAAAACTAGTTTTGCGGGGTTTTTTAGGCCTGATGGGGTTCGCAACTTAGGTACTTTAATCGAGATGTTCATGTATGAAAGTATGAAGTATGAAAGTCATTGTAAAACTGTGTATGTTAAACTTTATAAATATTTTTCTATGGTCTACAGTTCGTTCTTCTTTATATCAAACGAGCATAGCATATCAAACGAGCGTCCAAGTGAAGTTCGATAGCTATTATAAGTAGCTTCATTCGAAAATATTGTTAACCTAGTAGTCACCTTGTAGGTTTAGGGGACTACCTAGTTAAACCTAATACCTGAAAATGAAGCTATGAAATACATATAGGTAATCGTTTCTTTCTCTCACAGTATAGGTCATACAGACAGTGCAGCAGTGATAGGATACTATTTTATGTGACAAGCAGACCTTGACTTTGTGAGAGACTGGTGCCTGAAGTAGGTTTATAAAACCTGCAGTACATAGGTATACATAACGCCCCGTTGGTCTAGTGGTTTAAGTACCGGGCCGTGATCTCGGGGTCCCGGGTTCGAATCCTGGGTCGAGCAAAAATATGTTTCGAATTTTACGAACATACGAGTAGCTCGGGTTTGTGATCACCAATCCGCATTAGGCAGGCGTGGTGATTAAGCCTAATCCCATCATAGTAGCGATGACTTGATTTCTATGATGGAGGCCTTTGCCCTGCAGTGGGATAGTATATAGGCTGATACTTTACTTTTTTACTTTATACATAGGTAACTGTACATCATACCACAATTTCACCCAATAATTTCTAACATGACTATTACTCCAAGCAAACCGTAGCAATAAAACCGTCTACACTTTTTCGAATATCCACTACAATCGCAGATACCATTAGTGGATCTTTTTCAGGGGGGATTTATGGGACATCTCGGTGGCGTAGAAATTTTTACTCGAGCTAAATATTACCTTTCTTGTCTCCCTCGTAAATAATATCCTGTCGGGTACAGAGGGAGATTTGCGGCCAAGTTTGTGTAGAATAACGGAAATTGTTTCATTGCAAACCACACAAAAACCTTAACGCTAGGTGTATAATAGAGATTCAGTGTATAATATAGGCAGTTTTATCGAAATTAAATGTACTCTGCAAAGATATAAAACGCTTTTTAATTTTACTTATTTATTGAAATTTCAGACCATGTTTTATATATAAATGATATATAGAAAAAGGCCCACCCCTTTTCTTTGGTGATGGAAAATGGTTTGTTCTTTGTAATGGTTTATTCTTTCATAACATAATTACTAATGCCATAAACATTTCTGAACGAGATATTATCTAGAATAAAAATAATAATTTTTAATGCTATTTGAGTTCAAAATGATAAAATGTAATACTAGTATAACAATATTATGTGTAGATATAAACTTACAACGTTCTAGTGCTGAACCAATTTTGCTTAATCGATGCTTTAAATTAATTAACATGCTTTGTGAACTCTTTCAACATTTTGAGTCAACCGTTTTAAGGCGTTTTTTAATTAAAACATCATTTTTAATATGTCTTTTGTACCCAGGCTCCTTTTATTAAATTTTATTCAGATACCTCTGTATTTGAAGTAGGTACCTCATAATAATGTAAATTGGATAACATTAAATTATATACTTAAAAAAATAAGTGGGTAAACAAAAAACGGTAAAAATATTAGCACATATTTTTTTTCAAATAAATAGAAACTTGGCTGGTCTCACTACATTTTACCTTTTCTTTCAAGGAAGCGTGTGTTTAGTACAGAAATAAACATTGTGTGCGAGGGAAATGCTGGTAACATACAGCCTTACGGTGCATTGTCCGGTCTTTTGTGGCCCAAGATTAGAGTCTAGGGGACGGCTTGGTACAAATTATGTTGTACTTTGTTTTATAGTTATTTATATTAGCCGCCCACCCGCAGCAGCGCTCAGTTCACCTGCTGCAAATGCGGACGAGTGGTTTACTCCCGCATAGGACTTTACAGCCACGAGCGCTGCTGTAAAGCCACACCGCGTGATGCTGCTTAAATCATCTATTAAAGATGCAAAGGCCTATGATGATATTAGCCGTACAAACTTACTTGCTGTGACTGACTCGGTAGCGAAATGGGTAAGTGGGTCGCATTTTAAGGCGATGGCTGCGCTCGTAGTCAATTCCCAGGCCGGACCAAAAATGAATACCTACTTGAGTTTTTCTGTTCACCCGAAGTCTGGATGTTGGCGGTCTTGTACCCCCGTGCCTCGGAAAACACGTAAAGCGTGGGAGAGTCATACTTCGGCATGAATGTGCCAGGTGGGTCCACAAATAAGGTCCGGTAAGCAGCGCTCGCGATTTGTTGCCGTGTGAGACCTAGACATTGTTTTTTATATAATAGATGGCAGACAAGCAGAGAGATCACCTAAAGGATTACACCACCATAGACACCCGTAAACCATGTTCGCTGCTAACCATAAACCTCTATCCCCTGATTGGTCTTCCGGTACCCGCAATCACTTGGCAAAACACAGCACAGACGCTGCTTTGCGTTAATTTTCTATAAGGTTGTGGTATCACTCCGATAAAGCTGGCCTATTCATGCCGAAGCGTAGCTCACAGCTGATCAATAAAGATACATTATTTTGTTTCCAGTCTATTGTGTGGGGTTAGTAAATATTCCTAAAGAAAACACACTGGATTAGTATTTAATGGATCTTTTATTACATCTACTCTAACAATACATTAAAAGAATTAACAAGACCCATTCTCACGAAACTAAATCCGATCTTCACTTTATTATCTTAACCTAAAAAAGTTCATTAAAAACTCTTCTGATCTTATCTTAAACTTAATGACGCGTTTAAAAATGATTGTCAACTCGAGTTGTCAACCCTTCAATAGACGGACCAATGACACAGTGAAAATGCCAGAACAGTGAACTTGCACTTTAAATCTGATTGATTGTTTATACGTAAAATATATGAAGATCCATGTTATTCTTAAAAAAACATAAAAAGGATACTGGAATAAATATTCCTTATTAGATAGATCTCTGTTGTTTATGTGTAATGTATATTTTATTTTTTGTTATAGATGCTGCTCCTACTAAAAAATATCGTTAGTAGATACAACTCAAATCACCAGTCAATCTCAACACAACGTAACGTTTTTCTTTACTCACTTGATATTCACAGGTTGATTGGTGTGATTGTTTGGCGCAATACTATATTGGCGGAATAATGATAGAGATTTTCTCTGACATTTTATAAATTTTCGTAATTAAACATAATAAGGCATGCATTATTATCAAACTTTATTTCTCACCAGCTTTCAGCATTAGGAGTATCTACCTGTAAGATAGAAAGTTTCAATCAATATTACATAATACAATAATAATAAATTAATGTTCAGTAAATAAAAGTTCCCTTGCTAATTTTTTAATTGATAAAATACGCAGACACCTTCATCGATGTAAATGCATATGAAATAACTAATTGATTTTCACTAATCTAAGTGAAACTGAAGTTACCATCATCGATTTTAATTATAAAGAGGTAAATTACAATGACATAACAGTACAACAAAGCAGTCTTATCGTTCATAGCGTTTCCCAGTCAGCCTTTGGGTAGAAGAGAGGAACAATGTATTGTTAATACTATTATAATGATTTGTAAGTGCTGTGTACAAGCCTATGCAAATAAAGATTTACTTGACTTTGATTATACTCGTATAGCATACGTGATTGAGCAAAGATACTCACTGCCTTCAAACAGATTGTGCCACTTTTTTGCCTCTAACCGTATTAAAAACCTCAAGATCTCGATCATCAGTTGTCATTGTCTATCTCCCTGCAAGGGAGGGGTCAACACAAAGGATATATTATGACCTGTGAACCAGTGTTCGCTGTGAGTCGCTGTGAAATATGTGATACGTGCCTGGAGGTCGTTCACCGGGGTTAGTTGGGATGACTCATTTGAGTGGTATGTTTAGTTTTTAGGGCTTCTTGTAATGTTGAACTTTCAAATGTCATTACAAAACGTGGTTTAAAATGAGTACTAGCTTTAGTACTTAACTTGCTATAGAATAGATACACTCCGTTGACCCCTAGTCTAACTTCAGTCTAACCTTATATCGTATTATGATTAACGGACAGTGACAGTTAATTCCGTTTTTATGTATGTTCTGCTCGGAAATATAACTAGATGCAATCGCTTACTGTTATAGATAAATCCGTCCGGCTATTTGCTATGTATCACATAAAACAAACTACTGAAGTGCCTAGTCGTAAATTCGTTTCTTTTGTAGTCAAATAAAAATAAAAGTCACATCATTTTTAAACAAAAAAAAATATGGGAACCTGAATAATAATCAACACAAAAAAATACGTTGCTAAGTAAACCAAAATCCAATAAATAAAAATTCTGTTATCTTTTAAAACAATTCTTGCACCTGTGTTTGATCTTCCCATATAAATAAAATGGAATCTGATATAAATTATATAAATTAGAAGGCCAAAGGCGATCTGATAAATTCCTGCTCACGAGATGTCAAAGTTCAAAATAGGGAGGTTTGTGGAAGGGAAGTGGGGTTTAAAGATAACAATATAAAAAGCAATTACAGAAAAATAATGTTAATTTTTATAATAAAATTAAAAAGGAAATGTGTAAGGTAAAAATCTGAACATGGGGTTTTAACCGCTATATGCACAAGTGGTAGCTATTTTTTATGTTATTTCTAACCAGGAAACTAAAACGAAAATTACTATTGATGTTGATGCTAGTAATTTACATAATTTATAAATAAGGTATTTGTAAAAATGTTTACAAAATGAACAGGTTAGAATTTTTATATTCCTTTTAATAGAAATTGTTTTATAATTACTCAATTTAAGGACGATGTAAAAAGATATCAAAATGTAGTAGGTACCTAAAATATACTAACATCCGATACAAAAAGACAATATATTGATAGATAATATTATAGTTAGTTCTTATAGCAAAGAAAAAAAACTTTAAGACAAAATATTATGTTTTTAAAATATCGCTGATGAAAACAGATACCAAAGTACAAAATAAATAATATCGGAGTTGTAACAGCACTTAACAAAGCATTAGTTGCAAATATTAAATGTCATTGTTACTAAAATTTCCCATAGTGACCATTTGAAAATTAACAGTCATGTTATTCTTTATAATATGCATTTAAAACTTGCTAACTACCCGTAAACAATAGAAAATATTATTTATTACATTTTTGCACATGTGTAAAAATTTGTTAACACTGCAAAAATATAGACGTCTTTATAATAAAAAAAAATCTTTGTCTACGCATAGCGTACCCTTTCTCTATGCATAGGGTAAAATAAACATGTGTAATCTCTATTATTTATGGTCAATTATGTCCGGTAAATGGTCATGCCGGATTGTTAAGGGACATTAGAGTAGTCTATGTTCTTTATGAATAGCAGGTTTGGATTTAGTTGTCTTGGTTATCTTGGACTTTTCTAATTGCGATGGAGTCTCTCGTGGGGTATTTTTTTTTGTATTATTCTGTAGTTATATAAATTTAATAATTATGTTTTCTGAAAATGAATAACAATCTAAAATACTGACATTTTAAATATTCTTAAATAGTAATCGGTATTAAATAGTCTTGTCATCATTCAAACCAATGAATATTCAAAACGAAATAATAAAAATTATACAAAAACACAGACAAACTTTGTAATTTTATAAATTAATAACTCTATCTTACAAATAAATGATATTATAATATTATGTAGATATTACAAAATTAAAACTCGCTGCAACTAGTAAATAATATTAAAATATCTTCAAAAACTAAACAAAATTTAAATAAAAGCATCACAAAAGTTTAAAAAAACAGTTCCACCATCTCCACACCTTTCTCAAAC
This sequence comes from Cnaphalocrocis medinalis, assembly GCA_014851415.1. NCBI lineage: Eukaryota > Metazoa > Arthropoda > Insecta > Lepidoptera > Crambidae > Cnaphalocrocis > Cnaphalocrocis medinalis. The sequence continues at coordinate 12,848,521 of CM026294.1, forward strand.
AAAATCCAATAGCAAAATTTGTCCCCATAACTCAGCAACAATGTCAGTATGAAAGGTACCATCGCACGCATTAACTCCCAAAGAAACCATGTCTCATTTTATAGGACTAGCTGCAACACCATAAATTCGCTAGTTTATGACCTAGAATTAATACCGGCAGCTCATTACTGGCTATTCTTAAAGGTATTTGTTTATGGGTCAAGGAAGAGTTATTGTGTGAAATTGTATGGGGTTGAGAAGGGGATAATCTTGAGGGGAGCATGAAAGACAGTTATTCTAAGTGTAGCAGAAGTGCAGTACTGTGAAGGATTGAGATATTTAAATGGATCTAGGCATATTGTTATACCTTAAGTATTTCGTATGGACCTAAATCGAATAAAGCATTAAATTTTAAAGTAATAAATAAAATATTCCAATTTCCATATTAATATAAATATGACGACATTCGAAGGCTGGCTGGAGTGAGCTGGATGAGAGTGGCCGAAAATCGGGAGCGGTGGCGTGCATTGGGGGAGACCTATGTCCAGCAGTGGACGAGCGTGGGTTGCTGATGATGAAAATAAAATATTAAAATAAATTTACACAACATCTCATCCATGTGCACAGATACATAAGACCATCGGCGTATGAGGCAGGATCAATACCATATGTCAAATGTATTTACAGACGTAAGCCCTGATATTTTTATGCCATTCTGTTAAAAATTCTGATCAATAAAGTATCCGAAGAATTAAAACTATCTTACATGGTGCATTGCATAACATAAAAATACTCTGTTTTCTATCGGTTCACATTTTGTCAGTATTTTGACAGTTTTTACAAAAGAAACCAGGGAAGAATCAGACTACGTGTAAATAACTTAATCTAATGTCTGTAATATCAATAATTTATCAAATTAGTAATACCTATCACAAAGCAATTAAAATAGCAAATCTCTCGTCAAAATTGATGGAAGGATCTACATAGCATATAAACAAATAACGTAAACGTCGTCTAAACTACGCAGGTCACACATACCCCTGCAGCTAACGGATACTCATACAAAGTTGCAAACAATAATCACACAACTGACACGAACTTTAACATTCTCGCGCCATTCACACTCCTCATTGCCTTGTTTAATAAACATTGCAACATTGTTGATTACGACTCAAAACCTGTTTGATGACATCCAAGGGACCAGACCCTTCGTGAAAGATTTAATAGAAGCGCAAAAAATAACAAAACTAACAAAGAGAACCGACCAGAAGTAGAATTTAATATCCTTGTTCAAATAATAGAAACACTTGAATCAGTTGAATTCTTAATGGTCGATAAAAGTAACCTTTTCAATATTAAACGTTTTGAGAGTATTAATTGGAACGCAGTTTCAAGTCCTCAATGTAATTTTATTGCTGTGTGAATTTTTGCAATAATTCCTTGGTGAGCAAGTTTTAACAGTCTTAGAGATGCACCTGCAAATTTTATAGAACTAGTCTAAAATATAATCAAATAAAAATAATGAATTACATATAACAGGTAAATTTGAATTTAAAGAAAGAAATTTAAAATAATGTCGAACGTTCAAAGGCAAAAAACATACTCGTAACTGCTTCCAAATACTTTTATTATTAAATCAAAAGTATAATTTTTATGGAACATTAAAGTTCTAAAAATGTTCTTTAATTTACTGTTTTGAATAAATAGGTAAGTATTAAATTGCTGCAAATATTGATAAAAGTGTCCAATGCTTTCTAAGAAACATTAGTTCAAATGTTGCATCGTTAAATGTATTTACGCAGTTTTATGTCAAATAATTCCCAAATGATGATCATCAGTTATCTGATGAAAAAAATGCCCTCAAAACAGCACAAGGGTCAAAAGGCCATACAATCCTGATATCCGTTACATCCATTAAGTATCCTATTTCACACCTCTTCAAACATTAACCATCTAAGAACAAAGATGACACATCATTAAATCCGAAATGGTCAAATAATGACCATGAATAAATAATGCACTGAGATAAGGAACTAGAGGGTCCTATTTAAATGGTAACAATGGAACCCCAAAGGTGTGCTTCAAGGAGATAGCTTAGGACCAAAGTTATTAATTATTCGTGACGAAATTGTATCACAATATGTCAGTTAATTGATGTGTTCTTTTGTGTGTTTCATTTGATACTGACGTTATGTGAAAGGGAGATGTAGCATTATTTTGTATTATTAATGTTGTATAATTTAATGGCGTTTCATTACTACGAGTGTCATTCAAATGAGAAGCAGGAGAATGATTTTGGTTATGATGAGTAAGATAGCTGTTAAGTCCTTTTCTTTGCCATCCAAAGTCACTGATGTAATATTTTTGTACTTAATTCTTAATTTAGTTTGTTTGCTGTTTATGCCATCACTAGATATTCAAAATTTATTATTTTTTCATAATTCTTTGATGTCCGATTCTTCAATAAAAAACTAATTTCCTAGTTATGTATGTACTAAGCTTACTGTGTATTAGTTTGTAAAATCTAGCAAATCCCCATGCATTTCACCACTTTCACATACATTTTCGATAATGGACTAGAAATAAATGAACACTAAGATAAACCATTCATAACTTTCAGAAATTGGGAGTATCTCTTATACGAGCAAAATCATACTTTCAGAAAGTTTGAGGTCAGTAAAATAACAAACTAAAGTTAAACTTAAGAACTTAAGAATAAATTGCAAAGAATTGCTATACCAAAAACAAAAATTAAAATACCAAACTGCCTTCTTAAAAGTGAAAAGGTCCATTCACCAAACAGCAACCTTATTCTCCTAAAGCCATTTCTGTGCCAAGACGCCACCAAATATTTCTCCGTAATCACGTTGTCAAGACACAATTTCTAAATTATGCCCAATAAGCGGCGATGGATGCCCCGCATTGATATGCAACGTTGATATATCGACTCCTGCGCTGACAATAGCTGAGCCCTCCGCAGGGGGACGAATACGGTTTGACCCCTTATGTGGTAGGGCTGGCGAGGTTTCGAGAATTAAATTAAAAAAATAAATGGAGTAAAAGTACCTATATTTCGGATTTTCCGGACATAGCTCGGGTTTATGATCACCAATCCGCATTAGACAAACGTGGTGATTAGATCTAATCACATCACAGTAGTGATGATAACTTGATTTCTATGATGGTGACCTTCAAATCGGGGTAAAACTGGCGCCGTCGAAAGGAAGGATAACGCACCCGGCTGCCACCCGCATTCAGCTCACGCTCCTCCCGTATCCACCGCATGTGACATTTCCGGTACATCCGGAATACTCCATATAAGACTCCCAAGACCAAGCATAGTACTACCACGCTTAATAGATACTCGACGTTTTCAAATGGAATTTGAATTCCTCGATTGGTGCAGTATTCGCACCACCTATCGCGTTTTGGGCTATCACGATATTTTCCTTAGACAGAGGCTTGCCCATTTTTACAGTATTTTTCCAGCACACTACCGTCGTTGTTAAAAAATATGTTAGAAATCATTTTATTAACCGATGATTGCATTATCCCGTGATCACAAAGTCTTATGATTCACATTCCTTATACGTAAAATCGGTCGGCGGACGGCGTGAAATAACTCGCGCGCGTGGCAGGGTCGCCATGTAAGGTGGTGCCCTGATAGAGAAATGAAAGACAGGACTGTTGGGTAAATACTGACTATATTTCCAATAGATCATCCCTTAAATAAGTACAAAAGTAGGTTACACAGCATACGTATAATAAGTCAGTAAGGTTAGTTATCATAAGCTGATCAATACATCTCAGGCTGCCGTAGTGTGAGATCAGGATGATTGGTGTAATTGTCTGGCGTATTTATTTATTTTTATTACATCATCATCATCATCAGCAACCCACACTCGTCCACATGCTGGCCTTAGGTCTCCCCTAATGCACGCCACTGCTCCCGATTTTCAGCCACTATCATTCTTGTCGCAGGGCGTCTAACACTACGCTTACCGAGTCGCGGTCTCAACTCAAGGACTTTACGGCTCCACCATTTTTTTATTTATTTATTTTATATAATTCTTGACGATATTTCACTGGCAGCCCTGGTTTGCTGTAACACCCTGCGTCACCGCGGCGACACCGGTCACCCTTTACCGTCTGTTAGTGTGGCGCTATTCTGCTGTACATATGATGTGTATGTATGTATGCATGTATGTGATACACTTTAGCTTTTAGATAGTGTTATTAATGGTTTGAGCTCACACTTTATTGATCATTCCATAGTTGAACTTAGGGAAATGACTACACAGTAGATACATACCTATTTCACTATAATAATAATGTTTAGTCAACTGCTCTTAGAACATTCAATAAAAAATTATCCATACTAATATAATAAATGGGAAAGTGTGCCTGTCTGTCTGTCTGTCTTTCTTTCACGGCAAAACGGAGCGACGAATTGACGTGATTTTTAAGTGGAGTTAGTTGAAGGGATGGAAAGTATTATGGCTACTTTTTTCCGCCTTTCTAACCCCCCATTTTAGGGAAATGGGAGGCGCGAGCGAAGCCGCGGGCTAACGCGCGAAAGGTCTAGGGTTCGATTCCCGGTCAAGTCAATTTAGGAAACTAGATTCCATCCCTTCAACTAACTCCACTTAAAATGTATGCCCTATGTTACTACATAGGCTACTTTTTTCCGCCCTTCTAACCCCCCATTTTAAGGAAGTGGGAGGCGCGAGCGAAGCCGCGGGCAAAAGCGCGAAAGGTTTAGGGTTCGATTCCCAGTCAAGTCAATTTAGGCAACTAGATTTTCTAAGTTTTCTTGGGTCGGGATGTTCTGGGTTAATGCCCAGTTAATTAACGTCTTTTGGTACTCATAGTACAGGGGTTGGCCTAGTTTGAGGCCAGGTCGATCAGTGTGAATGTCTGGCGCAATTACTTATTTATTTATTTAATACTAGTGGCCCGCTCTCACTTTATTTCGGGTCGCAGTTTCTTTACGTAGTAGTTCCAGACTGTATCCAATAGATGACGCTGAGTTTCGTCTTTTCGGTTGATATATAAGCCTTGTCGCTGTCTTTACAAAGTACTTCTTTATAAATAGTATAGATTTAATAATAGATTTTCTCGTAGTTATCTCAAGATTGCCAACAAAAGAAGCGTAATTACTAAAGCCACCTCACACGACACTTGACATATACTATTTCAATTAAACAAGTGGGGAAAGACGAATGTTTCTAATTGGAATGCCGGTGCCAAACCAGCCGGCCGTTGGTGGTGACGTCTCGCATTCTTCTGAGGACATATTGCAACTCTGGCCGAGCAATAAGTGTAGGTAAAACTTATGGTGTAGTTTATTGAAAGTCGGCATCATTCGGAACATAGAACTCAGCCACAACAAGAGAACAAGAACAACAAATAGAAAGGACAAGAGAACAAGATAAGAATATTTTTTTTAAAAAAAGCTTATTAATTGTTATTTGTCTAGCTTAGATTAGCCTATAAGATTTGCTATGTCAACTATGAAAATAGTTTTGTGGGACTTATTGCACTTTTTTACCGTAAACTTATTTGATTAATAAATAAATAATAATAACCATTAACACTCGATCTAAGTAAAAGAAGCTATGATTTCGAGCTCCATTATAATGAGGTACTAAATCAATTATATTGCACAACAATTTGGTTAGAACGAAATCTTGTAATGTGTAGAAAGTTAACCTAATTACATAGAGTTGAGGTTATGTTCGTAAATCCAAAAAACGCCAAGGTCAAAAAAAAAAACAATTAAACTTACCTTAGAGACTTATCTCTAAGGTAAGTTTAAGTTTAATAGTAGTCGTAACAATAGTTAGAAACCTTGTATCATATAAAAACTAAGTATTTAGGTATGTAAGTACTACCTTAGCGCAGCGCGCTCGATCGTGTTATGATTTTTTGATTTAACTATTTAGATTGGAATAATCAAAAACCTCATGAAGTACATTTAGTACATATTTTGAATGTTTATTGTATTTAATAATAGTACTTTCGATAAAATACACACAAACAAAACACAAAACCAAACGTAAACGTTTGTTGTTGTAAAAAAAAAATTTGCATGCCAGTTGCTGTTGAATTGTGCGGATATTTTATTTTATACCACCTATATGTACCAGTTTTCGAGTAAAAATAAATTGATTGATTGATCAGTAATTTCCGCATGACGGCGTGTTTTATTAAAAAATAATTAATTACAGTATCCATAGTTTCAATTACCAAACCTCATAAAACTTTTAAATGCACAATGACACTATGTCGTTTCCCATTTCTCAGAAAAATATTAAATAAAAGAAAATTATTCATAGTACTTACTAATAATTGGGTTCAAGGTGGCTATTAAAAGGCTAACGAGCAATATAATAAACAAAGGGTGTAAAGTATTTTTTTACCCTTGTTCCGTAGAGGTTTTTTCGAAAGAGTAAAATTTTTAGAGAAAAATATCTCTGCAAAATGTAAATACAAGAAAAAATATACATTAGAAACAACTTGCAAACACAGATGATAAGTAATTACCACATTATATTTTATTAATTAAATATGAAGAATATCTTTATTTATTTGTTAGAAATTAACAAATATATCTACTTAATAATGTTAAACGTAAAATAATCTGAACCGTATGTTGATCAATTACCTAGGAAGTTGATCGACATTCGGAAAATAACATAGCAGACTTAATAATATATTTATTTAAGTTTTACATTTGTGATTCCTCTGTCGTCTGATAACTGTAACATAAATGCTCAAGCTACTTAGTAGGTACACTCTTAATGTATGAGCGGTTGTCTGAATTTATTTATTAAAGACTAGTGGCCCGCCCGCTCGCTTCTGAATCGTAATTCAGAAATGAACCAATAGATGGCGCTGTGTCCAATTACATCGCGCAAGCGTTCCGTGTTTTCGGTTTACCTATAAGCCTTGTCGTTGTCTATAGAAGTTATCTCTTTATAAATAGTCTATAGGTGTTTATCAGGTAAGAATTTAAACGGAATAGTTAGTAGGTATTTAAAAATAGAAAATTTTAACCTATCAATTTTACACGAGGAACCCTGAAAGAAGGGATTGTTTACAGTTATTAAAATCACTTAGCCCTAGTTCGTTAAAGTCACGCTGTTTCTACTTAAAACTGCGTAACAACCGATAATTTAGCCATATTTTTCCCTTTTCCAAATCAGCCCTATACTTAGCATCTAGACTTTTACGTAAAATTCTACCCTTATTATCTAGTTAGCCTTCATTTTTCCGTTTCGACTTATCATTAAGTCATACTTAAATGGATGTCTTAATTTGTACTTACCTTTAGAGTTCCTTAGCCAAAAAAGTATTTTTTTTCTGTTTCCAAAACGTAAAAAATTAGGATACGTAACGCTATAGCAAAAACTTCTTTACTTTTAAAATCCGGTCCGTAATTTGAAGTGCTATGATTAGTAAGTACCAATGTTTGTTTTTTGGTAAGGTCGCGGGAGTCCATTGGTGCGGGGGCCAGGACGATCTGTGTGGAGAACTTTGGGGGAGGGCCTATGTCCAGCAGTGGATGTATATTGGCTGAATGATGATGTATGATGATGTTTGTTTTTCAAAATTTTGAAAACCGTTTGAATATTATGTTATTGATAAAAAATAATACACTTTTTTGATTTGATATTATCATAAATCTTTACGGTAGAAGAAATACATAACGAGATATGAAGCTTAATTTCTTTGCCTAATGTTTTTTGTGGATTTTTTTTTCAAAATGTTGAAAAGTCATTAAAAAAATTCATTATTTTTCTCATCAGGTAAGTGATACTCCTTTTCACAAACCAACGGATTAAAGTATTTACTTTTGGATTAAATCAATTTAAGTAATGAGCTTTTGTTGTATGTATGATATTTGTATCAAATAAAAAAATGCATTAAAGAAAGTTTTATGAGAATGCCACGAATAAGCACACCTCTGTTATAAACCAATACTGTACGGAACCTTCTTTCCAATTCGTAATCACACTTGACTTCTCTATTTTCATTTCTTTTTGTCCGTCTAATTACATGTTATTATTCCCTAAGGAAGTCGTCACATTTCCCCTTTTGTCGGGAAATTCTAGATGCATGTGATAACATGGAATACATGATTACGAAGCCTGTTGTCAATTACTGAATTAATTGAGAAAGAAATAGCAGGAAATCGTAGCTTGTGTACACAATGAAACTAAGAATTAATGGTAGAGTAAGATCTAAGTGTGTGTTTGAAATTGAATGTTTTTTTTTCTGATAGGTCGTTAATAAAAGACAGAATAGCAATGGGCCCATGATGCTACCTTGCAGTACACCATCTTTAATTTGTATGTAAAGTTGGTGGTAAGTAATATTAATAATAATATCCTCCTAACCGATAGGTATTTTCTATCGACGCAGGACATTTATAGTACTCTCTATCCCTCATATTTCGATAGCACACCAGATCCATATGACCGAAGTATGATTAATAAATTTACACGTCCGTACATATTTACTTACGTATTGGTAAACGTAGTCAAGTGTAGGACGACCTCAGGCCAGATGGAGTGATGATCTGCGCAAGAGGGCTGTTGGAGCTGGATGCGAGGAGCCAAAGATCGATCAAACTGGCGAGCATTTGGAGAGGCCTATGTCCAGCAGTGGACTGCAACAGGCTGATGGTAATGATGATGATGACATATTAACTTACTTTTATGTAGGTACGAATTCCATAAAAAGCAAACTTGCTTCAAAACACAATAGGTCCTACATTTCCTCACAAAACTAAAAGAAAAAACCCAATCACAAAGTTTCCCAATAAATCAGACTTAAACAACATAAATGCTCAAGCTACTTAGTAGGTACACTCTTAATGTATGAGCGGTTGTCTGAATTTATTTATTAAAGACTAGTGGCCCGCCCTCACTTCGCTTCGGAATCGTAATTCAGAAATGAACCAATAGATGGCGCTGTGTCCAATTACATCGCGCAAGCGTTTCGTGTTTTCGGTTTACCTATAAGCCTTGTCGTTGTCTATAGAAGTTATCTCTTTATAAGTCTATAGATGTTTATCAGGTAAAAATTTAAACGGAATAGTTAGAAGTTAATCATAAATAGACAATTTTAACCTATCAATTTTACACGAGGAACCCTGAAAGAAGGGATTGTTTACAGTTATTAAAACAACTTAGCCCTAGTTCGTTAAAGTCACGCTGTTTCTACTTAAAACTGCGTAACAACCGATAATTTAGCCATATTTTTCCCTTTTCCAAATCAGCCCTATACTTAGCATCTAGACTTTTACGTAAAATTCTACCCTTATTATCTAGTTAGCCTTCATTTTTCCGTTTCGACTTATCATTAAGTCATACTTAAATGGATGTCTTAATTTGTACTTACCTTTAGAGTTCCTTAGCCAAATAAGTTTTTTTGTGTTTCCAAAAGTTAAAAAATAGGATACGTAACGCTATAGCAAAAACTTCTTTACTTTTAAAATCCGGTCCGTAATTTGAAGTGCTATGATTAGTAAGTACCAATGTTTGTTTTTCAAAATTTGAAAACCGTTTGAATATTATGTAATTGATAAAAAATAATACACTTTTTTGATTTGATATTATCATAAATCTTTACGGTAGAAGAAATACATAACGAGATATGAAGCTTAATTTCTTTGCCTAATGTTTTTTGTGGATTTTTTTTCAAAATGTTGAAAAGTCATTAAAAATAATTCATTATTTTTCTCATCAGGTAAGTGATACTCCTTTTCACAAACCAACGGATTAAAGTATTTACTTTTGGATTAAATCAATTTAAGTAATGAGCTTTTGTTGTATGTATGATATTTGTATCAAATAAAAAAATGCATTAAAGAAAGTTTTATGAGAATGCCACGAATAAGCACTCCTCTGTTATAAACAATACTGTACGGAACCTTCTTTCCAATTCGTAATCACACTTGACTTCTCTATTTTCATTTCTTTTTTCCGTCTAATTACATGTTTATTTATTCCTAAGGAAAGTCGTCACATTTCCCCTTTTGTCGGGAAATTCTAGCAGCATGTGATAACATGGAATACATGATTACGAAGCCTGTTGTCAATTACTGAATAATTGAGAAAGAAATAGCAGGAAATCGTAGGTTGTGTACACAAATGAAACTAAGAATTAATGGTAGAGTAAGATCTAATTGTGTGTTTGAAATTGAATGTTTTTTTTCTGATAGGTCGTTAATAAAAAGCAAGAATAGCAATGGGCCCATGATGCTACCTTGCGGTACACCACACGCGTTACCTTTAATTTTTATGTAAAGTTGGTGGTAAGTAATATTATAAAAAGGCGAATCGCCAATGCCGAAGCGACAGGTTAAAACGCAACCAAATTGTTTACAGCCTGGAGTGAATATTTTTTGGAGTGAATACTAGGTCTTCACTCTAGCTATAAAAATTTTGCTTACTTCTAGGTAAGCCCGCTCCATCGTACTTTTTCTCAGCTCTAGGTTCAGTATGAAGCCAAGGGCAAGCCCATTTTCAATTGAAAAAAATCAGGAAAACACACTATTAAGATGAGTAAAATATTTAAAAAAATTGGCACGAACAAAGGTCCGTTCCGTGTCCACACCACTGACTTTTTATGCATAAGGTTTATGAATCAAATGTTATTTATAATTTATTTTTTTGAGTTAATGGAATGAAAGTTAAATTGTAGTTTACCATTTATGCCGAATTTCACTATCGCGAACTATTCAGTTAAAAAAATAAACATACATTTTTCTCTTTATGATATTTTTTTGTTTGTTTGAAAATCTAAATGCAGTTTAAAGAATGATTCAAAAGTTAATTATTTCAATTTCGGACATACCGACGGGCAGTAACTAGGTACTATATACAAAACATCTATAAAGGATCATTGAATCTCCACGCGCGCACCTAAATCATCAGAATCCTGCATCTCCAATGCTTCATATTTAGGGATTTCGGGATCCCTGACACACATGATTAATGTATCCAACCCAACCTCGACCTGATAACGGTTTAAGCCTACAATTGATGCATTGCCTATTATCTATGAGATATTAGCTAGTCGCCAAAGCTTTAGGCGAATGTTGAGTGAAATAGGAAAATTATAAAGCAAGATGGCCGCCGCGAGAATGCGAGTAGCCAAAGATCGATCAAACTGGCGAGCATTTGGAGAGGCCTATGTCCAGCAGTGGACTGCAACAGGCTGATGGTAATGATGATGATGACATATTAACTTACTTTTATGTAGGTACGAATTCCATAAAAAGCAAACTTGCTTCAAAACACAATAGGTCCTACATTTCCTCACAAAACTAAAAGAAAAAACCCAATCACAAAGTTTCCCAATAAATCAGACTTAAACAACATAAATCAGCTGGATTATCTCAATAAAAATATTACGTTTTCCGAATACGAACACAGAACAGTCAATATCTCTTATCTGAAACCGCCCTTTGGTCTTCAGTCCATAATTCTGTGTATTTTCTTAAGTTTTATTTGTTTTGGGGATAGGAAAATGTATGGGAATTAGTGAAAAATGTGCCGGACGATATAATGATAGCATTGTTGTTTGTATAATAATATTATGAAAAAGGCGAATCGCCAATGCCGAAGCGACAGGTTAAAACGCAACCAAATTGTTTACAGCCTGGAGTGAATATTTTTTGGAGTGAATACTAGGTCTTCACTCTAGCTATAAAAATTTTGCTTACTTCTAGGTAAGCCCGCTCCATCGTACTTTTTCTCAGCTCTAGGTTCAGTATGAAGCCAAGGGCAAGCCCATTTTCAATTAAAAAAAACCAGGAGAACACATTATTAAGATGAGTAAAATATTTAAAAAAATAACATACATTTTTCTCTTTATGATATTTTTTTGTTTTCATTTGAAAAATCTAAATTGCAGTTTAAAGGATGATTCCAAAGTTAATTATTTCAATTTCGGATATACCCGACGGGCAGTAACTAGGGTACTATATAACAAAACATCATAAAAATATAAATCTATAAAAGAATCATTGAAGTCCTCCACGCGCGCTGCCTAAAGCATCAGAATCCTGCATCGCCAAATGCTTCATATTTAGGGGATTTCGGGATCCCTGACACACATGATTAATGTATCCAACCCAACCTCGACCTGATAACGGTTTAAGCCTACAATTGATGCATTGCATATTATCTATGAGATATTAGCTGGTCGCCAAAGCTTTGGCGAATGTTAAGTGAAATAGGGAAATTATAAAGCAATATAATGGCCGCCGCGAGAATGTGAGTAGCCAAAGATGCATCGGATTGGTGAAAATTTTATGATATTTTGAGACTGCAAAAGGCTGATGATGATATTTTTTTTATTTATTTTTTAACAACCTGGTCTTAAACTAGGGTAACTCCTGTACTATGAGTACCAAATGACAAATTAACTGGGGGCGTCAACCTAGAACACCCAGACCCAAGAAAACTTAGAAAATGTAGTTTTCCTAAATTGATTTGACCGGGAATTGAACCTGGGACCTTTTGCGCTTCGGGCGAATACCTTAGCCACTGCGTCATCGGAGCCGTCAGCCACCGGATTACCGCCGGTCATGGACATAATTAAACGTAAAGCATTACAAATGTATTGCCGGTTCTTACGGGAATAAGCCCTTTTCTTGAAGATATCTACTCTCACTAGGTCGTATCTGCTCGGAAACACTGTCGTTAGAAGCTGGTTCCACAGTTACTGTGCGAGGTAAAAAGTAAAGTGCAAATCTCGATTGAAAAACTCTATTTAAATGATATGGATGGAATTTGGAGTTCTGGCGTGATGCTGATGATGATGGTAACTATCTATACCTACATTTTATAAAACAGCATTTCTAAAGACAACGACTAGGCACGGTTAAACCGAAACACACAACAAACCCTGGTGACATGCAATCAACTCCCAGCGCCATCTATCGGGTACGCTTGGAACTACTAGAAAGTGCGGGCAGGCCACTAGTATTACTACCAATAATCTTTTATCAATAATGTCTAGACATTATTTAACATTATCATTATTATCATCAAAACAAATAAAACTCTAGAGTTTACTTGTTTTGATGATCTAACATGCTAAAGGGGTTTTATTTTATTTTACCTTAATAACTTTGGGACTAAAACGACTCAAATATAACGGTGTAATCCAGATTTATATGAGCTCATGAGTCTTTGCAACATTGAATATCTTATACTAATACTAACAGTCATACCAAGAAGTAATAGCTACCACGGTATGATTGCTACATTGTCGGAGGACAAAGGTCTTGGAGCATACCTACGCGATCAAGTTATGGCTGGACGAACAGTCAGCCGGGTGCCGTTAACAGAAATTCAATTATAAGTTTTACTCCTTGAGACGAAAAGAGTATTGGTTCGCAGACGAGACAATTGCTTTGAAGATGTTTTTGCATTAGAACACTAGAATGTACAGAACATAAAAAAATCATCCAAATTATTAATGACTTCACAGTACCATTTATAAATACATAACTTCTATGGAAAATCATTAACCAGTACTAAATGGTCGTCCATTTATTGAGTATTGTTTGCCGTCATAACATACGAATACTTGTTTTATTCCAATAGGAAAATTGCTTAAAAAGAGAATCAAGTATGATTTCCGAACAAGATTTCTTATAGGTCTCAATAACAGGAATTTCACGTAACATTATATGACAAGTAAGTATGCGTTAGATAACAGAAAACCATTACAATTAAAGAAGTAAACGTGTACGTATGATTAACGTTTAATATGTTTACCTATCAGTGAATCTTCTTAGAATTGAATAGGTAATCAATACTTACTAGATTTTATTACCCTTGATTTAATACAGGATATATCTGAAAACATTTACATGTTCTACCGACCACTCTGAACAACATTTAATGTGTTCGATAACTGTTGGACATTGGCTTAAAAAAACATCTTTTCATGCACAGTCGATCATTTGGCTTCGAGGAGTAGCAAAAATCTATACTAATATAATAAAGCTGAAGAGTTTGTTTGTTTGTTTGAACGCGCTAATCTCCGAAACTACTGGTGCGATTTGAATAATTCTTTTTTTGTTGGATAGTCCATTTATCGAGGAAGGCTATAGGCTAAATAACATTACGCTATGACCAATAGGAGCAAAGACAGAGCGGTAAATGTGTAAAAAACAGGGAAAATTATTCATTTTTGAAGGCTTTCTTTGCGTGCGCTGCGAAAACGGTTCAAGATACACAAAAAATATGTATGAAAGAATTATTCCTCTATACATGATCTAAAAAAAAGTCCGCGACGGCATATGTCTATCTTTTAAGGTTTAGTCACAATGACCGTTTTATGGTACCAAATTTGGTCGAAATAATTTGTTTAAGTTGTATCAACATAATAATATTAAGGGGGTTGTAAGGGGTTAAAAGGGGGGTAAAAAGTTACTTTTCCACGCGGACGAAGTCGCGGGCGGCCGCTAGTAAATAAATAAATAGAATCATTTATTCAATGCCAACCTTATATCAAAAAGTAAACAGTAAATAGACGAATTTACAAAATTAATAGAAAATTAAATGTTGTTCAGAATGGGTAGAAGACGTGGTTAAACGATCAAGTACACCTGATATTTAATTACTTGCGTGTCCTATCTCTTCGTATCTACTCTTTGAGGTATTGCAGTTAAGGCATATATCGCCCGGTTGACTCATAACCTGGGATCCGAGATCGCTTCCAGTTAAGTTTGCGATGCGGTCGCCTTCACTTGAATGTGCCAAGATTGTGGCTTAAGGTACAAGCTTGAACCGGATTACGGCAATGGAACAGTTTCTAAAATCGTTGATAAATCGAGATTTGGTTCTTTTGCCATGGGAGGTAGGTAGTGGCTTGACGGTGCCTCGGCATTGATGATGTCTATGAGTGAAGGTTTGTATTTACCATCAGATGGGCCGCATGCTCGAGTGCATATTCATCTTGATCTGAATAATAATAAACTTCACTTTCTTCATTCTCTTACTTGGTCGGATCCGTCATCATCTTGATGTATTGTCACCGGGTGCATTCTAAGTAGTCAATAGGAGCCTGAGGTTCTCTAGGTAGGCTGGTAGGTGAGGTAAGTCCCCATCTGATTTGTGTAAGTCTTATTCCGGAAAACAAGAGACTGCCATTGCTGAACAAAAGACTTCCTGAGTCTGGCATCAGACGCAGAAGAAGAGTATCAAACGATATCTCACAACTCTTATCAGGATGTCCGTCTATATTGGCCTTGCTTACTGTAAGCAAATGCTTACAGTAAGTTATTACAAGATATAATAATTTCTCGTATGAGCTAGTCTAAAGGATTTAGCCGTCTTAAAAGCACCCATGAGACCAAATCCAATAAATCCCGAACTCGCTCGAAGTTTCCAAATTGTAGCCAAATGTAAATGTTCAACTTAATTGCTCATAAGACATGAAACCATCGATTGATTCATACGAAAATGATCGTAAATGTGTTAGTAATTCATGATAATTTAGTATCGGCAGACAGGATTCAGACAAGATTTAGTTACTTACCGTTATAAGAATCGGGTAAGTATACATTAAACTCTAGATTTTACTTACGAAGTTGTTACTGCTTTCGAGGTGACCGTAGCATAGGTAATTTAGTTATGTTTTGTTATATTAGGTTCTATGTTTTGTTAGGTAGGTAATTCATCATAATATGTGGCAAACGAGTTGACGGATAGTTTGATGGTAAGCGATTGCCACTGTCCATTTACTTGTGTAGAGTTCTGGGTCAAGTCACAAATTATCCAACTACGAGTACCTATTTACTAGTAACTCGGAGCATACATATAATATGTGATACTTATCTCGGGTATAGTAGATGTCCTTTCTAGTATCAATAACCAATTACCATCAGTGTGGCATAAGGTGTAAAAATAATAATCATCACCATCTTCATCAGCCTGTTGCAGTCCACTGATGGACATAGGCCTCTCCAAATGCTCGCGACTTTGATCGATCTTCGGCTACTCGCATCCAGCTCCAGCCAGCCCTCTTGCGCAGATCGTCACTCCATCTGGCCTGAGGTCGTCCTACACTACGTTTACCAAGACGCGGTCTTCACCGCCACCACGCGGTAAAAATAATCCCCGATTTGAAAATCCAAATCACGAACTCAACTTCTTGTTTGTAAGACACATTATTTTTCCGCCGAGTTCGATATTGCTCAAATAAGCAAACACGTCTACTAAATAGCATCCCAAACCCCATTGTCAATTACACACAAAATATCTCGCTGCACAATACAAAACTGACGGATGAAAATAAAAAACACCCCTAAGTGACAATTGTAACACTTGCAGCGGTTGTAGTGTCAATCAGATATCGCTTTTGTTGAAGTGCGGCGGCGCGAGAGAAGCTGTTATTGCTGACTTTAAAGGGCTTGCTGAGATGGGATGTAAGCGCTTTATAGGCAGTCTTCTAGGTGGTGCTAAATGAGGTTGTCAGCGCATTTGCCTTTTTTTGTTTGATAAGTACCAGACGAGCAAATGAATCACCTGACGGAAAGCGATTGCCATCACCCGTAGACACCTGCAACTGCTTGTGTTTGTTCAGTGTCTGGGGGTTGTATGTGTATTGAAGTATTGTATTTAGTGATCCTCTGTTGTACAGGTATTAGCTGTAACACGAGTGCTTAAGCTAGAGCTAAGGAATCAGATAAATAGTATAAGACGTTGTATGATTTTATTATTTGCCTGAAGTTCTCGCAGATTCATTTCGAGAACCACATACAAGAACTTCTCAAGACTACCAAAATAAAGTAGCGACAAAAGCGCTTATTCTGTCAGCCATTTTGATTTCACTTGCGCATGAGTGGATCCAGTGACAAGTGATTCAAACGGGGATCTTATGGGGATTAATTTTCACCAGCAATTGTGGCGACATCTGGTGGATTAGCGTTGACAACTCTAAATAGCATCGTGATTTTTTTTTGTTCGAAGAGGTGTTAAATTCGCCCTAATTCTGTGATTGGGGTTGAAGAGCTGTTTAGTTGTCGGGCATTTAATGTTAGATTCTTTGCTACCGATGAGATTATTAAATAGGTAATATTAGCATAGCTGTATTTGTTTTAATTGAATGGGTGTAGAATGTGGATATTCCACACCATGTTCATAATTTTTTTGTAAAACTATCGTTAATAGATCTTGAAGACTATTCAGTACATGGTAGTACTATTGCTAATATTGAAAAGTGCAATAGTATTGATAGGGAAATTACCGTAATATTGTTAATAGAATACAATAGAATAATCTATATTTCCAAAACTGTAGGTATACAAAATATGAGGAGGCCTAATTGGGGGAAAAGTGTGTTATAAGATTGGCAGCGCGAGTCGCTGCATCAGGTGATCCGTCTCCTCTTCTACCACCTATCATATACAACCTACTAGCTGTTCTTTCTTCCATGTTGATCCCCATAAACCTACCTACATTCCCTAACACAACTTCACCAAACAAATTAACACCTCCAAAGCCTTTTCTCCAAGGAAAATATTTTCCCATTACACCCCATTCCTGTACAAAGATCACGGGTCCCTATTTGTTTTCTAAACAAGAAAGAACATGTTATTGTAGGAGACTAATTGTGTTGACTGTACGTGCCGTTGCGATGAAAATTACTTAGTAAAAGGATATATTTTGTTAGACTGTACCTAAGTCCTTGTTTGATATTCGTGCAAATAACAAAGAGATACTTAGTTAGGCCCGATCCTTTATCGGATAAGGGGCTACAATGAAGAAAAAAGCCTTATTTTCATTGTGGTATTGGACTGACTCCAGGTGCCTGAGAGATGGTACAAATTGATACTTAGGTATTGATTAATGCTACGAGTCCTATGTAATGACAATCTTATACCATAGATATCATCATCATCATCATCATAATCATCAGCAACCCACACTCGTCCACTGCTGGACATAGTTCTCCCTTAACGCACGCCACCGCTCCCAATTTTCGGCCACTCTCATCCAGCCCACACCAGCCGTCGCAGGGCGTCCAATACTACGCTTACCGAGTCACGGTCTCCACTCAAGGGCTTTACGGCTCCAACGGTTGTCAGTTCTGCGGCTAATGTGACCAGCCCACTGCCACTTCAGATTTCTAATACCATAGATATACTCTTGGATAAAAATTGGTTGATTCGCACCTTACTTTTGTAAGTATAGCGCTGTTTAACCAACTGAGTGAGGGTACTAGAAGCCCAATTTGGGGGAAATTTAGTTTAAAGTTAAAAGTTTGGCAGAGCACTTGTGCCTCTACTGGTGTTGAGTCAATCGCTTACCATCAGGTGAATCGTCTTCTTGTCTGCCTCTATCACAACAATTATCAATATCATAGTATAGTCAAGCATAGCATACCTAAGCTAAAATAAATAAAATTGTTGTGTATAGTGTCTCTAAGTTTTATTCAATGGATTATTTCTAGTTTTTTAGTTATGCCAATAAATAAAGCGATCACTAAAAAGTACATGCCACAATAGCAAATAATCAAAACGTTATCATTAAATTCACTTTAAATTTTATCAAAACTTAAAAATTACCATTAAAAGCGATAATTCCTGATAACATCTGAAACAATAAAACAGTTCCATCAAAAAACAAAACACAGCCGACAAACTGGGACAATTTAAAACGCATCACCAACCTTTTTGGATAAATACATTTTAATTCAATAATTGCTGGCCGTATACACATTTCGTGTAATGGCGACTGATTAAATATGATCACGTGACAAATGTCATTTTGACAGATGCTGCAGTAAGTGGAGCTTCAATTGTTTTCGTACAAAAATACAAATACTAGCTGTTTAAGAGACTTAGAACTTTAGTTGTAAAGAAATAAGGTGCATATTGTATGTATGGAAATGACTATCTATTTGTAGGGATGTTGGGTATAGGAGCTGGGGAAATATGAGTGTGTCATTAATTTATTAGTTGATTGTTTCAAATTAGATGTTGTTGGAAAAATCTTGTAATACAGAGTGATTACACTATTGTTAATTAAAATTAAGTTGGTCACAAATTTATTTTTGTAGTAAGTAGATTATAAATTGGGGTGTGTTTCGCGTAGTTTCCTTCTTAATTATCGCCGATATTTATTATGGTTAATTATTTTTAAAATTTTAAAATTTTATGTAAAGTCGGTCGGTCTTATCGCTAATAGTGATCTCTTCCAGACAACCTCGGAATTGAGGGAAAGTATATCAAATATAAATTTAAAATAGAATATGAGAAATACGAGTCGAGCAAAAAGTATGTTACGAATTTTTCAAACATAATTAGCTCGAATCAGTGATCACCAATCCGCATTAGGCAAGCGTGGTGATTAAGCATAATCCCGTCATAGAAGCGATGACTTGATTTCTATGATGGAGGCCTTTGCTCTGCAGTGGGACAGTTGTATAGGCTGACATTTTACTTTTTTTCATATGACTCATATCCATGTTTCTGTAACACCTTAGCTGTTATAAGTCCCAGTCATTGAAAACAAATGCCCGCCACATGTCATCTAAACCGTACAAATTGAAATACTGCACAAAATTCTACCTGCATACACCATTAAATGCAACACAATTAGATATCTAATAACTGGGGTCGTTATTCCACCATTTGTGCATCAACACGCAACTTCGGTCAATGGGCTTCGTTTAATTATAGAAGGTATTATGATAGGAAATGTTTGCAAAACGTTAGATTAATGCTCAAATTATTTGTTTATTTTACTTAGTATCACGATATAAATCGTGGGAGAGCCACGCTTCGGCATGAATGGGCCGGCTCGACTGGAGTGATACCACGGCCTCACGGAAGACCGGCATAAAGCAGTTCTTGCGCTGTGTTACGTCGAGTGTGTGGGGGTGCCGGAGTCCCAACTGGGGGGAAAGAGGAGTAAAAGGTTGGTAGCGCACTTGTGGCTCTACTAGTGTTGTTGTGTTTATGGGCGGCGTCAATTGCTTACCATCGGCATCAGGTGATCCGTTTGCTCGTCTACCACGGCCATAGAAATGAAGTCATCGCTACAATGATGGGATAAGACTTCTTTCTTAATCTTGTCTAATGCGGATTGGTGATGACGAACCCCTGTGTCTCAAAGAAAACAAAAATTAGCTTATAATTGTCTCTCTCCATACCTTCATATACCTATCTGAACTTACAAAAACCACGTAAATTCGTTGCTCTGTTTTGCCGTGAAAGTCGGACAATCAAACAAACACTTTCCCATATAATAATATAGTATTAGTACGGATACCTAATGAAGATTGAAGACTATTGAGTAAATACTATAATTCCACATTCAGCAAAATCCTATTACGCCACAATATTAATCATCACGGAAATGCAAATAAAAGCGATCAGTGTTGCTGACCCCTGTCCGCTGATGGGTGCAAATTATATGACCTCAGTCGAGTGACTAACCCGGCGAGTGGGACAAGTCACGCGAGAATGTCCAGAGATAAAAGATGAATAAATTCACACAACATCACAGACTCTGAAATAAGTAGCTTACCTACTTAAATATATTTGTTCATCTCACGAATGTTTCTCCAGGGTGGGAATCGAGTAAAGTTCCGTACCACTACCTCACGATCCTCTCCCACTTAAGGACGATGAGGGAGAGTCCCAGGAGCTTTAGTCGGTATACCCCCGCCTTCTGCGGGGGGGAGTCCGACATAACCCATCCGTTTACAGACATCCGTCGTCCGTGCACGTACCCATCCGGGTATGCGTAACGCATTTCTCCTGGGTCATAAAAAAAAGGATGGGAATCGAGCTTAGGACCTTTGGCGTATGAAACAGGGTCACTACCGGTTGCGCCCTTCTGCCAGTCAGCCAGGCTAATGACGGGCAACAAGTATTGCAGAATCGACTAAAGTGGCGTTTTCTTATTTCGGAGATCTTAGTCAGCAGAATAAGTAAGTTTTAACGTTTAACCTTAATGATATTATAACGTTAAAACGAACTTTGGCGTATGATTCAGGGTCACTACCAAACGCACCATACGGCCAGTTAAAAAGTAATTTTAAGTAAGCCTATACACTTTCCCATTACAGGGCAAAGGCCTCCATCATAGAAGCATGGAAATGCTGATGAGGTGAGAAGTAAATAATTAATTTCCAATCAAGCAAATCGCTCATATCTTGTCCCTTACTGCAGGGATGCTAATGTTTATAGTATGACTGGAGAGAGAAAAGCACTTAGAGTAATTAGATTGCGGGTAAGGTTAGGACTGTGCCACTGTGCACTTATATACAGGGTGTTCACAGACTTGTTACAAATATAATTCTTAAGCAATAATTATATAATTGGCATTTATAAGAAAGGTTGTGTTGGCTGAAATTTCCTGGGGCATTGACTACTATTAATTCAAAACTGATATTCTTCAAGATATTAAATCAGAAAAGTATATAGGATTATTTATATTAATATAAGGTGTCGAGGTTTTTTGAAATTACTACGAAAAACAGTGCTACCTATTATAAATTACTTACTAACGCGCACATTGTGTATAATTAGTTAACAAAAGTACAGACTAAACAGCAGTCTAAATAATTCCATATTTACAATTGAATCCAACGCTAACAATAATGTTAGAAGCACAACGAATTCGCAATATCAAATAAACTCGCTTTGTTTTCACTAGTGATGTAAGAAAGTCAGTATTTGCATTATCGATAGGACTCAACATTTTACAAATCAGTTCACTAAAGTGTAAACTATTTTATATTGTCTTTTAGAGATTTAAAAACAGAGTATGTAACCATTTTGTGTCAACAAGCATATTCTATCAAAATAAACGATTATCAATAAATTAACGATGTTTCACATAATTATGCTGAAGATAAAATAATATGTGAATAATTCAGTTTTTGTCTACAAACTGGCTACAAATGCGTTTATGATTACAAAAAAGGGTTTAGGTACCAACTTAATATTATTTTTGTTTCAGAAGAAACCATAGTTCACCATAACCTGGCAAACCAGTTTAGAACAAGACAAAGAGGACAGTCTGAAATAGTTAAAACATATATAAATTGTCATAGAAAACAATGTTTCACGTAATTATCTGAAATTGATGATTTACCTATCAATTTGTTCCTGTCTGAAGGTTGCAACACTTGCAACGCCTAGGATGGTAGTCACTTTATTGTAAAAAGTAACTTAGAAAATATGTAAATCTATTCCGAGCATAACCCGGATTCCAAAGAGACGGATTTGGACGCTGAGAAGAACATGTTAAGACGATTATGATGACTTATCATTTATCGATAACAGCATCACTAATATACATCACTAATTTCAGCACTATCCAATTTATTCAGAACAAGAGACGTGTGTTAGCGAACACACGGAATCCTTTCAGGACGTTTAATTAGCTAGTTGGAACATGTTCAGACAATTTTCAGCGGATAAAAGTTTCAGCGTTTTCAAAATAAATGTTTGGAATTGTTTGTTGTAATTGAAAGAGAAATGCTGTCGGGTGAGAGATATTATTTTAATTATACATTGTTTTCGTTCTGCTACGGAATTATTTAGAAATGTTTAAAGTCTTACGTTTTAATAGACCGTAATTGTAGAAGAGCCACGTTTCGGCATGAGAATATCAATCCGCATTAGACAGGCGCGGGGATAAAGCCTAATCCCATCATACTAGCGATGACTTGATTTATATATTGGAGACCTTTTTAGGGTAAACCCTACAGTGGGACAATATTTAGGCTGATCGATTCACGATCTTTTTTGGAATGTT
The DNA here is from genome assembly GCA_014851415.1 of Cnaphalocrocis medinalis. Classification (NCBI taxonomy): domain Eukaryota; kingdom Metazoa; phylum Arthropoda; class Insecta; order Lepidoptera; family Crambidae; genus Cnaphalocrocis; species Cnaphalocrocis medinalis. The sequence continues at coordinate 12,871,308 of CM026294.1, forward strand.
TGCAGGTCATACATACCCCCCTTTTGCAATAAAAAGTTTTCATTCAAATCCGTTCAGTAGTTTTGGCGTGAAAGAGTAACAGACAGACAGACAGAGCTTCTTTCGCATTTATAATATTAGTAAGGATTGAACCAACCGCACCCTGTATATCGCTTGCTCGCCACTACATCACCGTCCCTCGTGGGGCATTACCGTCCGCGGCATTCCGCCATTTTTTGCCGTAAATCTAATTTATTTGTATTAGTTAATGACTTATACACGTCCACCGGTTAAGTATAACTCTTTCGGAGGTTTTCAGGGATTGAGCGATCTTGATACTGATGAAAAACAATTGAATATCTCAGCAGCATTGGCATCTCAGCAGGACTTTAGGGTGAGAGTGACAGACTCAATGGACACTTTGTCTGTTCTTTTGTGCGTGTCAATCTCATATTTGGATCTCACGGCCGCTTACCATCAGGCGGAGTGGGGTCATATTGATTGTTGAGGACAATCAATATATTTATTTATATATATTTTTATAATAAATATAGTAAATTTAACTGTCCGTATAAATGATATGCCGGATGGCGCATTTGGTAGTGACATTGCCTCATGCGCCAAAGGTCATGGGTTCGAGCTGAACAAAAATCGTGTGATAAACACTAGTGTTTGTTCAGTGTTTGGGTGTGATATATCTACATATTTTAATACCTACGTACATATTTGAGTATAGATTTGTTGTGTCATCACTGTAATCAATTAATACAAGATACTGCTATTTAGTACGGAATCAGGTCAATGTATGATAATATCTTGTTTGATTTTTTTTTTATGAATTTTATATTTTCTGTTTGACAGATTGTGGCATAATGTGATTTGTGCCACAGTCTGTCTTTTTTTTTTCGCTGAGCAACGGAGTTCGGATTTTTTAATGTTGCAGAAATATAAATATGGTCTACTAGCGGCCGCCCGCGACTTCGTCCGCGTGGAAAAGTAACTTTTTACCCCCCTTTTAACCCCTTACAACCCCCTTAATATTATTATGTTGATAGCCTATAGCCTTCCTCGTAAATGGACTATCCAACAAAAAAAGAATTATTCAAATCGCACCAGTAGTTTCGGAGATTAGCGCGTTCAAACAAACAAACAAACAAACTCTTCAGCTTTATTATATTAAGTACTAGCGGCCGCCCGCGACTTCGTCCGCGTGGAAAAGTAATGTTATTTAGCCTATAGCCTTCCTCGATAAATGGACTATCCAACAAAAAAAGAATTATTCAAATCGCACCAGTAGTTTCGGAGATTAGCGCGTTCAAACAAACAAACAAACAAACAAACAAACTCTTCAGCTTTATTATCCTAATCCTAACTAATATTATAAATGCGAAAGTAACTCTGTCTGTCTGTCTGTCTGTCTGTCTGTCTGTCTGTCTGTCTGTCTGTCTGTCTGTTACTCTTTCACGCCAAAACTACTGAACGGATTTAAATGAAATTTGGTATACAGATTATCTAGACCCTGAGAAAGAACATAGGGTACTTTTTATTGCGGAAAAAGGGGTTGTAAGGGTTAAAAGGGGGGTAAAAACTTTTCCACGCGGACGAAGTCGCGGGCGGCCGCTAGTATTTTATATTATATTAAGTATTAAGTATAGATAAGAACATTTTGCAGGTGACCTGTTTGCTCGACTCGCCAAGTCACCACCTATCACTTAAAATTTTTAAAATATAGTTTTTTTCTAAAGTATCAATATCCGCTACTCCTCCTTACCATTCGTTTCGGTCGTCGAAGCGTATTGCGAACCAATTATTTTAAGTTTTGTTCCGTGTCCGGGCGTTCCGCGGTTTCGCTGCTGTCCGGCTGTCCATTAACCGGACTTCGCACATTAACCGTACAGTACGGATTTTGCCCGGAATTTTAATGGCCATTAAAAGCGATTGAACTTTTATGTGATTTGGATTTGAAGTGGTTTGTTTTTAATTTGTTTAAGTAATTGTGTTTTGTTTTAGGGGCTATTGAGTTTTTTTTAGTTATGTTTGTATTTGTGGTAAATATAGGTACATTTGGGTATAATGGCATATTAATATGCTTTTAATAATTTATTTAGGTGAGTATGATCGTGATCAGTGATGGTACGAACATTTTACGTAACTAGTCTCTTGATATTTCAGCTATTGGTCTGAACATCTTGAAGTGAGCTTTTTAGCTCAGCTAGAAAGAGCGCTAACCTAAGCTAAGCTTATAAGTACCTATTTCAATACATTTTTTGTTAATGGTCCTTTCATATATACGAGCTTTGATTTATTTGTAGTTAAATATTTTACAACACCCCACCGACCAGTACTTGACAATATTTCTGCAAATAAACCCAATTAAATCAATGTCAAACGCAACTTTGTTTGCAATTACAACTAACACGCGACCAGAAACAGAAATCGAAAACAAAAAAGTCGCTACTCCTTTTCGAAATCGAAAACAATACATTGAAAAGCCCTTGAGGCGACATGTGGCCTCTAAAGTGGCGGTGACAATACTACAAATAAAGTTACTCTTTTCAATTAAACTCATTTATTAATTTTCTATACGCTCCATGCCATTTTTGTCCTTAAAATAATGATTAGCACACGCAAAATTCACCTTTAACACTTTCAAAATATGTTCCAAATTTCGTTGCAAGAATCTAATTTCTCCCGTTGCGGCAGAAGTATAGGATCCATTTATTTAAATATAGGGTGGCTATCGGTTAAAACGTATGTAATTATTGGATGGGGAGGTTTTGGAGGAGACCATGCGTAGTGGATTTAATGAACGATTACAGGACAATGATCGAGATGTAGCAGCCGAGTGGAAGAAAAATTAATGGGGAACGTTTGAGTGTTTTATTTGGAGATGCGTGAAGGTAATTGTAGAATCTTTTTGCTTTTATTATTGACACTTTAGATTCTATTTCAATAAGACTCGTCATTACTATCAATTTATTAATTTTTAGTACTATCTCCAGCGGTGCTTCTTCTCAATTATTTTTCTATGTTTTTGTGGATCATGAAAATGCTACTCGTACAATACTATAATAAACTGGTGCAATTTTTCTTATGATTGCACTTATTGCAATTTTTAAATAAAAAATAATCATTTATTACAAAAGCCATAAAATACCTAATTAGATTTTTTAATAAAATAGCAACAATTTTAAACATATGGCACATAAGACCTATGTATAGGTATAGACAACAGTATTAAAATATAACTTAATTTTTCGCAATTTCAGTGTCAGTAGTGAAAGATTTTCATACCTAAAAGTTAAGCAACCACCTGAGGTTTTACGATATTTGAATAATCATAAAATATTCAAGAACTTCTTTATATCTTCTTAAAAGGCCGTCAACGCATCCACGCTTCTTCTGGTGTAGCTGATGTCCATGGGCGGCAGTGTTGACTTACTATCAGGTGACCAGCTTGCTCGTTTGCCTTCCTATATTATAAAAAAAATACCGCTCATCTCCTACAAATATGTCTTTAACATTAAGCAAACCGTGATTACAGATGTATGTATACAAATGTTTAAAACAAACATAAACGCAATCTCCCACCAAAACACGATAATCGCAGATAACGTGCAGCTACAACAGAACGCCTACGACCTCAGAGGCTGGAACAATGGAGGGTGAGCTGCGCACGCGCCGACGCGTGGCGCGCACGCGGCGAGCGGCGGAAAATTGAAGCGAGCGTCGTGTGGACAGGATGGTGTGGAGACGCCAGACAATTTATAGTGAATATTTTCTTTTTTTTTATGTAGTGTAGTGATTGAGTCTTATCTGCTCATAGTAGTGACAACTTGATTTCTACGATGAAGGCCTTGTGTGGGACAGTATGTAGGCTAATACCTACATTACTTTATTTTTTTAATAGTAGTAAGGCGAAAACGTCCTTTACTGGAGGCCGCGCTCAGAAAGTCACAGCCATTCTTAAAACCCCTACGGTAGCTACGGCTAGAGGTCATCCGTCATGTATGTAGAGGTATTATAGATATCAAACAACAGGTAATTACAAAACAATACTTACACCTCCTGTTCGCATTTTACGCTATAAAATACTTTAAATTATTTTAAGTCTAAGCCTAAGAAGGAGTTGATATCAAAAAAATAGCATTTTTCTTACTGTATTATTACTTTAAAGATTGCTGTTAAATAAATTCCATATTAAATGAAAAAATATACATTTAGTCTCCATATCTTTTCCTGTCCACACTCCTAAAAGTCTTCCATTTACGTACGTTTGATTCGATTCTGATTTTGTCAATGCGATCGTAAAACACTAGTCGTGTCGCGATTGTTTTTGTACAATTCCGCCGGTGTCCCTCGCCTTAACTCATTTGCTATGGGGTGTTACTCAGTCCGAAACTTGATTGCGCGTGACACTTTTTGTTGACGCTATTTTTAGGATTCCGTTGTAAAAAAAATTATGTGTTATTGAAAGTCCATTTTGTTTGCTATTATAATTAGTATAATCTTTTTTGTGTTAGTGCAGCCATAAAAAAAATCTGTTACTTTTTATATTGAACTGTTTTCTTTTTTCAAAAAAAAAATTAAAGCTTTTAAGCCAACAAAAAATTCCAAAAACTATCCTTCAAAATTAAGAAAAGACCTTTAACATAAAACACAAAACAAAACTTACGTAAGGTTATTATCCACTTGCCCAAATTTTGCAGAAACCTCATACCTATTAAAAATAACTTTTTTGCTTATTTTTTTATTTATCTTTTTCATTTATTTTTCTTTTCCTACGGGACACTCAGCATGCGGATCCAACTCCCCAATGCCAGGGTTTTTTTACTAAACCTTTGTTATGATATTGTTATCTGTTTTGTGTTTCGGTGTCTGAGGAGCGTGGCGTAGTTTTGATCGACTGTCAAATTTACATTATAATGTAGTGACAATGACAGACGCGTGAGAATGTTTTTCTTGGTGTTTTCTGGTGTCAAATTTTAATTGAGCTGTAATGTAATCGTACTCGTATTTAGTTTAATGTTGTTATAAAACATCGCTGTGAAGTTACAAGTTAAATTGTTGGTAGGAATTACCAAAAGATGTAAATATCAAATTTTGTATTAATACTTTATTTGTTCAGAAAGTATTGTATTAAATTCGGTAGGAATAAGTTTACACTTATCTGATTACTGGCTGGCTTTTTTAATGTTTTCTAGTTAATCATCTGTTGACAGATTTTTTTGGTACTTTTTAAATATTTTTTGTTTCTTTTGATCAGTCAGTTGTGCAAAAAGTAAATCTGCCAATGTCTTAATTTCATACATTCTTATTTGCAAATATTTTTTTACTTAGAAATCAGTGCCTCTCCAACAGGGCCAAACTAAGAAAGAAGTGTTTTTTTTTAATATGAACCGCCGATTTTTTACCAGTATTTTTCTGTCAATGTTTGTGAAACATTTTTTATACGCCAAAGAACATTGTTTCACAAACAAACTGTTGCCATTATTTCCGCAAACCCTGCCACGTCTTGCCTAAGGTCATATCCCACATTGGGGACGCGGCCGCTCTCCCATGAGTAATTCGATAACAATTTATAACAAACAAAAGTTTTTTTTTGTATTTTAAAGATGGTATTATTTTGAGGGTTCCGTTTAGTTTAAAAAAGTCAACAAACTCTATACATGTCTTTTTTAAATTTTTTAATAGTTTTTTCTGTAAATTTTAATGCATATTTTATTAATTAATTTAATATTTTTGCAATGAATGCAATGAAATTACCTACTGTTTTATTATTTAAGCGTGACCATAATCTTACCAGATGGAAAGTAACGATAAGGTCTAAGGTGTGTGTGTGGTGTCTAAGGTGTGTGCGTTCGCCTAAAAGATAGATAGATAGATACTCTTTATTGCACAACACATTACAGAACTTAATGCTAATAGTAATTTACAAATACAATATCGGCGGCCTTATCGCTGAAAAGATGATTATTCACTTTTATCTTAGTGTCAATTTTGTTACGATCATGGGCTTTCAAATAAAACTTTAGTCAGTCAGTAATAATATTAACATTTTTAACGCGTTTATACAAAACGATACGATTGATCCAATTGAATTTATAATTCTATCATTAATCCAGAGTTTTTTATTAAAAAGTCAAAGGTAGATTTTTGGAATAAATTTATTTTCGCGAAGACCCCTAAAAATAAAAATCGTGCATACCCATCTACAATGTTTTATTCATTGCTACACTTTCGAAAATTGTTATTGTAATTTTTTTTGTTCCCAATCGCCTGCGGCGGTCGTGTGTCGACATGTTTCTCTAAATAGTCGACTAAATAGTCGAAATAATGTAACTAAATTAGTGTAGCAGTTGAGGGTTGATTTTTTCGTGGGAATTAATTGTACGTATTGACTTCTGATAAACATTTTAATTGTATTGTTGGCACCCGTAAGGGGGCTTTTGGGAGCTTATGTTGGCAATAAAAGATCGGTGAAATTGTTGGTTTTGTTACCTTAATTTGCTTACTGTATCATCTATCTTTCATTCTAATAAATCGTTGATGACTAGATAACTACGATGGTTTTGAAAGTTACCTTTAAATTACAAACTCAATCAATTACTCTACCTATTATTTTGAGCAACATTTATTCTATTACTTTTCGAAATTATCATTAAAGTGGGTCATGAGACTCGGTCGTTTTGTATGGGGAGTCCCAAAAATTTTCGACCAAATTTCAAAAGTTCGTAGAACAAAAGTGGTTCAGAAAAATTGGTGAAATGTCTACCAATACACCCTTTATAGTCTGACATACATTCGAAATCTACGGATATTTAGACCTCACTTCTTAAATAGTGCGATAAATATATTGTGCTCCTTAAAAGCAAACCTCTCTCCTAGGATTAGGAATCTACCCTTACTTGCTATGACACAGCATATTTTACTCGTATCCAAGTCAAAACTACATAAACAGCAAACTTCAGAAAATCCAAACATTTTCACATCAAACATACATCCCCTAACTCCTGCTTAGTTTCCTTATATTAAAGTTGCGTCGTCACTCGTCATTCAACACGAATGGGTGTAACTTCAATACCAACTAGAACCGAGGATAAGCCGCGATATTAGAGATAACTCCACGCAGAAATTGACCGAGCTTCTGTTTGGCAGTCGACAGGAATGTAAAGTTAGATGCAACTAGAAGGCACTAATTAAACTATAGGTGTAGCAAATAACCGTGGGAGAGCCACGCTTCGGCATGAGCCGGCTCAACTGGAATGATTTCACGGTCTCACTCGGGTGAAGCAGTGACTGCGCTGTAAGTTAGTAGGGACTGGTACCGGAGGCCCGATTGGGGAGAAAGGGGTTAAAGCACAAAACATGATCCGCCTGCTCGCCTGCTACCTATAACATAAAAAAAATACACACAGAAAGTAGGCTGCCCACTAAGAGCTAAAACGTGTCATGTCTCACTCACGCAAGCGAACTAACGGGGAAATACGCCTTTTTGACCACATTAATTCTGTCGAACTGTCGAGGTCTGTGGTAGAGGCCGCGCGCTTATGTAGTCATGCCGGGCAACAACCCTATCATATGTCAACGAACTCTTCTAAATTCAAAATCAGGCTGAGTCTACCTTCTGTGTGTAATTATTTTGTGGTTAAAGGCTGGTAGTGCACTTGTGACTCTACTGGTGATGCAGGTGTCTATGGCCGGCGGCGATCGCTGGCCATCAGGTGATCCGCCTGCCAATCTTAACGATCAGCCACGTACCTACGTGGCTGATTGTTAAGATACGAAGGGTATTAGTGCTCAAACACAAGTGCACTCTTTATTCTATCTCTTCTTTATGTCACACTGGTGTCCTATCAAATTAAGAGGCCCTAACCCTCTTAATTTGATAGGACACCAGTGTGACATGACCGAAGAGAAATTGGGCGCAGGACTAACGGCCTGACGTGCTTTCCGAGGCACAGGAGTACAAGACTACCAACTTCCAGACACTGAGAATTTTTGAACAGAAAAACTCATGTACAAATTTATGGTCCAACCCGGGGTTGGAACGCGGAAGCCTACTGCGCCGTGCTCGCAGTAACCGTATAAGAAAACCTTAGACAAAATCTTCGCACCATTTCTAGTAATTCTAGATCTTGTAAACATTTCCATATAGGCGTCGGAGCAGGATTAGTATCTTGCAGATAAATGTCGGGTGTCGGCCCGGGGCCCGGAGTGCGGCTGTCTGTCTGTCGTGCTTGAATAATGCATCGACGTCGCACTTCACTGACACTTCTCAGTTGTCAATGCTAGCAAAGCAATAGGCTATTTCATCATCTTCCTGCCCTATTCCTAGGTTATCTGGGGTCGGCGCAGTATGTTTTCTTCTTCCATTCGTCTCTGTCATTTGTCATAGTATCATCTACTCCCTTTTCAGTCATGTCTTTTTTGATACAATCTATCCATTTGACTGTGAATCTCACTATCTATAATGCATCATTATGTTTGTTCTGTTATAGGTGTTGTCGACAACTCTTCTAAAATATAATCACTGGACATTGGCCGTCGAAAAGGGTTTATGGACTCTTTGGATGACTAGAAGCTCTTTTGATGTAAGAAGAAGGCATAAAACCAACCCTGATAAAGACTCTTATTATTGGAGGCTAAGGCTTACTTTAGTTCACTGCAGTCCCCACCGAAACATTCAATAATAGGTAGACACTTCCTCAACATCTCATAAATGTCACTTTAAATACCAAACAATCGTCCCACTATTGTCACAGGACCCTTTGACCCGAACAATCCTCAACACTTCGGAAGCTAGATTAAATTTACAATTCACACGTCAAAATTGAAGTGTCCATAATTTATCGAGTTTCAAACGTATTCCCACGAACGCACGTGTGTATGTACTTGCAACCGTCCTCTCTTGGAGGGGTCTCCTCGACCAATATTGTCTTTGAGGACACCCCACTTGAGTCTTGACTGTTTAAGGGTTGATTCGATGGGAGTGTAATTTGAAATTTGTGTCACGGTGTATGATAAGTGGTTGTCATGTAGTTGTATCCGAATTCGATAATTTTTTTTTTTTATTTTAAGACCATTCGACCATAATATTAATGATTTTGGTAGTGCTCCAATTAAGGGTGAAAAGTTCATTATAAAATTTCCGCTGTCATCAACGTGATTAACAAGGAGGTTTGAAATTACAAGGAAACTTCCTAAAATATCCTAATTTGGAATTAGATGATCGGTGTGAAATATTTGGCATATTTTTTTAGTGCAGCAAATCGAGCCTTAATTTAATAAAATGCAAATAGATTTGATGAATCCACTCACCACTCGCAAGTAATGTTATAATGTACCTGTAATTTTATGACACCTAGGTATACAAAGTCGTGTCATGGTTATGCACCTTTACAAAGTCATGAAGAAAACATCTTTTAGACTACCTTTTCGTTACTATGACAATAATCCCAACTATTATCCTCCACCGCAAGCCCACAAAAATCGCCAACATCAAAGATCGGACAACAATCGAATACTTTCTCTATCCCTTGTTAACGTCCACTAGAAACCTGGACAATACGATACCAATAATCTCTCCCTATTAATTATAATTGACATATTTCGTACTTCGTCGGCAATTTGTCGATGGTCTGAATGGCCACGTGACCTCATGTTTGTTTTGATGTCCTCGGGTCTGTTCGACCGGCCGGTCTCATTAGGGGGTTTTGTAGTGTTCAGATTGTTTGGTGTAATAAGAGATTGAGAGTGGAGTTATTGAGTGGTTGCTTTAATATTACGTGTGATGGAAAATAATAGTTTATTATAGTTGATGCCATAAGTTAGCATTAAAGATGCCTGTAAGGGCGTAGTCACTCATGAGTTTATGTGTCCTTATTAGATAGATATCAACTTATTTTGTACATTAAATTGTACATTAACTTTCTGTAATGCCTAGTCCTTAATATCAATTATCTATATTTGTCGTTTCAACATCACAGTTTTTATATCAGTCCCTCTTTAGATACAGATTAAAAGTTATAATATGCCTGTAACTACGATTTTTTCTGTAACAATTTTTTTTTCAAAGATCCGAAATAATCACGCACGCACAAGATCGGACGCTCCCATCAACCCTCTCTCACCGCCAGCGGTAATTGCGACCGGGTTGTAAAAATTTACAACTCCGCTTCCGCAGAGACTATTGTGATGCTGATGCGACTGACACATAGAGGGCGCTTCTCAAACTGCCATATTGCTTTAAGTGCAAGCGTGATTAATTTTTATGCCGGAAAGACTATAATCATTATTATGATTGCTAGGAACAGTCGTAGTTATAATGTGTGCTCACTAGAAGGCAAAAAAAAATATCATTATAAGACTAGTTACACAGGAAAATATTACTAATTGATTTAAAAATCAGAATCAGAGCTAGAAACAAAATGTCTGATTAGTTAAAAACTTATGCTATAGCATTGTAATGCTAAACTTGTAAGTTGTTATCGATTTAAAAACAGTTTGATTACTTATATTTTTTTAACGTATTTGAGATAACATTTCACAAAGAAGAAAAATTCTCATTGGAAAATCTGTATCCGGTTTTTTGAAACATCTGACTTCAGCATGTTGAGAACCAATGCAAGCGCAAACAGTTTAAACCTGGTAACGACACCGATAAATGCGACTAATGCCGTTTTTAACGAACCCAGAACCGACGCAGAAACTTTACAGTTGCGGTGTTATAGACCCGATACGGACAATAAAGGGTTAAGGGCGACAAATTTTGCTGACGTAAACCTCCAATTCTTGTGATACTTATGATTTCTTTTCACAGTTTTACATTCTTTTTCCATGCATGGAAGTATTTTTTATCGTTGAAAATATTTCTACACTGATCTACACACTCATTATGTGACTTGTATTATTATATTGCATGAATTGAACGTTATTATAAAAATTATGTCTTTTGCTTCTGCAAATTTGGCGCATAAATCATTGAGATTTCCATGCTCTAAAATTAAACACTGAAAATTATTCCTTGATCCTTCATACTTTTTTGACTTCTTTAATGAGCTGTTTGAGGTTAAAATATAAAATAAAAGATTTGTAGTAACTTAGGTCCCACATTTTGGAAGAAAGAAGTTTAATACATGGTTTATTTTGTACTTTTGTCATCTTTACTACAACCATACTACATTTTACTATGTATCTGCTCTACAATATACCATCTACCAAATCAATGAGTCACAGAAAATATCTCAAATGACCGTCGTCCGTCACATTCTGACTTGACGTTTTTACAACTAGAATAAATGTCTTTGGCAGCAGCGCATCGGAACCCTTTCGCTTCGGAAGTCAGTCGTCGATATCGTAAAACTTTACGATTGGCTTCCTGCAAATTAACGTCAGCGACGTCCCCTGACATATTGACTATGAGCTGAGATAGTTTATTTCTTGCTTTCCTCGGATAAGTGCCTTTTGGATTGTTATTCTCTCCTTTTGCTACTTACCAATCTGTTCAAGATATTTTCGGAAAGAAAATTTTATTCATTATTTTTCATGAGACGCACCATAACATTTTCTTATTACTATTTAGTGCTTACTACCTGAAACTAACTAACTTCATAGATTAGCGCGGCGACCTACATAATTATAATGATGATGAGTTTTTGTCTCCAATAATAGAGTACAATGAAAGAAACAAGAAATGCTTTTTCTTTTTAATATAAACTCGTACTTACTTACTTTATAATGTTTTGACTATTTGAGACTTGTTCCTTGTTACAAACCTTTCAAGTGGCTTAACGGAGTTTATATTTCACAAAACATTTATAGGTACAAATATTTATTACCTTCAGTGATGTTATTAAGCCACATCTCAGCACAAGTGGGCGGCCCAACAATAAATTTTAAATCCATTAGCAGTTCTGCAAGTACACATGTTCGGGGTCGGCATTCACTCCATTTAACTTTACGAGGTTTAGATTCGGTGAATTGTAGCCGCTCTGATTTGGGGCTGAGGGCGTCTACTTGAAAAGTTTTATTTTTTAAAAGGCCAAAATTGAATTGTACTTTTTTATTTCGACAGCTTTTTCATTTCGTTTTGTTGGATTGAAAACATCCAAATGATGAATCATAATATCTAGATTGTAGTAACAGTGTTCTAGCAAATCATCACTATATCAGAATCGCCATTTACTATCGTAATTATTGAAATTACACTTTCATACAATAGTTCAATATAATTAAGAAAATCTAGTCTAGCAGTGTAAATTTAAGATGGTGGTACAATATTTAAGTTAAAAATATAATTTATTTATCAATCTTTTATGAAAACATGCCATTTATTCTCGCAGTTGAATCCGTACCTAATATCAAACATAATAAGATTATGAACAGCTCCACTAAATGCATCAAAAAACACTAATACACACAAAAGCCAACGAAACCCATTCGACCATTCTAATCCAATAAACTCTTTAACGCATCCACACTCAATAATTTTGTTTTTCCCTCGGCCACTCCAATTTGGTAATATCCCTGCGTCAAAATTCAATTTACGTAAAAAATGCTTTTTTTCTCCACTCTCTCCCCTACGAAGTCATTCAACCGAAAAGTATTAGTGTCAGAGTCACAGCTAACCCCTTATGCATTGTGCAATTGCATTCATCTTTTATTTTTTCCTTGCCAATTGTCACATTATATTTCTCGATGATAAACGATTCCTTTACTAAGTTATCGATTGTTTGTGGTAAGACGATTACGCTTGAATCGATTTCAATATCAATTACGGTGGTGTTGTCAATTTGAAAGGCCCCACCTTTGAGATTTTAAAAGCATTAATAGTTTTGAAACAAAATTAATAGTGGTTAATAGTAACAATACCCCTTTTAAAATCATTATTTATCTTTTGAAATTACAAAGACGAAGCAGATCCCAGCTTCTATTTATTTAACATCAAATATACTTATTATTATTTATTTTTCGATGATTTCGATCTTATTATATTTAGTTTTCGATGGCTTAAAAATAAACAAAACATTTCTGTTAAATTTTGATGTAGTGAATGAAAATAGATAATCTTTTTTTTTTGTAATAATTATACTTTTAGATGTCATTCTGTAACTAATCTATCGAAAGTTACAAAATAATTTACGACTCTCAAAACTATACACCCACATCTAAACGCCTGTTACAAAAGCACATAAATATGTCAACTTAAAGTAGCCAAAACAAAATGTTAGATATTTTCAAAATTGACCCCTTGTTAGAGGTGCGTAGCGAATTTTATAACTATCACACTTGGATTTTGTGAAATGTCTTTAAAAATACATTGTCCGTGAACGCTGGGGTCATTTTGACCCGGTCACGGCAATTGTTAGGTTAACAAAGGCAATACTTATTTTGTAACACATAACAAATTATATTCCCTACAAAATGTAACGTGTAGGTAATTCCATAGTTTTTTTTTTTTGTAAAAGTGATATACACCAAATTATTAATCAGATCATCTGAATTATGGTTTTACGTTTTAGAAACTATCCAAAACGTGCAGGTTTACTCACGAGGTTTTCTTTAACCAGTGAGTTAAATATGGTAGACATATAGATTTTAAAAGCCAGAGTTGCATGCTTGGGTGTGATTGAACCACGATCCCCCGCATGAATGCGCGTTCTGCCACTGAGCTACCATCACTCTAACGTAATTAATTATACATTTTTGTGAAAAAATGTAGGCTTGTAGAAATATTTTAAGACAGAGGTAAGCTTTCTAATTTATTGCATAAATACGTGACAGGGCTCCTGGTCCGTAGATTTCGACCATCAGCCATTTATTTAGTCACGGTCAAGACATTGTTTCTGGACGCAAATCTGTGGACCACGTGCGGTCATTTTGGCCGACACGGTCAATTCTGGCCATTATGACCGGTCGGAAGTTGGGGGGTTAACAATTGATATTGTAACATCTGTATTTTGGGACTTAATAGTTATTGACTTTGAACAAGTTATTTGTGGCTACAATAGGATATTATTATGTAGTTTTTAGCTATATTATGTCAAAATTTAGTTCATTTGTTAACTAATTTAACATCGTAACAATTTTTTACACAAATAATCTCATACATTGACCTGTCTCCGTACTAAGTAGCTTAAGCACTAGTGTTACAGATATCAGACAACAGTGGACACACAAATATAATACTAAAGTATACAAAATTAGTAAATCAAATTACGTCTCGACTTTATTACTAATCATAGAAATTACCTATATGCTAAGACGTCACGTTTTTAATACCTGTAACTTTCATCATCATCAAAAGGAGTCATTCTCAGATTGTTTTGTTAGAACAGACAAGAACGACAGCACCATATTTAATGAAGAATGAATTTTAATATTTTTTTTTGCAAATCATTAACAGAATAAATCAACATCAACAAGCTTCAAAAACATAATATAATGTAACTTCCCATCGTTACAAACTTAAATCCACTAAACGCCTCTTAACATTATAAAAATGACATCAACTGTAAAATGTAACTGTCAATAACACTCAATCGTATCCCCGGGAGCTGTCAAATGTATCGAGTTGCTTAATGGTCTGTCAAAACATATAATCTGTTAATGATGTGATCTGAGCTTCGAATCTCTGATAAATGGTGTGATGAAAACTTTTGGACACTTCTCATAGTTTAAATGTTTCGGAATTTGCAGGATTTTATTGTAAAGGGAGGCGAATGATCAATTTGGTAGTGACCCTGTCTCATACTCCAAAAGGTCGTCGGTTCGATCGATCGAACACTTGTGCTTTTTTTAAATGATATACTGTGGCAGACAAGCCGACGGATCACCTGATGGTAAGCGAATACCACCGCCCATGGATGCCTGCAACACCACAAGTGCACTGCTTACCTTTTAACCCCCCTTCCCCTAGATTGGGCCTCCGGTACTCTCATGAACTCAACGAAGCACAGCGGAAGCGATGCTTTACGCCGGTTTTCTGTGAGGACGTGATATTACTCCGGTCGGGCCGGCCCATTCATGCCGAAGCGTGGCTCCCCACTTTCAGATGCTGCTTGTTCAGTGTCTTGGTGTAATATTATGTATTTAAGTATTATATTTGTGTTTCCTCTGTCCTCTGAATCTGTAACACAAGTACTTAAGCTACATACATAGTACGGAGACAGGTCAATGTATGAAGATGTTCTAATGACTATAATATTAATTAATCACCACAAATAAACGAAATCAAAACTATGATTAACACTAGTGCGGCTTGCGTGTGGTCTATCAGGCCCCCTATTTTAACTAGAGCCGGAAGGGTTAATTCATTAAGGCTAATTAATTAATTTGCAGTGTAATCTTCACATTATCTTCCCACTTAAGTGACAGTTACATGACGTTTGACGTGATGTGGGTGGCAATTATTTATTATCTGTGGTAACATCGCATTAATAGTCTATGGCATCATGCTGGTTTAGTTTATAAATAGCTACAAAATAAATAAACAAATCTCGCAGTAGTCTGAAGTTCAATTTGCCTCTTTGAAAAGTATTAATTCAATCATTTACGGTTTTTTTTTCCATTTGCTATCCTTTTTCTGCCGTGATGTCTGGAAAATTCTATAATGTCAGCTTGCATTGCACTAAGGTAAAAAAGTCAAGTACGTATCACTTGTATACGTCCTATACGGCAAAGACCGCACCATAGAAATTAAGTCATCGCTACTATGATGGGAATAGGCTAAATCCGGATGCCTAATCCGGATTGGCGATCACAAACCTGAGATATGTTCGAAAACTTCATAAAGCTAACAACAAGGCTGGGGCATCGACCCAAAGTGAGGCTTGGCCTGTGATAATACGACCTAGATGAAGATCTAGGTCGGTACCGCGCCACCACCTGCCAGTCATCAGCCTGGCAGGCTCTTTACGCAAACTTTCTCAACTTTAACCCACTAGCGTTATATGGATGGCCAACTAGCCCTCAGCCAAAAAAAAACTCATAATATAAACTTAAAAACAGATCTTCAACCTCTATTTCTACATATTAAGCTAACTCCTACTTCAATCCAATTAAATAGAAAACGCAATTTTACTGCCCGCAATAAAATCGGCCACGAAGTGGAAAACTTGCGTATAAAAATTTGAGTGGTTCGGACTCTGAAAATATGACGGTGGGACGACACGGATCGTAAACGGCGGTAAATAATACAAAACACAATAAGTGGCAGTATTGAGGGAGTGTAGTGGGTTAAGGTTTGGGAGATACTGGGAAACGGGAAGACTTCTTCTTTGACTGGCCGGATGGCGCATTTGGTAGTGACCCTGCCTCTTTCGCCAAAGGTCGTGAGGGTTCGATGCGGACCCTGGACAAACATTAGTGTGGTGAACACCTGTGTTTGTTCAGTGTCTGGATGTAATTATATGTATTTTTTTTTATGTGATAGGTAGCAGGCGAGCAGGCGGACCACCTGATGGTAAGCAATTGCCGCCGCCCATGGACACTTGCAACACCAGTGGAGTATTTAAGTATTATGTGTGTTCCCTATGTTGTGTGATATCTGTGACACAAGTGCTCAAGCTACTTAGAACGGAGTCAGGTCAATGTATGAGATGTAGTGTTGTGAGATGTTTTTTATCGAATCGATGGCGATAAAGTTACATTTTCTCAGCCCAATACTCCGCCACGTGTACTGCGCTGTCGGTGGCCTGCAGGAGGTCATGTCATCATATTTCCAACTGTCTGGGCATACAGGGCATACCAGAAGGTGGGCCATGGTGTGGGGGCCGGCGCCGCACTTGCATAATCCCATTTGCACAGGTTGACCCTACATCGGCGGACCTTTGTGCGCAGCCTGTTAAGGGACTTCAAGGTCTACCACGGAAAATTGTAATTATTTATTGTTGCAAATTGGGGAATGTTCTTCTCAACTCTAGGGTTCAGTGATGAAGCCAAGGGCAAGTCGCTCTCCCACAGTTCAAATGTAGGTACATAATTATTTTGCATCGTCTGCGAATCACTTCATTACTGATTTGAGACCACCTAAGACAACCGAAGATAAACTCATTGTGTCTCAAGCCTTAAGGCGAGTTGACACTGTCTTAGGCGTCATAAGGGCGCGTTCACACCGAGTCGCAGTCGTAAACATTTACGACCGGAGAGGGATTAACTCCGGACGTATCCGGATATATCCGGTTTTATTAAAAAACGTCTATCTGTGTGTTTGTCGAGATCGTAATCGTAGAATTGATGGTATTTTAGTTTTTGTTATTGTTGTATTTTATTTATTAAAACAATGCTATTTGGGATTAGATTTTATCAAACTGGTTGGATAGTATTTTGTAAATACATTTTTATATCAGACATTTTTTTTATTGACTGGAAGTTATGGGACACGAGGCAAATGAGTAAACGGTTTACCTGATGTAGCGGTTACCGCCGCCCATGGACATCTGCAACACCAGAAAATCACATGTCAACCTAGTACACCCAGACACAAGAAAATTTTAAAAATGTAGATTTTTAAATTGACTTAACAGGTTATCAAACCTTTCGCGCGTCAGGCGAACACCTCAGCCACTGCGCCATCAAGGCCGTCAAAAAAGATTGTGTTCTATCTTTTTTATCGAATAATTACCAGACTGTACAACTCTAAGCAAACCTGGAGCGACAGTTTTGTACGATACAAGAAAATTCACGTTAAAATGGGTGATTTTTCCTACCAAAATATCAAAGTTCCGGTCAAGCACATTACTCTCTATATGGGAATACTTCATAATCCCTGTTCTCACACACTATTAGGTTAACCTCATTAAGAGATGCTGACCAACTGACCGGCCAAATCGGATTACTGACCAGTGCCCACTCAGTGCCCGTTTTTGGGTTGAAAGGGGTAAATCGGGATGTGCGAAGTATAGCGAATTTGAGATAATGCGGTTAAGATATCGTGGGAAAGGCCCCGTTTTATTAGGGTGGTTTACCTGGGTACAAACAACTACACGTTGTTTTATTTTATATAGGTAGGTATTAGAGCATTGATGAAAGAAGGAATGGAGCACATAAACAAAGGAAGAATAGGAAGGCAAACGAGCAAGCGGTCATCTGATGGTAAGTAAACACCACGAATGTTGAAATTTAAAACAAAATTCACACAATATACTATCATACACTGACGTGACTGCATACTAAGCTTAAGCACTTGTGTTATCTACTGATACCAGACACCAGAAGATCACAATTAATACGTATATTTCACCCAGACACTGAACAAACCCAAGTGTTAATCACATAAAAGTTTGTTTAGGTTAAAGATCGAACCCGCGTCTTTTGGCGTATGAGACAGGGTCACTATCAAATGCGCCATCGGGTTAGTCCGTATTAATATTGGACAATACACAAATAATACTGAAAACATTATTGAACTGATTTAACTGTGGGAGAGCCACGCTTCGGAATGAATGGGCCGGTTCGACCGGAGTAATACCCACTGCCCTCACAGAAAACCGGCGTGAAGCAAGCCCCTGTGCTGTGTTTCGCCGAGCGAGTGAAGGTACCGGAGGCCCACCCGGGGGGAAAAGGGGATAAAAGGTGGCAGCGCACTTGGAACTCCACTGGTGTTGCAAGTGTCCAAGAGGGGTAGGCAATTGCTTACCATCAGGTGATCCGCCTGCTCGTCTGCTACCTATAACATAAAAAAAAGGGTGATCGAGGTCAAATGCTTGTCTGTCGTAGAAAAAAAAGCACACACTAAAAAACCTTGTGTCCACAATATGACAGTAAGAATAAAGCACGTTTTATTTCCTTCACCAATACCAATATCTTTAAGAACACGTAAGTGCACATTTCCCCCCAAAAAATAGAACTAAAACCCACAAAAAATCAACAAAAGAAAAATATTAGCCCCATAAATTAAGCCGAGTACGTTATCACGAAACCTCTATTTGTCCAATAAGTCCATGGAGGTCCAAAAAGTGTGTTAACAAACAAAAAAGATTTATTTTCAAGTGTCAGATAAGTCCATTCACATTTTCCTCGAATCTCGACGAGGTTGTTAAATAAATATAGTGGAAAAACCCAATAAAAGTGGATGGCCTAATCGCTACCCGATATTTTTCTTGGGATATCTTTGAAGATTTTCCTTTTGGAGTTTGTTAGAAGAAATAGTGTGGATACGGTCGGATTTTATTCTTGTTCACAATCATTTTTGCGAAATGCTTGATATCGGAATTATCTTATTATCTTATAGAGATGAAATCGGTGATTCAATTACCAATTTCATCTTCATAAAAATAAGGTTAAAATAGGTTAGTAAACTAACTTTGAGCTAGGTTTTTTTTTATTCCCGCATGGCTATTTACTCGTCTTTGTAATTTTATGCTCCATACAATATTTTATGCGTGTCCACAATCTTATCTATTTCGGCATTTGTGCATGCTCTCCAGCCATCGTCTTGTAGTTTTACCAGGCCCAGAATTTCTTTCCCAACGATTAGAGTTTTTGTTTTCCTTTTAAAGTTATCATCTCGGAGAGGCCAAGGCGCATCGTCTTCGCTGGCTTGGCCATCTCAAAAAACTGGACAAGGAGTTTCGGGTCAATACTAATATGTTATGCGGTTTTTTTTAATACTACAGATCGAGAAACAAGCAAGCGGATCACCTATGTAAGTAATCATCACCACCGACCATGATCAGCCTCTTAGAAAGAAGTACGCTATTCTCTTGAAGGTCCCTAAGTCGATTAACATCTATCTACTACTACATTAGAGGCGTATATGAACCACGTGTCTCTCTTAACCAACTCCTTCAGTATTTTTTTTTTCAACCTTAGTAATTTAACCGTACCGTGTCCACACTAAGATTATTAGATTCACCCACCGCTGCATGCTTTTATCACCCGCGTTATAGTAAGCGATCGACGTCGTGTTATCGCACCCTTATTTAGGTGCCCGCCAGTTCGCAATCATATAAACATACGCTATCTGGAGAAATTATTCGTTATTGAATCATTTTTATATTTTCGGATATGGATTTTCTCTCTGCAAATAAATTTGGGCTCGCAAACATTTAACTTCGAAAAATTCGGTAATTTTAACTTACAAGTCAATAAGAATAATAATATCTATATTAATTTTAAAGTTATGGTGAAAATGTGACTTACTGACTTGATTGCACGTTTCACGTTTCAGAAACTATCGGAAACGTGTAGGGTTCCTAGCGATATTTTCTCACACAGAATTGAAAATTCCATAGGGTATGCTTTGATTCTCACCACCACTTCCCCTATGGAAAGCGCTTTCTTATAAACTCACCTAAAAAGACATCACAAAAATCTATCTTATGAAAAAAAATAACGAAATTAACCCCTCAAAAAACATTGGTGAACCTAGTAGATATACTTATTTACCGATTAGGTGTTCCAAAGATACTCGTGAAACCAGGTTTTCAAGATTTTTTGCTGGTGATGCAAACCTAACCTAACCAATATTTTTGAGCCGATACTTAACTGTACAAAACAAAAAATGGCGACATTGGCCTAGAATAGTAACCAGTAATAACCAGAAAAAATCTTGATATTCCGAATAAAGCTTTTTGGGACGAATTGCCCCCAAGCCGTAGATTCGCAATAGCTTTCCAAGTGTCGACGTCACATTGTAATTATCCATAATTTCCCTCATTGAGCCCAAAAGTGCATTCCACAATAAATGCAATTTCGCCAATGCATTCACAGTATCATAACACAATGTTGTGTTCCCACACCGGAACAGAGAGCGTCCGAGCTCGCCGATGTTACCTCATAAAATTTTACGATAACGCACTCGTGACGTCACGGGTGACAGTGATGGCCGCTAGTATTTATGATGGCTGTCTTTATTTATATTTTGGGGTGGTTTTGATTTTTGATGGCGTTTTTAGAAAACAATAGACAGCGGGATAGAGATTTGAGATTTGTTTTGATTTCCTAAATATACTTACATAAATTCATGCGCAATGTTTCGCCAAGTTATCGTACCGAAGGCCAAATTGGGAGGAAAGGAGTTTAAAAGTTTGCAGTGCACGTATGAATCGCTTACCATCAGCTGATGATCGTCTGCTTGTCTTTAGTCTTTTTCCTTTTAGCACTTATTGTCCCACTGCTGGGCAAAGGCCTTCCCTAATAGCCTTCACTTTTCCCTATTCCTTGACAGCTTCGTCTGCTTGTCTTGCCCCTATCACATAAAAAACCTCTGTTTGTTTGTTTTTTCTCACAGATCACATATTTTTTTGTGAAAATTTTGTTGTTTCCTTCAGCATAATGCCCTCCAAGAAGTTTCTTAAAAAATCGTGGTTTTTGGTATTTTTATCGACTTAGATGTGTAGAAAAATATTACGGAGGAATCTGTAATTTATGTTTATGATTTTGTAAGATGCACACTTCCTATTTCCCTCGCTCACTAGCTTCCCAGACCACAAATTTCGTAAATCCATCAAATCCTGCACATACAATTGTCCGATGACCGCTCTCGCTGTACGCACTCCTGGTTTATTACTAATAAATATCGACCCGAAATTAATCGAAAGCGTGCGCACAATAAATATCCCGGTTTACGCCTTTTCGGATCAAATCATTGGTGGTTGTAGGGCTGGGGATAAAAGGATATCGGACAATTTGGAATCAAAAAATAAATAAAACTCCCTGTTGGTCCAGTGATATTATCAGTACCGGTCCGAGATTTCGACATCACTTAGGCTGCTTGGCAATCTTCAACTGTGCGTTTCTTAAGAAACTTTCTGCCTTGAACTACAAAACTATGGAATGAACTGTCACCAGCGGTATTTCCGATCCGATACGACCTACAAACCTTCAAAACGCGAGCGTATTCCTTCTTAAATAGGTCGGCAGCGCACTTGCGACTCCTCTGGTATTGCGGGTGTCCATGGGCGGCGGTAATCGCTTACCATCAGGTGATCCGTCTGTTCGTCTGCCCCTTATCTCATAAAAAAAAATCTCGGGGTCCCGAATTCGATTCCCGGGTCGAGCAAAAAGTATGATCCTGGTGGAAACGTGTGAATGGGTCGTAATGACCATGCGGTGGTCACAAGTTGACGTGCAGTTGGTAGCTTTGATTGAAGAAGAAATGTCATCTTTATATATACAAGTAGGTCTTAAAGGTTGAGGGAACCAGGCTACGAGGAAGATCGCCTATGAGGTGGTCTGACCAAATCAAAGAAGCAAGTGATTCATCATCACTTAATGAATGCACAAGGAAGGCGGCCATCAGAAAAGAGTGGCGGCGTGTTGTAAAGCTTGCCACCAATCCCTGAATTGAATACCACGACCACTCTGTCAAGAGTGATACCGGCTTAGAAGAAGATAGTTGACTACTACTATTTTAGCAAAGGTGCGATTGATGAAAATTCGAAAAGCGTCAACCCTGTACGAGTTGAATGGGATCGCATAATGATGATCAGGGTCCGCGCACGCGCGGCGGTTGTAAAACGCAATCGTAAATACTTCATTGACGCGTTACGATGCCGTCATTAGTGCCTATACGATTGTTGGCTACTACTTGCCTGATCGTAAATATGCCTTTATATAGGGTATATTACTGTTCCTACTCATTACAATCATTCGTGTTTATATTTATTTTAGGTACGTAGTTTTCATACCGACATTGTTTAAATCGTTTCTGAAATGTACTTATTTCATGATTCGGAAAAAAATTATCGGCCATGGACTAATCTTAGTGCTCGAAGAGAACTAGTACTTTTCTTTTAAGATTAATTATCGGGGACCATTTCCTTTCAACTTATCTTGGTTTTTAGCCCCCGACGCAATAAAAACGGGGTGTTATAAGTTTGACGTGTAAGTCTGTGTGTGTCTGTCAGTTGCATCGTAGCTCCCAAACGAATGAACCGATTTGGATTTTGTTGTGTTTTTATTTATTTGAAAGTAATAATAGTCAGTAGTGTTCTTAGCTAGATTAGAGGGCGCCAACTTAAGATGGACACTACAAAATTATGAATTTCATATTTTCATTTGATTCCCGCAATATAGGTATCAAATACAAGGGCTTAAGTAGTGCATACATTGACAACTAGTCGGATGATTTATAAATTTTCAAATTTATAACTGTAAATATTAATTTTAAGGTTTTTTCATTTAGTTGATGTGATAAGTAAACCTGCAGTGACCACCCAGACTAATAGACCTTGTATGCATAAGATGACATTTCTTCTTCAATCAAAGCTACCAAGTGCACTCAACCCGTAACCACCACATGGTCATTACGACCCATTCACACGTTTCCGCCAGAATCGCCCAATAATCAAATTACGACGGCATTAGGCTCAACCCATTAGCCGCTCGAGGTTTCAATTTGCGACAGCTCCCCGAATTGGATTAGCGGACCGGTCTTTGAATGTTGTGGGAAGACTGCAGGGTTATGTTAGTCTTTAGGGTTGGTTAGTGAGAAATATTAGCAGTAAGTCGAGCAGAAAGTACCAATTTGTAGGACCTTAGTACCTAATGAAGAACCTAATGCTGCGAAATAAATGCTGAGGCTGCGCCTTGTTGGCCACAAACCACAATGTCATGTCCTACTATATTTAGTAGTTTTTTTTTCCATATACTTATTGAAGTGTAGACGATTAACAAATCAATAATATACCTACGGCCATATACAATAAAAATAGAATACATAGACGATATAAACAATTGCGCGATAAAATCTACACTCAGCGCCATCTTTTGGTAAAATTCGGAACTAATAACAACATCAAGTCCCGAAACAAAGTGAGAGCGGGTCACTAATATTATGATGAAGTAGCGCGTTATATGCCCCGAATTTGTAGTTCATTGCTATTTACATTCTGTGTCTTGTTAACAAAGCTAGCCTCATTAGCAATGAATAACAAATAGCGTGAAAAACGCGCGAGTAAAACGTGTCATCTGGACAAGCTCTTACAAAACGATTTACACCTACTTTTTGACAGAAATTCAAACGTTTTATGAGGAAAATGTGAACATACGGTTGAAATGTTATAGACTCATTCAAATTAACTGGAGTATGGCGTGGCGTGTGTGAGGAAATTATCGGAATGATCGAATAATTGCTAGTTGCACTATAACGTGTTCGGGTTAATTTATGAATGGGAAATATGTCGAAAAAATTACGCGATTATGGTCAATAACTAACTAGGTTGGTGCAGAAATAATTGGTTTTCGATATTCTGTGTAGAGTTAGGAGAACAAAAAACCGTTACACATCTATACAAAGTGTTGCTGTTTCGGGACATAAGTTCCACTATGTAGTAATAGATGGCGCTAGGCGTCGATTGCATCGTGTTGGTGTTTCGCCTTTTCATTTTGTATATAAGATGTGTAGATGATGTCTATAGAAGATACGCAAATAGTTGATAAAAGATAGTATTAGTGTAGATGAATTTATGCCATGATCATTTTTACCAAGTACTACGATCATAATTAATTTCATTTGGCCACTTGTTCGACAAACCATTGA
Organism: Cnaphalocrocis medinalis; assembly: GCA_014851415.1. Lineage (NCBI taxonomy): Eukaryota > Metazoa > Arthropoda > Insecta > Lepidoptera > Crambidae > Cnaphalocrocis > Cnaphalocrocis medinalis. The sequence goes on from CM026294.1 coordinate 12,895,774, forward strand.
CTCCCCATCCACCTGTCTAATCAAGCCCAATTTTCTCTTTTGCCAGCAAAAGATAAAACGCAAAGATAAAAATAACACAATTAATTAAGTATCTGTTGTATTGTGACACATTGACGTGTCTTTTGATTGGCTGATACTGGGGTCCCGAATTACGCTATATCTCATTTGGTGAAGGAGTCGAAACCTTATTAGTATTAGAGTAAAGTTTAAAATTAAGGTTCTTTTTGTGTATGTCATTATCTTAGTCAAATCAAATGTAAGGGAAATCGTAATTATAGCAATTTGTCGCCCGTCTGTTCGTTTCGGTTTTTTTCTATTTTTACGTGAAAAGGAAATTAGACAAAAAAGTTTTTTCAGTGTGATTGTTGGTATGAAAAGAAAAAATATTTTAGGGATCTTAATAATTTTATTTATTTTTGTAATCTTTGTTTCTCTACTGACGATATTCCTTATATCAGGTAAATAATGAATGAGGCTGGCAGCGGACCTTAGAGAGTGGCGTGATAAAGAAGAAGCATATTAGGTACTAAACAGGGCGTGGGCTGATATGATAATGATGATGATGATTGTTTCTCTTGACTTGATCTTAGGCTATTATTAGTAACAATGTAAGTGGTGATGGAATTTTAGCAAAGATTTTATTTCTTCCACTATTTGGGTAGCTTAAGCAATAAATAAATTCACACAACATCTCATACATTAATCTGACTCCATACTAAGTAGCTTAAGCACGTGTATTACAGATATCATACAACAAGGATCACCAAATATAGTACATAATAATATAATTATTACACCCGGACACTGAACAAACAAAAAAAAAAAAAAAAAAAAAAAAATGTATTGCTCTAGCACACATCATGCACACAGCATAGTGTTCATCACACGAATGTTTGTCCAGGGTGGGGATCGAGCCCATGACTTTTGGCGTATGAGGCAGGGTCACTATCAAATGCGCCATCCGGCCAGTCTAGCAATGTATTGTTACAAAAAGGAAATTGTTACCTCCTCCCATTAGGAGGAAAGCAATGAAATTCCTTACCCTCCCCGCTCTGACGTAAGCATTTTTACGAGATCAGTATTTTGTCTCAACGATCAGTCGGCGGAACTAAACGAATCTAATAATGAGAGGGTGTTGTTTTTATTTTGTAGGAAAATTATGAGACACCATGTTTGATGGTTATTGCAAAACACAAACCAATGTAATGCTTGTCCTTAAAGTCTATCTACCTATTACGATTTACAAAGTAATTTATAGCATAATCAACGTCCAGGCTTAAAGATAAACGAAAACAGCGAAACACTTGCGCGATTTAATCGACTCCCAGCGCCATCTGTTGCTACTGGTCCAAGTTAAGTCCCAAAAATACAGGATTTAAAATTAATTGATAAAATTTGACTTACTATTTTACCAACTATTAAACATACTCGTACATCAGATAGTCGTTCATTGATTTTCAGACTGTCAGGGCAAATACATTGGTCTAGTAACCAAAAGAAACCAGTAGATATAAAATACCGCCTAATTCTAACCTTCAATATAGACCAGCTTCAATCACCACAGAACAATATTTGCAAAGACAGACCACCGAAACCATCAACATTGTACCAATGAAACAAAATAAAAAGGAGTTACGACCAACGGTGGACGACATCTGGCCACCTAATTCGTATTTACGTAATGTACCGCGGGCTAATGAAATTGTCAGGGGTTTACAACCGTGGCAGGACAGAGATTAATCGTGCTTTTGTAAGAAAACCTTTCGGAATAAGAAATTAAGAGATAAGGGAGATAACGCTGTCAGACTTGAAGGGAAACAAATTAATGTTAGACAAAAGAATTGTTGATGTTAATAAATTCATTACTTTCTCAAGGAGGCTTCCTTAGTTTTATCAATAGAAGAGAAAATTGATAACAGTGTCTTGGCATGTTTTTTATACAAACGTCACATCACAATGTAATAAAATAAACAAGAAAACGTTTTCTTGCAATATTTTTACGCAAATATCCATATCAGTATTGTAATTTACCTTGGAAACTTCCCAATTTAAGTTAATAATAATAATAGAAGTGGCCAGGACGGGGACTACGGTGCGGCGACCTCCTCGTGTGGCCTCCCCGGTAGTATTTTCTTTCTGTTTGGAACTGCTATCGGAGGGGTCCTGGTGTCCCTGGGCAACGGCGGGTAGCAATTGGCTTATCGCCATATTGCTACCCGACGGCTGACAGCTGCACTTTGAGGCCCAGCTCTGTCTGGGCCGGGGCCCTGTCCGGCGCCCTGTGAGGATCTTCTCCACTTTGGGCGCACCTTGACGTGGGCCCCACCGAGTGGGGCGCCTTCGGGCGCCACCCCCCCACATCTTTTGTGGGGGTCTTTAGTTGCTGGTCTGCGCTGCGTCCCACAGCCAGTGGGATGCGGCAAAGGCCGGCTAACCCCACCTCTCCGCCCAGCGACCGACTGCGCAATCCAGCGTAGCCGGCCGTGGGGCTGTTTGGTGGGGCAGTTTTTTGGAAGCCTGCAGGCACTCTCCCCCACCTTGCCCTGCAGTCAGCAGGGTGTGGGTTTGTGGAGAGTTCTGCAGGAGCCCATGCCCGCGACGCCCGTATCGCAATCCAGCGATGCGGGCGCCGCCCGGTTGGGGCTTTGTCGGAGGGCAGTGGGAGCTGCTCTGGGGGCTTTAAGCCCCGGGAGTCGGAAAGAGGCCGTACTGGCGTGCCTTGCTGTCCATGGGTGGGTCTGCGGTGATGAGGTTCGTCCTATTTCCCGCTTTCCCACCCCGAGCCTGGATTTGCCGGGAAACGTCGCAGAGTGTTTAGTGGGTATGCCCTTGAACGGCCTCTGATTAGCAGAGGCCCAATCCAGGGGAGAGCCCCACACTACCTGGTCGTCTCCCAGCGGCCGGGTGTGCATAAGGCGGCATTCACTCTGCGTGAACAAAAAAAAAAAAAAAAAAAAAAAAAGTGGCCAGGACCGACCTATACTCTGATTCATAATCATGTAAAGTAAACTGACAGATGAAAATTACAAGTTTCTATGCATTTTGACATTTTGCATGTGTCAAATTGAGTGATAATGTATGGGGATGACACATTGACATCTGTCAGTTTACTTTACATGATTATGAATCAAAGTATAGATGGAGGTATCGGCTCACTTTGGGTCGCTGCACCAACCTAGTTATTAACCTAGTTTTAAGTTCCATAGGATGTAAGGGACAAGAAAATTTATGTCCGAAGTCGCTTGTCATTCTTTCCCTCTCGTCAGACCTTTTTTTTCTATGTGATAGGTAGCAGACGAGCAGGACCTCCAATTTAACATTATTTTCACAGATTGTATCAAAAAAATAATTATAAATATCATCCCAAACAGAAACATCAAAACAAATAATCAAGAAAACAGGCATGTCCCCATCTAATTTCATAAGTCATCATTCCATCCCCATAACCCTTTCTTACATTAACAACCCGGTACTAAAACCAACGAACTTATGGTGTTTTTACGAGGACGAGTTACTGTTTTAGTTAATTGCTGTGCGGCAATTATACAAATGTATAAAAGGATTTTACAACTCGTCTGGTTGGGATTACATTTTTTTGGCATATAATTTTTGTTGGGCTGTGTTTAAAATGGTATTAGAATCAACTATTTTTAAACTTTTCGTGAATAAGATTTAATATGTCCATCCTTTTAAGATAAAAGTCTTTAATTCAAATAAAAAACGGAACCTGACGGTCTGCTTCATTCAATTCCTACACCAATATCAAATTTCTCTTGAGGTATATTTTTAGATATTATAATTTTTTTCACTTGAATAAAATAAGAAAATGTTTGTTCAAGCTATTGATGTAAGAAAAATAAATGTGACGGTTACACTTCTGTGAAATACTATTGTTAGGTACCGTCAGTCAAGTTTATTTCTTTCAATCCATCTCTTTAAGCAGGATTAAAAATTATGGGACTCATCTGTTTATTGCTGTAAAAAAGTTATGTTTTTATTACTTGGATTTAAATTAATTACTTTTATTACCACCTTTTAAAATTACAACCGCAGATGTTCAGTCAAATAGAGTTGTAAAAGTTAAACGCTCCTTTTTTACAGCCGATACATCAAAAAACGAGTAAACGTCATCCTTTCCATCATTATCGCCTTCACCCGGCGTTCCTTCCTTTCAGAAATCATCATGATTATGCAAATTGGCATCGCATATTAACAAATCAGCCGTTACAAATTAATGTTTACCATCATTAGCATATATGACAATGAAATCGCGTGTCATATTTACCGTATTGTTATTATCATATGCAAAAATTTGACGAAATTTTACTGCGTCATTAAACTCCGTCAAAAAACTTTGCGAGGATTTATTTTTATGACATCGATCGATCAGTTGACTTCTTATTTCTTATGCAAATGTGGTTTTGGTATTTAATTAATTCATTAGGGTTGAAGATCGTAAATTGTTATTTTATGACGTCATTCCGCATCGCCATTTGCAATAATACCTTCCGCTTGAATGCTCCGTTTCGGTGATTTTTAAAAGCAATATTTTTAATGGTATGTCAAATTAATATCAATTCTTTTGTCGAACTATTGACAATATGTCGATGGGGTTGTCTAAAGTTCTCGCGTGTTGTACTGTCGAACCCTTTTAAATTTCACGGCATAGCTTTATTTTACAAATTGAATCAGTACCCTTTTTTCTGATCGTACTTTGTCGAATCTATGTTCTGTGTGTTAATTTTAAAATTTATTTGACAAGAAGTATTGAAGTTTTCCTTTTTAATGCTGTCCATTAGATTGGTGATGTGATAAAGTGTGTTATGTTGGATTAGTATTTTGTGATTGTGCAGATGTTTGTTTTTTTTTATTTAGAAATACCAACGGGTTCTGCTTTTTGAAAAATAATGATATATAGCTGAAATTAGTGATAGGACATATAAGTATTAGATATCAGCTTGCGTGAAACTATTAAATAGCATTACTACAAAACGTACTCGAAAGTTAGATTAAGTTTAAAACTGATGCTGTCCGTTTTATTTATCAGTTGTATGAAAATGACAATATTAACAAGAGTGCTACGGTTTGATTTTAATTTCAGAATCATCACAATCATTCATGTTTAAATATACAATACTCATCCTGTTTCCTAGCAATTCCCACGGCACAACCGAGTTGCTACCAAAGGGTTAATTTTAAGTGACAGTTTTAAATCTCCGTCAAGATTCGTCACGGTAGGTGTCGCAAATACCCTGCGCAGGATTGCGTCAAACTTTGACTGACATCTGAGGAGTGTGCAGAATCGAAACTCGTGCGAATGTATAATTGACACTGAGATAAGTAAAATTGAAAATGGTAGAACTAATTTATGTATTGTCACTTGCGTAATGGTAGATGTGATTATAAAATGTGGAAAGCTTGTTGAAACGGGAGATTGAATTCAGTTTGCATGTTTGAGTTTTTATAAACATAACTTGACTTTCCCATGTCAACCGTTAACTAGGTGTATGGGGTCCAAAATGTTTCCAAAGGTTTATCACCACTGCAATCTTAACTAACAGTAGGTAAGTCTTAACTACAATCGTGCTTTGATATTGTGGTGACTTTGATTAGACTTTTTAAGGGTAGACGAACAGACGGATCACCTGATAATTAGGGCAACCTATCTTACTTTCGAAACTTCATTATTCGAATTTCATAACTTCGAAAACGGTATATCGAAGTTTTGAATCGAAGATGTATTTTTTGACAAAACATTGTATTCAATAAATTTATTTTACATAATGTTTCATTTTCCAGAAAAACTGATAGCCGATTTTCAAAAGCTCTTTTTCATTTTACCGATGTATTACTTACAATATTTTTTTATTCTAGACATACTAAAGATCAAAGTAACCTTTCTCCTATTATTGCAAACGAGAAATTTAGTGTTTAATTTAAATAAAATGCTACAAAATGTATTGACAGAAGCGAATTGCTGGCAAAACCGACTCCACGTAGTCTTGTCTGCCCTACCCCTAGAGTGTAATTCAAACCCGCGTAGGCGCGGAAGGGCGAGGCGGCCCGCGAGCTAAGGAGCAGCACCAATAAGCCGAGGCTGCGGTGACGAGCGAGAATCATCTGCGACGATAAGCTCGCGTGGGACCGCCGAAGCCTTGCAGCGCCGGAGCCGTGACAGAAAAAATGCATGCTGCATGCATGCCTGCATGCATGCCTGGTTGCATGCCTGCATGCATGCCCGGTTGCATGCATGCTGCATGCCTGCTTGAATTCTGTATGCATGCTTGAATGCTGCATGCATGATTCACCTGAGCCACATAACTTGTCAGAATAATTTATTGAAGATTATAATAAAAATACTTATGATATGTAATTGTTATATAAATTTATTTGTCTTTTAATAACATAGAAACGATTTTCTGGAAACTAATTCGTCTAAAATGTTTTTCATCTATCAAAGGTTGAGTGATATTTAAAACGTATAGATTAAAAAATATTTCATTTGATAATCGGAATATCAGCTATATGGCAATCGTTTTTTTTCGGTCAAATGAAATGTGGAACAAAATGTGGCGAAACGTTTTCGCTATAATGAAATTCGTACTTGAAAAATTCGAATTAAGGATGGTAACCGATAATAAGTTCCCCCACCCATGGACACCTACAGCACGAGTCACAAGTTTTATTAAAATATCAGTTCAATATTTTATCGACTCATAATAATCAAATTTCTACCAAAAATAAACCATTAAAACAAACAATAAACCTATTCTCAGATACTGAACACAAAACAGCAGCTAATCATAATAAGATTAATAACGACCAATCCATACCATTATTCGATTCACTTAACTTTCCACTTAACATTAATACAATTTCTGCCATATCTGCAGTTATTCCAATTTGCTACAAAAATAAGTAAGACTCACGTGTGCAATCTAAAAGGCATAACAGGGAAAATGTAAAGAAAACACATCGAACGAGATATAGGTGCTTCGATATCGTAGAATCAATAAACAATGTTACATTTGCGGTGAGTATTGATATTTTTGATACAATATCGTTGACGGCGCTATGGAGACGGCTAGGGTTGTCTTCGTTTATGCGTGTCCATTTTCAGTTGTGTCCAAAGTCACTTTGGAGCTTGAAGAACGTTTGAATTTGTTTTAACTATCGATAGTCCACTATCCACTATTAGTGATGGTAGCTTAGTAGATAAAAACGCACCTTTCATGCCCCCCACATACATAAGAAGGCGCATGTTAAAAAATCTAAGGACAATCGCGGTCGAAGTGTTTATTGGACTAAATAAATTTAAACGTTAGAATCACTTCACAAGTATTATTATACCCGGATAACAAACCGCACTGAGTACGGAACCCTGTCGTATTTTTCAATATTAAAAGCCATAAAACTCCACGTCCTCAAAGGATTACTCAAATAGAAAAGTTCAAATTGAGGACCTCTCGATAAACAACATTTGCATAGTCTCAGAAGGTGCATTTAGCTCTCAAAATCTTGCAGGGTCTTAAGGGCCCTTGAGAAGATGCGGGCGATCTATAAAGATCTGTGGGCTGGAGCGTCTTTGTTGTGGGAATTCGCATCGGCTTTTGAAGGGTTAGATGTTAGCATTTTTGAAGAATCAGAAATTGATTTACATACGCTTGAGGTGTACCGTAAGGTATCATCCTGGGACCTTTGTTATTCTTGCGGTATACAGGATGCATGGGTAAACATTTACATTCCTTTAACTACTTCGAATGGTAGAAAATCTTTCCTAATAACATTTGTTTTAATAATTTTGGAAATACGCATAAATTTCGACTTTTCATACACAAAGTCAGTCACTTGACTTGTTTTGAATAGGATTTCGAATTTATTTTCGAAAAGTCGTAAATAAAAGTTGCTCAGAGTGGTTAGCGGTAGTGAAATATTGACAGATACAGACTTGGCAGCGCACTTGTGATTTAACGGGTGTTGCAAATAAATCGCTTACCATTAGGTGATCCGTTTCCTCGTCTGCCACTTTCATATCAAAGACGAATTGAATTATCAAATTCAACTCAAAATACGAATATAATAGTCACATCATTCCGCACTACATCCTCGCTCCATACATCACACCCACAGCTCTTAAATCACTCTGCCACTTCACAACCATGGCTATGACGTCCCATTTGCATAGCCAATGGGACACCGGCACAATGGGACACAGACGAAGACACATGGGGGACAGGTCAAGTGCTCGGGATGAAGGTATATTGAAACTTCACGGTTGGTTTGCCACTTGTGTTTGGAGATTTAGGTTAAGGAGGTTTGGAGATGTATGGGTATTGTTGGTTTAATAGGGGTGTAATATATTGTCCTTTTGTAAAATGATTCAGTTTGTAATAACGTTATAATGTATGATTACCTTCTAAGTTTGGCATCCCCGGTTCGATCCTCGGGTCGGACTTAAAATTTGTACCTGAGTTTTTCTGTTCAGAAATTCTCAGTATTAGCCCGAAGTCTGGAAGTTGGCTGTGTTGTACCCTTGGTCCTTGGAAAGCACGTTAAGCAGTTAGTTCTGCGCTCAATCTCTCTTTTTTTATTTTTATGTTATAGGTAGCAGACGAGCAGGCGGATCACCTGATGGTAAGCAATTGCCGCCGCTCATGGACACTTGCAACACCAGTGGAATTACAAGTGCGCTGCCAAACTTGATCCCCCCCCCCGGGTGGGCCTCCGGTACCCTCACTTACTCGGCGAAACACAGCACAGGGGCTGCTTCACGCCGGTGAGGCAGTGGTATCACTCCGGTCGAGCCGCTTTCGAGGGTCTTTGTTACGCTTGTGTCCCATCGAATTAAGAGGGTAAAGGAATAGAGTAAACCTGTGTTTGTGCACACACTTGTTTGTGCAGTGTAATGCATACGTGGCTGATCGTTAAGATTAACCGCCGTAGTCGAATATCGGTTTGAGGATTTATTTGTTTTTTACATACTAAGAAGGTAAAGCCAGTCTGCCAGTATTAAATATCGTGTGCTTAGGGTAGGTATTACTCCTAAAATCCGTAGGTACCAAATGTAGTTGTACATACAAAAGGACATTTAACTTTTTCTTCTGACTTTGCGGTATTCTTATTATTGTTTATGACTTTGGGTGCGATCGCGCTGTTCACGCTGTACGCTAGGGTTTCTATGATTGAAAATGAGCATAATTTTTTTGAAGTCGGTTAAAATCTCAGTTTGTTAGAGAATAATGATTGTATGCTTCTGATATGCATTACAAGCTATTTGTCCGTAATCATCTGAACAAGAAACCAACACCATTTCTGATAGCCGTATTTGTATGGCGTCCAAATTGATACGCATTCACATTCAAATCACGCCTTTGTGGGTAGCCATACAAACGGCCATACAACTGAGGCACTCGGGTACGCGTTACCGATTCACAAAGACTGCCAGTGTCAATGCAGTTCTGGAGCCATTCAAACTAGTATACTACAGGGGATAGGCGTTATGATATTTTACAAGGTTTTTTTCAATACGTACCACAATTCTTCATTTTTTATGTGATAGGTACGTGGCAGACGAGAAAACGAATCACCTGATGGTAAGCTATCGCCGCCACCCATAATAGACAACACGCAACACCAGTGAAGTCACAAGGGTGCTGCAAACCTAAATATATACCCCGATACCTTCCTACCTACTCATTTTTAATGATTAATTAAATAACCAAAATATTATTAAGACCTTTAAAACCATATTTTTCTGAGCAAAGCAGTAAAGGGATTAAATTGTGCCTATAGATGTCTAATTGAATAAAAAACACTTAATCTAGGAATATTAGTCTTAAAATAAGGTTTTCAATTGTGGATATCAGAAACAACGAAGGTATTACAAACACACCACATCCAAAGATATATTTTACTAAAAGAAAATTACTCTGCTACTTTTAGTACTGACCATAAGCACATCATGTTTTCCATTGGTCTCCTATCTATTGCACTATAAACTCTCAAAACCCTTGGGCGGCGAAAGGCGTCAGTGCGTCAAAACCAATCCCAAGCCCTTGCTCCGGTCAATTTGCCCTTTGAGTGCGGTCGGCGAGAGTGGACAAAACGTGGCTAAAGTTGTAGGATTGAGTACAACCTTTACGTTAGTTCCGCTTTGAAGATTGTGGATTTGAAAACGATATTCCGAATCAGCTGGTCTGAAGGTATAAAGACTTAGGGACCTTCAAGAGAATAGCGTACTCCTTTTTAAAAGGCCGGCAACGCATCAGTGACGTCTCAGATCTCGCATATGTTGGTGGGAGGCAGTGATTTACTTGCCAGCAGGTGACCCGCTTGCTCGTTTGCTCCATCTAGTATATAAAAATAAAATGGAATAAATGAGTTTTATTTTTTATGTGACAGTTGGCAGTCGAGATACTACTAGTTGCCAATCTGCCATTGGGCAAGCGTGGTGATTAAACCTTACCCCAGTCATGACTTGATTTGATATCTATGATTGAGGCCTTTGCCCTGCTGGGTGGAGTATACTTATAGGTTGATACTTTACTACAAACATGTAAAAAAATCTAACATAAAAAAATATTTAACATAGCCACGGACCAGGATTGCGTGAATCCCACATAATACGACAGATGAAAATTCCAATGATGATATCAAAACAAAAGTCCCAGATGGCAGAAACTTGTCACTTCATTAATCAGACACCTCATACAATCCGAAACTAATTAAACACGCGTATTCGAATGAACTGAGGATAAATCTGGTGTAAAATAATTACTTGTAAGGTAGTCGAAATTAGACTTTATTATGGGGTAGTAAAGATGTGGAAATTATATAGCTTTTCCATACAGTAAGGTTTGTGATCCAGTGGGATTTATAATTTTATTTTTGGTATAGCTATTATTTGCAATTTATTCTTAAGTAAATAGTGCACTTAAAAAAATCATCGACAGGTCCAGTTGGGACTCGAACCCACAACTTTCCACATACGGGGCGGCTTTTCTACCAATTAAACTAACCGAACCCTAAGCCGATGAAATTTGTAAGTGCTTGGCTTGATACGTCCGCGTCATGAGCTGACAAACGTTTTAAAAAAGAATAAAATATCTCCTTAAAATATCTTTGCTTACAGTGTACTCAACGCTTAGCTAGAGATTATTTCAACCCCATCTTGCTTGCAGGCCAATTAATTCAACGCGACTTATAAGCCGGTTCGTTAGCGACCCACTGATATGTACCCGAGGATCCGTAGGCATATGCCCGGGTAATCAAAATTACAATTAGTGACCTCTTATTAGCTTCCTATAAGCAAATTACTTTTGGGAAAAGCCCCAAATCGAAATGTAGCTCTACGTTTGCGAAAGCTTTATAACTGCACTGACAGTAGCTGGTATATTATGTAAAAATTATTTGTAGATATGCTATACTTGTATTACTTAAAAAAAACTTTGTATTGTATACCACTGGGAGGAAGTGGGATTTTTTTTAATTTTTCTTACTTACTATAATACACGGTGATGGATTCAACAAACGTACCTCGATTTGAATAGAAATAACTTTTTATTGCGCAACAAATAAATAAGCGGTCATATCGCTGAGCGCTATCTCTATCAAAAAATATCAAGAATAAAAAAATACAAATTTACTATTAAGTAAAAAAGAATACGATGATGCGTATTTATTTTTTTCTACACCCTCCTAATTTGTTATTATTTTTTTTTCCTGGAAACTATATATTTAGCAGTTGGTATCTAGGTTAAGAGCCCTTCAGGTTACAAGATATCAATTATTCCAGTGGCACTTGAACACAACAGCCGCTACTCGGATTATTGATACGTCAATTAGGAGAAATCGGATACTGATAGCTCAAAATCCTCTTAGCAGTCCTGAGTACATCGGTAATTAATCCGGAGTAATCAAGCAAACTTTGCATTAAGTCGACTTAGAAGGGTTAAGTCTGATAACATGGAATTACAAATTGAGTGAAAAATATTTTGAGTGTTATTTTTTCGTTTTTTACCTTATCCGCAGTGGGAGGGTTATGAATTTATTACTTTTGTTTTTAAGGCCAGCATAATTTGTTTTTTAACAGACTTAAAAAAGGAGGTTCTTAATTTAAAATTCAATATTTTTCTTTTTTTTTAACTTATTTAGCCTACGTTGTGCCAGTGCTGGGCAAAGGCCTCCCCCAAATGCACTTTATTTGTAGCGGTAGTTTGCTAATTGTTGGAGATTATTGTTTTAGTAAGTGCGATTTTTATTATTTATCTTCTTTTAATGTTTGAATCTACTTAGTTCTTGATGTTTTTTTACAGTCGTTCTCTTGTTTTGAAGGCAAAGATAAACTTGCCAAACAGCCAAGACTTGGTTCAGGTTGCTGAACCAGCAGAGTAAGTAAGTAAAATACCGAACCTCGACAAAAAAAGATTTTTTTTAAACTAGTGGCGGCAAACGAACAAGTTATTCACCTGTTGGTAATCAATCACCGCCGCCTATGAACATTTGAGAGATCAGAGAAATCGCTGATACGTTGCCGGCATTTTAAGAAGAACTACGCTACTTCTGAAGGTCCCTAAGTCATAGCCGTCGGGAAATACTGCCGCGGTATATAGTATAACTCAATAAAATCTCTTCACCAGCAACACTACACATGCAGTCATTAATGAGGCCGAAACAGTAAAGTTTACTGCCTCCCGGTGCATCCGGACTATCGGAAACGGGCCGCAAGCGTGACGTCATCCGGATAGTTACGACCGGACCGCTCCGTCCTTGCTGTGCAAGCGCACTATCACAGACGGGACAATATCAGTACTGTCCCTTTCCTAAAAGGCCGCTAAACGAATTTTGGCATATTTTTTTTTCTTTTTAAAATAATCCGATACGGTAGTCGATCCGTGTAGGAACTCTTTTAAGGACCAGCTTCAGCGCCTCTCGGATAGCCAGCATTTCAGCCTGGAAGACGCTTTCCACTTTGATCCAACGCGTTTAGCTATTTTTATGAATTTTTCGAGCGGAGTTCGAACTTGGCGTGACCAGAGGTGCAGAAATACGGATAACTGAGTTAGCCATATTATGTCAAAGTGGCGATGATTTGATTTTCATGATGGAGGCTTTTGCCCTGCAGTGGGACAGTCAGTATAGGTATAGGCAAATAAATAGACATAGAATATTATGGTGAGCTTGTGTTAACTGTTAATTCAACTCCTTATCGTCATCATTATATCCATCATCTTCATCCCTTTCGAACCCGTCTGTTTTACTGTTAACTATCACATAAAATATGTTAATATAGTGTTAGATCTTTGGATCTTAGCAGATGATTTAAGTAGACACCACAACTTCGCTCGGCTGTACAAACCAATTCGCGATCGTACTTCTAAAAAAATTGTTACTCTGGAAATATTTGTACTGTGGTATCGATGGACAGAAACGGTGACGTTTACGGCGCTTGTCGTATTTCATGACGTCATAAACGCCATAATGTAAGAATGGGTGTTGCTGATAATGGGGATCTGTTAATTGAGCGCTGGCGAAATTGATTCGCCTCTTGAAATGTATTTTCCCCTATTATAGTACAAACGAGGACATTGTGCGTCAAAAAGAATGTCCCTTTATCTTCTTCTTCTTATTTGTCGTCGCACTCTTGGCAGAGTGGTCGTGGTCGTCACATCAGCGTTTATGGCTTCACAATCCTTCGCCATTCCTCCCATAGTGATGCTTTTCTAGTGCATTCGTGGAGTGGACCATTGTGGGCAGTTTTTATCTTCTACATTGACGTATTTTACTTCTATAGTAAACCATAAGACAAAAAAGACGGAACAGTAGCGCGATGTAATCGACACCCAGCGTCATCTATTGGCGATTAATAAGATTCGAACCACCACAAAAATAGCAAAACTATGTCCCGAATCGATATGAGTGCGGGTCACTAGTATTTGACTAAGAGGGTAGTTAAACTATTGATAAGGCAATTAATGAAAAATAATGGGCGATGGCAATTGCCTGCCATCTTTAAAATAAAAAATATATCAATCCAACTCACAGATACTCCATAAACCCCGGTGTTTAGGGTATTATTGACCGACGATTTCTGCCGACAAGTCTACTCCCAACAAAGTCGTAGGCTTAAAGACTATGAAACTCAAAGTTGTCCACATGGCTACTCATTTGATACACAACAGCACGTAAGTTATTAAATAAATAAATGTTTAATAGAATTCCAGAGGAGTTGGTAACGCCAAATGTCAAAAATCAGCTAGCGATCATAATAATCCTGTATGAAAATTAAAGTAATAATATTTTTTTCATTCTTAATATGAACCCCAGTTTCACCACTATCCACACTCAAATGTCATCCCGAAAAAACGCAATTCCCTATCAATTACACACCCCGCGTCATAACATCTCCCAATAACCGGACACCGGACAGTTATAGCGGACACAGCCGGAATTTACGACGCGGCCCGGACGGTTTATGATTATGTCCCGATGCTGATTGAATGGTGGTCACCCTACTGTGTTACACCCTGTATTTTGACACGTGACTTTTTGTGAACTTTATTGTTATGACTATAAGGTTTGTTTTTGAGGTTTCGAGTGATGGATAGTGATTAATAGTTTGCATATTTTTATGAACTTTATTTGAAGGGCTGTAGAGTTCATTTTTGAGATGATGCATTGTTGATTGCAATTAGGGTTGATGGAAATTGTAATAGGTTCAGTAATTCCTATCCGTATTTGTCCTTGTGATAATGTGTTTGAGAGAGCTATGCTTGGTATTACTCTTGGTATATTAGTATTTCATACAAAAACGAATAAAAAATGCGATGTAAACGACACCAAGCGCCATCTATTGGGAAATATTGGAACCAACAGCAAAATTCCGTCCCGAAACGAAGTCGGGACGTGCCACTCGTCTACCAATAAATCGGCATTTTGATGTAAAAATAAATATTTTTCCCACTTCTCGTATATGAATCACAAAGGTATGCAAATAATGCTTCATACATGTAGTAGGTACTACTTACCTACGTAAGTTTGGAAAGTTTCGAAAGAAATATGGGATTGGCTTGAAAGTAAAGATTTATACACAAATCCGTCGGATTACATCAGCGCTATAATTTTTAGTTAAAATATTTCCCCTTTTATAGATTTGCATAACTAGGGCTGCTACATGTCGATGAAAAATAACACAAAATTTCTTATGTGAGAGGTTTTATGTGTAATATATCTACCATTTGTTTGGTGGTGAAGAAATCATCATGAGGAAACTTGCACCCTTCGGAACTTTTTTAAAACGTGTTACCATGATTCAGTTGGTCTGGAATCTCTGTTAATGGTTTGCGATGGTAGTCTGACCTTCTATTAAGGTTTAGCAAAATAATATCATATCATAAATACATTACATTAAATTATTGTAGAATACATTTTATGCAGCGATTTTTCCAAATCGTTGCGCAATTAGACTCTATAAAAAAGTTTTCTTTCTCGTTCCAAGAAAATCAATACTTTTTTAAATTTTTATTAACTTAAAAACAGTATAAATTGTTTGACATCCATCAAATGAACTTATTTATCCCACTATCCCTGTTTAGCAGGGTCCCTTCCAACACAAGACTAAACATTAATGAAACAAAAACACCAGGTAGAGATAGCTCAGTAAAGCATAAAGACTTTATTAGGTTCCATTTTTCTTTCCTTATTTTACACTCCGTCATTTCCTTGACAACCCTGAGCTAGCATGAATATTTCCCGCTATGATGGAAGGAGCCCAATTCTTTAAACCTTTTTCTGCTGAGAAAAGCTCGGGACAAATGCGCTAAAAAGACAAACGCTCCGTTGGTTCCGTACAGTGCGGACATATGATAATAGCAGTCTAGATCCTACTTTAGGTTTTCGAAGATTCAAACGAGTTTTAGATGTGAGGAAACAGGCCTCTGTTTCATTTCGCTGACAATTTATCGGTCACATAAGTATAGAGCGTCAATACTACTCACATGACGTGCCTTTAGGTTTACGCATAAAACGCGTATGTCGTATTCCGTGTTATACGACCCTGTCTTATTCATAATCTGTCACTCAAATCGGAAAATTATAGCTTCACTTACAATTTAATTTCAAATCCAAATTATGTCAACTAGAAATAACTCTTGTTTTATAATAGTATTTTCATTAAAAATCTATACAAATTCTAAAGATTTATACAGCAACAATGCTCATGCCTCATAGTTAAACCAAAAAGGGGAAACGTTTATGCGATGTAATCGACAGCCAGCGTCATCTATCGGTACAGTGGAAGTAATGTCCCGAAACGTGTAAGATTAAATGACGTGTATGAGTGCAGCAGTTAATATGGAGTCAGGTCATTAAGTATGAGATGTTTGTGTAAATTCATTTGTTATTTTTTCATTTACTCAATATAGGTACATATTCAATATTGGCTAATAAAACAGTTTCGTAGTAGTGGTATCCTCATCCACAATACCAAAGACTTGTCTCCAGAGAATATTTTGAGAGCAAACTTTATGCAGACACTTAGGTATATGTTACTTCAGCTTCAGCTACACGGAACCGGTTTCTAGACTGTTTTGCCGAATGAACTTGGGTAAATATGGACGGTGTTATTACTATGATTCATGGGCAAAATCTTGAAATAGTGTTCTTAGTTGAAACGTGTTAGAAATTCAAGGAGTTGTTATGTCTAGTTTTAAGTGTCTGAATTCTAGCGATGATATAGGTAATATTATATACTTGGTCATTAAAATAATATAGCGTGAAGTTCATGAATAACAAGTAAGCACAAAGAAAAACTTATGAAAAATTGTACATTTGATACCTTTTTTTTATTAGTATTTACTAAGGCTTTTGACAGTGTTTCTATTAAAAATTGCTGGATTAGTATTTACTGGTTCCTTTCTTAGTAAATACTATCGGAAAGAGAGCTCAGACTATGGAGGTTTTAGGTAAGTATAATTACTCAAGCTATTATATATTATAATACTATCTTAAAAATCATTCATCTACATACTTACACAGTCATGTCAGAGTTAGTAAGGGGTCTTTTCTTGGTGCCGTATTTTTCCTACTTACGTGTCTAAATTGAATTTTCTCAAGTTGATGTTTGTGAGGAGTTCTGATATTTTTATTTTAATGTAATACAACTGTCCTGAGTATACTTTTGGGTTGTGTAGATGTAACTAAAATCTGATTCCATATGCTTTACTTTTATCCCCCATTCCTTAATTAAAGGACCACATCATGTTTCTTCTCATGCCATTCAATCAAACGTACTAATTTAAGGACATAAATGACCAAATGGGAATAATGACTATTACAATCACCATAGTCATAATTAGTCAATCAAATCCATTCATGCATTAATTAAAGATCATCCAACCCTTCAGACCAAAGGGTACATGAATGGACACAAACAAATAATGTCCGTCTTAATTGAGTGTAATTTGGCCATTCAAATCTGGTCGAGAATCGGACCCGTATCTTAGAGTTTGGGTGTATGGGAAAGTGGGGGCAGTTTGGAATGTCCGGGGTCAGTGGAGACAAAAGAGGGTGGACATGGACTCTTTTAGCTTGTTCGATTTTAAAAGGGATGGAGTCGATTATATATTTTTTTAGTGATACAAAAGATGAATTAAAATTGTTTTTTTATATACTAGAGGCAGCAAAAGAGCAAGCGGGTCTCCTGCTGGTAATCACCGCTGCCCATGAACATCTGCGAGATCAGAGAGGTTTACAAAAACCAATTAAAAGTTCGTAATTTCGACATAGATTCCCTCTTCTATGTAATGTTCTTTACCTGAAGATTATCTGATTGAGGTCGCTTCCACCGATAAGATCGCCCAAAATTTTACACTGAATATAATTATGTGGACCTATCTATTCCACGTTCATTTCAAGAGGCTAATTTGATGATTTCATATTGTTGCAAGGTGTTTAGTAAAGTAACTAAATATCAGATTAATATTAATTTAAAGTAATTGATACAAATAGAATACACAGGAATAGCTGACATCAACAAAAGACAGTGCAATAAATAATTAAAAAAAACTACTTCAAAACTACAGCCACAATATATGTTTTTTTTTTCAAAAACCACCGAGTCAATTCTGATAAAATGTATATGGAACCACCGCTGAATGATGGCCTATCAAACAAAGAATCATTAAAATCTATTCATAATTGGCGGAGAAATTGTGTAACAGACATACAAAAAAAAGCATACGAGTCGAATTGAGAACCTGCTCCTTATTGAAGTGGGTTAAAAACAATATTGAATAACACAAATAAAAACTTTGTAGTCAACTCCACAGCAGCTGTTGTTAAATATTCCAAAAACGCTCTCATTTCGCCCGGGACGCAATGAACTGGACATTTTTTTTAATTTCGCAATTGATAGTCGCCAGCATCCACAATTAAGGCACGGGCACACGCGCGTTTTAGCCGTTCCTTTCATATGCAAATCTGCGTATTGACTTCGCACGCCTATTTTACTGGACCCTTGTGTGTACCAACCCTGTCTTGCAGTTCGAATTTTAAAAATTAACTCTATTCTTTTGTCATAAGGATTCGACGCCATTTACCAATGTTTGCTTTGAAGTGGTTTCGAAATTCAAAATGTAAAGTTCTATTAATAAAAATAGTCGACTTTATTGTATTCTACATAAGGTTTATAATGACAATTTAATATATTTTATTGGTGATGGCTTCCGTTTTGCTAAGAGGGTATAAGAGAGATGGCAGATAGAATTGTTTTGCGTCACGTTTGGTTTAATGGACAGTACGTCACAAGCATAGTAATTATGGGGGCGAATTGTCCGTTGACCAAATAGGTCAATAAAAATGTGTGAGAATATTTCATTTGGGTCCTGTTGGGTCATTAGACTTTGTGATTAAACTAAATGACTGAGTGATAGACAACATTTTTTCTCGGAAGAAAAATCAGTTTTCCACAACTTGGCAACAATTTGAAAACTTTTTGGTGAGTAAGTTACCCAGAGAAAGCAAGTTAACAGTATGGTTATATTGGCCTATGACTACAAAAAATCATATTAACTAAAAGTGAATAGGTACTTATCATTGTTAAGGGGCTACATAAAAAAAAAACCTTACCTTCATTGTGGCTTTGCCAGGTCCCTGGGAGAGGGAACAATCTGATACTAAGGTGAACATTAATTCATACCTTTATCTAAGTCTGTAATTTTTTAGAAACACGATTTGGCGAGTTTGGTTCGATAGTTTTTCGATTTGAAAATACCTCTAAAAATTACGTTTTCTCCAGATATTTACTGAGCGAGATTACCAATTCAATCGGAAATTCCTTTAATTAGTAGATATTATAAATACTGATGTCTGGTATGTGTCAGAATTTTGTTATTCAGCCTAGTTTTTTTATAAATACGTAATTAATTTTTCGTGATTTTGTCGACATCTTTGAGCAACTTGATAGAATCTGGGTGCAACGTATTCACGACTTTATTGACATGACCATTGAGTATAATTGTGTAGCCGTGTTCTCACCTGCTCAGTGCTGCGACAGCTCTCTTAGACGACGGACCTATGCCAGTTGCGAGCAAATTGAAGTATGTCATTATTAGTCAGAAAAACGAAATCTGCAAAAGAACAAAGACCAACATTGGAGTCGCTACGTGACTCAATTTTTGATAAAACTTTATCAGCGCCATATCATCAGCATACATCAGCACTTAACGAGGCTGTTCATGGATTTTTCGATGTTGTCTGTCAGAAGAACGTAGAACCTTCGTGCACTTCGATAGTATAGGAGCAAAGTTAATTGTCACAACAGCGGTCAAAATTACAGAATTGGAATCGTGATTTCAATTGACGTTATCAGACGCAAAGCATATATTGACGTTATCAGGGACATCGCACTTCTCAACAACCTACCCGATTCAGATCACCTTGCCATTCGAACTCCTGCGACAATAGCATGCTACAGAGGAATCCAAGGAGTTAATCTCACGAAGTTTCAATATTAGTTGGGATATTTTATCGCCTCTCATTTTTTACCTTTTTAAATTTTAATTAGGTAAGTATGTTGCGTCTCCGTGGTATCCTAATTCGTTTCTGATGACGTGTGTTGACCGTGCCACAGTAAATATAGCTAAAACAGTATCGAAAGTCGGCCTTTTTGGTGAGAACGATTAGAGTTGTCCTTTTATGGCTCAATTCGATTATAGATTTATTTTCATAGAGATTTTAATCGTTAGTTTCACATTAAATGGCAATCACATTAAACAACCGAATCAATTAATGCATTGCTTGTGAGATATATTGTGTGATTGCCAAATCAATAAATGAATAACCGACTTGGCGAAACATGGATATCACCACTTTTTACGGTAGTTGGGAGACTTGGTTTTTTGTCGAGTATTGTTTTTGATGGGATACATATATTAGCGGTCCGGTCGGTCGGCAGCGCACTTGCGACTCCTCTGGTGTTGCAGGGATCCATGGGCGGCGGTAATCGCTTACCATCAGGTGATCCGTCTGTTCGTCTGCCCCCTATCTCATAAAAAAAAGACAATTTTAACGAAAGCTTCAAAACTGAGAGCGCATCTAGCTCACATATTTATATTAAAACGCAGCTTTTTTTTTGTCAGTCGTGCGAGTATAGACGCAAGTAGTGTGCGAGCGAGAAGTGAATAGTTTCGCCGTTTTAATTTCTAATCCCAATGTTTATCCGCACGGGTAGAAATGGCTACTGTGCAACACATTCTTTCCTCCTGCTTTGACGCCAGATACTCAAACACTATACAAGCACACCAATACACCATCTCTCACAATTTTATACTTTAGCTTGCTCAGTAGTGTTATTGTCTAGCAGATCTCATCCATACTTTGATATTGTTCAGTATTAATGAATAATAACATTGTTTTATCATTGCCCAAGAGGTACAGACCGATACGTGGCAAAATGTGGTCGGGGTGTGGCCGGAATGGGTGTGGCTGTCAAGTTCACTGTCGCTCATGCCACAGATATGTTATCGTTTTCACGATTTAGCGTGATTTAGCTCTTTGGGTATTTGACTATATTTTTTTATGTAAACACATATCAAAAGATGCCTTAATTTAAGAAACATTGTTGAAAGAATCACTTGATTCTCATTTGAATTAGCTGAGATATCACAACTTTGAGAGCACATATTTTGGGCAATTCCAAAAACGCTCTGTACAAGTGTCTATTGAAGTGTGACGTCACAACTCAAACTACTGTGTAAATTTTGTTTGGGTTTTATAATAAAAGTTGGTGGAAAATGTACGGGTAGTTCAATGATATAATTATTTTTTTTAAAATTTTATTCTTTAAAAATGGACTTGCCCATGAAACTTTGAATGCTCACAAAATCAGCTAGACGTTATATTTTTAACTGAAAATGTTGGCCATTGGTTCTTATTTACCAATATTTTGAAAGAGTATCAATATTTTTTACTATATCGAGATTAGTCAAATACCCAAATGGTAAATTATTTTTATTATAATGGTTTGTATATTGTGCGTTATTATTTGTTGTTTGTTCCAGTTTTTTTTTCTTAATATTTTTTTACTAAGTGTCATTGTTAATGTTTGTTTTTTTGGTTTATCTGTTGTATTGTTTCATGTGCGTGTCATTCATTCGTTCATTTATAAAACGTCACTCAAGGTATGTACCTTGAATTCAATTCAAGCCACTGCAGCGCTAGTTTTCAGTACATACTGAAAACTAGCGCTGCAGTGCTGCAGTGGCTTGAATGAAGCAGCTGCAGGAAATGCTGAGTTTGGACCTTATTGACCACCTATCTGTCTATGTATGTAAGCACTTAATGTTCCTTTCCGTTTCTCGTATGTACCTACTTCTTATTATGTATTCTGTGTCTTACTACTGTTGTGTTGTATCTCTTTTTGTTTGGTCAGTAAATATTTTACTTACTTACTTACTGACGAGTGACGTCACACTTTTTGTATCTTGTGTGCGCATCTAGTAAATTTTGTTTGGTAGCCATATCCAATATTTCTTGTAATAAATACATTTAAATGGTTTTTATAGTAATAGTCGGGGTAAAATGTATTGGTAGTTCAATGATATTTAGGTAATTGTTGAATTTTTATACTTTAAAAATGGACTTTCCCATGAAACTTTGAATGCTTACAAAACCAGCTAGCCGTTATATTTTTAACTGAAAATTTTGGCTAATGGTTCCTTTTTACCAATATTTTGATAAAGTTTAATGTATAGAGACTAATTTCTATACATTAAACTTAACTTAATAATAGGGTATTTGACTAATCAAATACCCTATTATTTTATTTTTCAATTTTAGTCAAATATCCTATTATTTTATTTTTTATTTATCGTTCATCGATTCGAATCTCATTTTGTAGTCCGCAACATGGGTCCGCAATGACTTCACTAAGTATGCGGCACCCATCAAGAAAGTATGTAATTTATGAAGTAGGCAAGTTTGAAAAAAGAATGCTATATTTCATAGACGTTCACTAAGCTGGGCGGTACCGATCCAGAAAGTACGTAATTTGTGAAGTAAATAATTTCGAAAAAAGAATACGATATTTCATAGACGTCGGTCGTGTATACCACAGACACAATGTCCTTACTGCTTTATTTACTGTGACCGCGCATGCGAAAGTGCGATTTGACGCGAATCAAGTGACAAAGTTACGAGTGTTGCATGAGGTGTGCGGGGGGAAAGGGCGGAGTCTCTTCAAATCAAAAAAATCGTTATAGAGCCTTAATTAAAACTGCAAAATTCCTGCATGTCTTGCACCCGCATAGACAATTACTAAGACTAACATTCCTCAACGTTCATTCAGTCTTCATCCATTCACACCTGTCCATTTCACAACAATCAAATTTACACTGTAACCATTCACTTTAAAGTTTATTTTCCCTTATCACTAAAATTAATAATAAAATTTACAAACTTATTTGAAATTAGACTTTAATGATTCAGAAATAAAGTTGGTTGTCGATTTACAGCTAGCGTGACCAGGTGTATTCATAGTCATTAGAAATTGAACTTAATGGTTTTATAGATAAGGTTGATTGTTGATTTATGACTAGGGTGACCAGGTGTCTCCATGGTCGGTAAGACACGAGGGTGGCCTATGACTCACCGTGTCCTTAAGGTCAGCACGTGGTAATTTTTTGCACGTTGACCTTTAGGTTTTGCTGGACACTTCCTTTTTAGTTTTTATCCTTTTTTAACACCTTTCGTTGTGCCGTTAGGAGGGTTACTGGTTGGCTAGACTAGTACCGTAGTACGAGTATTAAAATAACTAGACTAATTATTGGCTTTTATGTCTGAATATGACTATTGTGTATTACGGTCATCGATTTTTTTTTTTGATAAAATAAGTGGCAAACGAGCTGACGGATCACCTGATGCTCAGCAATTGCCTGATGCTCAGCAATTGCCTACGCCTATAGAGATCTGCTACACCAGTAGAGTGACAAGTGCGCTGCCAACCTTTAACCCCCCTTTCCCCTAATTGGGCCTACGGTACCCGCAGTGCAGTCGAATACAGTGCAGGCGCTGCTTCATGCCGGTTTCCTGTGAGGCCGTAGTATCACTCCGGTCGAGTCGGCCCATCATTCCGAAGCGTAGCTCTCGCCACAGTTAGTATTCCATTCCATACGATATAGGTCATTCTAGTTAATAATTCCATACAAAAAGCGTTTGAAAAAGTGAAACCAAAAATAGTTTTAACAGATTTTAAAATTCAAATTATCGTCGCGGCTGAAACTTACTCGTAATGTAGTATTTTATTTTCAACCCTAATCCATTGCAATTGGTTTTATATTACTCTCCATAGCATATCAGAATGAAAATTGTAAGTCACTACTGAGTTTCTTGCTGATTTTTCTCGGTAGAAATCGACTTTCCGAATCAGCGGTAGCTTACATAATATTTGACATTTATAAATGTTCTATAAGGACTTAAATTGAATAAAGAATTTTTCTATTTCTATTTCTACTCTTTTGCAAATAAAATCTTTCACGCTGTACGTTTATAACAGTCGCGTGTTGACTTTATTGGTTGAATAACTTCGCAGACCTTACCGACGTGCAAACATCTGCTACTTTGACATTTAGCTCGTGCGGGTTGACCACGGTTGACTAATGATGACTTTTTTATTAAAGGGTTAGGCGTGCAAACAATAAGTTCTACATTCCACTACATTTAGTGGATAAGTGTTATGACATTGCCTATGGGCAGGATATACTTAGGTATTCATGCAGGGTGTATATTTTGTGCTCTTATTCTTTAATATTTTAGGTAAGTAACATCGTTAAACTTATTAGCGTTTTTCATCAGTTGTCATCGTGGTTAATTAAACCTTAGCCTACTTAATTGTTTGTAAAAGATTTTTCTGCACCATAATAAAAAACTCCAACAAGAAAAATCAAGAAGGATCTTGGTCACCTTCAAAGGGCCGCATTTTCAAGAGGTGGTTCAGAAAGCGGAATGGCAAATGTCTCGTGTCGGAGGCCAAGATCCACTTCTGAAAATATTTTCGATGAATTTAGAAAAGTTGTTGAACAAATTGTTCAGAATGGTTGGTAAAACACGACGTGTTTAAAGGGATATAGGCGTTCCTGTGAACGTTTATATCCCTTGTATACACCCTGTATAGATCATCAGCAACCCACACTCGTCCACTGTTGGACATAGGTCTCCCCTAATGCACACCGCTCCCAATTTTCGGCCACTCTCATCCAGCCCACACCAGCCAGCCTTCCAATGTCATCATCCCATCTTGTCGCCGGGCGTCCAACACTACGCGTACCGAGTTGCGGTCCCTGTATAGATCCACGTTTCCCATTAGCCGGGTCGCGACCCGGTGTCGGGCCAACAAAATTAAATGACCGGGTCGCAACATTGTCGTCTTATTTTAAAAACATGAGTACGGGACCAGCTTGAGTTTGAAAGTAGGTACTTAGTGGGTCACAAAGGGTCACTATGTGAAAATTACCGGGTCATGGCATAACAAATTTTGGGAAACACTGGTATAGATGGTTCGAGCTAATCAAAATGGAAGCTCGTAACATGTAGGTAATAATAGGTATACATAGTTATAATGTCCTCACTCCATTATTGCATGTCATGTCCGATGGCGTGCAATATTCGTAGGAAGTGGCAAAACGCATCTGTTACTGGGTGTTAGCATAATTGTGCAGTGACCGCAGTATATGCAAAAACATTAGATGAATATCGATAAGTCTATTTTCATCACTAGGTATGTCATAGAAATTATTTTTTTAATTCTGTGTTGTATCAATTATGTACTCAATTGTTTTATTATATTTTGTCATTTTGGGTTATGCTTTATTTCTAAACAATGGCAATTTTTAAAAATTGCAAACTTATTTTCAATCCACGAGACAATCCTTTTAAATACCTTTCTTCAATTGTATTTGGCACCTGGAAAGAACTGAATTGAATCAGGATTTAGAGAAACTGGTATAGTCTAATAATGCAGCAGATGTTACATACAAGACATGAGTGTCCAAAAAGAACACTTAACCTTAACTACCTACATAATATAATCTACACAATTTGGTTTTTTTTATTTTTGCGAATTAATTATCTCAAAAGCTTGCGTATACTACAAACACAGACGACATGTAAGTAATCCACTTTAGTGATTATTCCACCTATCACTTTTAGAACCATTTAATATTTTCTCCAGGAGTGACCGCGGTATCATCTATCTTCTATACTATTTATAAAGAGATAACTTTAATAGACAACGACTAGGCTTATAGGTTAACCGAAAACTCGAAACGCTTGCGTGATGTAATTATACACAGCGCCATCTATTGGTTCTTTTCGGAATTCCGGTCCCGAAGCGAAGTGAGGGCGGGCCACTAGTCCTAGTCATTTGTTTTTATAAAGAATTTGTTTTTATAAACAACTAGACCCGTGCCAAAGCTAAAGGCGGAACGGCAGATGTTGGAAAGACGGTAAAGTCACGTAAAAACGGTAAAAAGAAGTAAAAATCATCCAAGCGTATACCGATTAATGCATGGAATTTCATAAAATACATTACTATTTTCTTCCATTGAGTGGTAAAAATACAAGTAGGTACGGGTACCTACTCGTATTTCTACGGGTAGAATCCTAACTACGATTTGACAATGGCCAATTCCGTTGCATTATCTATAGAGGTAAATTCTATAGACACGAAAAGGTTTACTTATAGGTAGCCCGAAAAACTTGCGTAGTGTAGTCCACATTCATCTATTGGTAAAATTAGGTCTCGAATTCTCGATTGAAGAGCGGGCGGGCCGCTAGTAAGTTACAAAAAACTTAGAAAGTAGAAAAAGTTTTTTGAATGTTCAGAAAAAGTCGTCAGATTTTGAAAATATTTTGTTGGTCTTTTTTTATACATCGCATCCGTTGCGTAATAGCAGTTCTAGATTGATGATTGATGGGTATGATAAATTATAGAAGACATTTTAAAAGCCTACCAACTTACAAGCTAACAGTAAGACAAGAATGTTTTTGCTGGTGGCAAAAATCATAATCAGTTACCAACTGCTTCTTAGGAAACAGACAAAAATTGGTACCTAGGTACTAAATATCGATGGTGATTGTTTGACACAATATTTTTAGTTATCACGCAGTAGGATAAAATGTGCTGTAGGTAAAGAAAATATTGTGCCAAAAATATAAGTAGCTATAACATAATCAAGAGGGAAAACTTCGCTTTCCAAAGATTTTAAACAAAAGAAAAATAAGGAAGAAAACACTCCAACAGATAACATACAGTTTCCTCCAGAGACAAGAATTTGCATTCCTTTCCGCAAAACGGTCGCTTCCAATTTAAACTTGCAAAGCAGAAACGGAACGCAAAAGAAAATGGCGTCTAGAATTCGCGCGCAATCAGCATTCGCAGATTAGTCACCCCAGCGGCTCTCAAATTAAATCCATCCGAGGAAATTGTGACAAACGTCATCCGTCATCCAACCCCTCATTTGCATGAGAAAAACTGGTGAAGAACAACTATTTATCAAATGGCGGAGGACTTCCGGCGGCCATGACGGTAGGCGCGACGCGGTTCCGCCCGCCATCTTTGAGCGTTTCCGGGTGCGGGTGGAATGATGTTTTGGCTCTAGAAGTGATTTGAGTAAGATATTTCTTGATCTTGGAAGTTTTTTTTTTATTAATAGGGGGCAGACAAGCACATTACTTGAGTATAAGCTATAATCGCCGGTCAAGGACACCCGCAATGCCCAGCAAAGTCCCAAACTTTAAATTACCCTTCCCTCAGACTGTGCCTGGTACCTAGTACTCACAGTGAGCCCACTGCTAACGGTCTTAAAAACTTCTCGAGGACGTAGGAACAGTTTTTGAAACTAATACGATTGTTATCGTTTGCTAACTACAACTTAGTAATACTTGTTCTTGTTCCAATAAATACTTTTTTTATTTTTAAACTGATGAAAACAATAAAATAATTCCCCAATGGTTACCGTTTGGTGATTACAATTGTAATGTTTGGGATTGTAATGCGAATAAAAAAAGGTGGACTGATTGACGTTATCCGTTAGTTTTATACCGTACCCGTTCCGTATACGATCTAATATGCATTTCAGATTATTTTTTAATTTTTGCCTTTTCTTGTACATACGTACAGCCACAAGGTATACAAACTGTAAATTTTTTTCAATCGACTCTCATTTTTTACAGTAATACACATTAGGTTGAATATCAATTGAATAAATTTGACAGGTTGTGGCAACCTGATGTGTGGCTGAGTATATTCTCACAAACTCAAAATGATAATGAATGAATGAATCTTTATTTGCATAAATACGGTACAGATTAGGTCTTAAGATATCAAAGAGGTCAACATAACTAAAAGACTAAAAATATTGTGTTCTTCCTTTGGAGATTTTTTTTTGCCACATCCAGCCACATCTCCCCTCTGATTGGTAGTGATCCCGCCAGATAATTTAGTGGTTCCCGCGCAATGAAATATTCGACGCATCACGCGACAGACGCTGATTGCGCGATCTCGTTATCTTGATCGACGCCATTTTGTTTGTTTGCGTCAAGATAATGGGAAATCTGTTTGGATATTCTACAAAATATAATAGACAAAAAATGCAATGCACACAAAAAAATTAATTCATATACGTGGTTCGTTTCAAAGTACATAATGCTATTTTATGTGATAAGTGACAGACGAGGAAACGGATCACCTGATGATAAGCGATTGTTACCGCCCATAGATACTTGCATCATAGTTCATAAGCGAAGTCACAAGAGCGGTGCCAACCTTTTAACCACAATACATTTCCTCTCTAATGTGCTCCTCACTCACTCAGCGAAATTACTCGCTCACAGCGCGCAGGCACTGCTTCACGCCCGGTCTTCTGTTAGGCGTAGTATCATTCCCGTCGGGCCGGCCCATTCATGCCAAAGCATGACTCTCTCACGATTAAAATTAATTAGTTTCTAAGTAGTTAAAAAAAATATAGAAAGATCGATGAAACAAAATTAATAATACAAATATAAAGGACATGTAGGCTAGTACTAATATTGTGGGCTTTCACATATAGTCTGGAAATAAATAATTGTAATAAAATAATACTTTTCTATCACAAATAAGTAAGTAAATAGTCCACTCATACATAAAATTATCACGTTATTACGAAACGAACACATTCTTACAGTAAACAAAATTACATAACAGAACAAAATACAATGATGACGAAAATAGCTACATACAAAACATCAGGGTCAGAGTTACAACGCATTTAGGAAAGTGGTGCATAATTTCGCCGCGTCCCACATGCCTTCGATAGCTCAGTTGGTAGAGCGGTGGACTGTAGTTGGAAGGGATAATGGTCATCCATAGGTCGCTGGTTCAAATCCGGCTCGAAGGAAATTTTTTACTTCACTTTTAAGTTAAAGCTTGCTTCTAGTTTTAAGTTATAGACTATTTTTATCATTTCTGTATCACAAACAATATAGATTGTTTTTTAATAATGGAGTTAATTTTCTAGCTCCTACAAAATTGTTTTCGTTATAATTTAATTTTCTTTTTTTTTATATAGGAAGGCAAACGAGCAAGCGGGTCACCGCGGTTTAGTGGTTTAAGTACCGGGCCGTGATTTCAAGGTCGAAATATTATAATGTTTCGAATTTTTTGATCTGTAGTTCGGGCTTGTGATGACCAAATTCAATGCGCATTAGACAAGCGTGGTGATTGAACCTAATTCCATCAAAGTAGCGATGACTTGATTTCTATGATGGCCTTTGCCCTGCAGTGGGACAGTATACCTACTCATAGGCAGATGATACTTTGCTTTTATATAATTTTAATTAAACATTTACTGTCCATTAATTTATATTGAGTCTTACAATCCACGGTCCAGTGACCTCCAAATAAAAAACTCCAATTAATTCACCCCGTGGGTTAATCAAAAGATGGTTCCGTACAAAAAGTCCTCAATTGAATCAGAGGCGAATTCAATTCGGTTTCATTACGAGAAATTCGTTGTACCTTCAAATCTACCCTTAGTGAAGGTAAGAGTTGTACTGCCACATACTTGCGACAAAATATTGTTTTTGATTTTAACTAACTAGCGGGCGCCCTGCGACTTCGTATGCGTGGAGTTAGCTTTACGTATTTTAGACAATCCACACAAAATATTTTTGTAAATTGTAACCTATGTGTTATTCTGATGTACAATCTATACAGGGTATGCCTGTAACCACGTGTTCTACCAACTATTCCGAACAACATTTGTTCTATTACTTTTGAAAATTCGTACAATAAAATTTACTTTTCACACAAAAACGGTCATGTGAATTGTTAATTTTGTATGGAGAGTCGAAAAAAAATTTGGACGAACTTCCAAAAGTTGTAGAACAAATAAGTTGATCAGAATGATTAGTAGAAGACGTGGTTAAAGGGATGTAGGTAAATGCTCATAGATACACCCTGTATATTTCTGCCTTAGACGTCTTTTTTGTACCTTCATAGCTTCAGTAGTTTAGTTTCTATTGAAATAATAAACCTAACGTTGAAACCATGATTTGTCTTGCCGCAAAACGCATCTCTGTATCTTTTTCCACATCTTAACCCTTAACCGCGATGGCATCTCAGCCGAGCGTGTTGAATCGATTTGGGCCCATTGTACCCGTCTACCAAATAAGAATTAATTTGTGAATCGAAAAAGTTAAGATCTGTGAGGGGAGACGATTCGCGGTTACTAATTCTTTTTGGCTGTTTTTAATTTACAGTTCGAGGGGTTTTTTGTATGTTTTTTTTCTTTTTTTGAGAAAGTTCTTGTGGTAGAGATTTGGAATGTAGTCTATTGTTAAATTAGTTAGACTACCAGACAAATAAGGCGTTCTTTTTGTTATTATTTTACTTAATTCGAATCTCATATCTAGTAATTAATTATACTAATTTATAACTGTCGATGTGTTTCAATCGAATCGATGTTTGAGTAGTAATAATCGATATTGACGAAAATACTTAAATCAGCTAAAATATATCAACTGCTAGCGTAAAGTCAGTGTCATAAATTAGTACTAGAATCAATTAATTTAATAAAATACAAAAAAAAATATCACAGCAACGATTTTATCAAGTACCTACTAATTTTATTTGTACCGAATTTCAGGCTGCTTTAAAAAAATGCACTCTGATTATGATAAAAAAGTACGGAAGTCCATATTACTTTAATGGTATGTGATGTTAAGAATTTCTGTGAGTTACTTCAACACTTATTCCAAATTAAAATGAAGTAGTCATCACTTAAAAAAAAGTTTCCAACTCCAAACAAAATCTCATTCCCACCAAAACGGACCAATTACAACCAAATGAAGTTAACCCTTTCGATGCTTTGTAGAACTTTTTAATTGCTGTTAAATCGAAAAGGGATCCAAACCGCCTCCCATTGTTGGCGAGATCATTAATCTATGTGGGTGGGTCGAATTTCATGCCATCACATTTCTGTTTTGATTTTTTCATACTTTTTTGTCGGATTAGTGACACTTTGAGAGTTCTGTTGAGACGTTTTTTCGTAATTGATAGTTTAATTTAAACTAAAATAAAACCTTTATTTTATTATCGTAATGATGTCAGTAACAATCACTAGATACATTGTACTTATATTATTTTTCTATAGATAAAAGAAGGTAAAAAAAAACAACGTCGCCACAGCTTCACCAACATAAAAACTACTTTAAAACTATTTTATGATTTTACATCGCTGTTTCTTTTTCCTCTAACAAAAGGTTGTCTGGAAGGAATCGTTACAAGCTTTAAGACCGCCTTATTGTACTGTTTATGGCTGTTGTTTCACTCATGTAGGTATCCTCTTTCTGTGCAATAAGGAATATCTATAAATACTTAACGTAATAATTAGGCACCTAATTTGAAAACTTATTATTTTTTAGTAATTTTGCATCATAACCCCGACTTTTCACGGCCCATTAAGAGCAAAAAATTTAACGCTACACTGGTAATTAAAGCGACTCTCCCTTTGCGAATTAAATACCGTTAATTAATGGAAACCTAACCCTTTGTCTGTGACGTTGGATAAATCGCTACATGACGGCTTGGCTTCCCAAACTTTTAATACAATGCTAGTCTAAAGACTTTCTACAAGTAAAGCCTACGTAGGCTTTTTTTACAATAATTATAGCGTGCAAACGAGTAGGCGGATTACCAGATGGTAAGTGATAACCACATCTGCAACACCTGAAGCGTCACAAATGCGTTACTGACTCAAGGTACGAATAAATATGTAATAGATATTGTTTAAATAAAATACCTAGAATAAAATTTTACAAATATTTGTACCTAGTTTTTTGCCAAATTTCTTTTTAAGGTCGTAACGCCCATAAGCCTTTTAAAATCCAAAGACGATTGATTTTCTATTGTGTCTGCTGTCTCGGGCGTTAGGATGTTAAGTTATTTTTTTACGTTTTTAGATAGGTTCATTTTCTTATTTTAATACCTCACGAAGGAAATGTAGGTATCCATGCGAATTTGTGCGTTTAGAGAATAGACTATTTTATAACTATATTTAATTTTTAATTCTAGTAAATGTTTAAGGCGTTTCAGGAGCGTACTTTTGTCGAAAACCGATTGTCTTAGGCAGGGAATGAAATAAATCATAATACATACAATAATAATTGTAAATAATGCCTCTGAACTTAATAGTTGATTGTCTATTGTTCGTTCTTACCTGACTTCCGTAGAATAGATGGTATTGAAATCATCAGTTACGAGTTGTAGTTAGTATGCCTGGTTAACGCTAATTTTCAATAAAAGCCTGCAATAACGAAACAATGC
Organism: Cnaphalocrocis medinalis; assembly: GCA_014851415.1. Lineage (NCBI taxonomy): Eukaryota > Metazoa > Arthropoda > Insecta > Lepidoptera > Crambidae > Cnaphalocrocis > Cnaphalocrocis medinalis. The sequence goes on from CM026294.1 coordinate 12,928,130, forward strand.
CAATCTATGTATTTTCTAATGTCCCTTAGAAGAAATAGATTTTTTATGTCATAGTTGGCAGACGAGCAGACTGATCACCTGACGTTAAGCAATTGCCACCACCCATAATATAGACACCTACAAGACCAGTAGAGTCAAAAGTGCGCTGCCAAACTTTTATCCCCTTTCTCCCCAACTGGGCTTCTGTTTGACAAATTATACTTATTTAAGGTTTATTTTTGTACTCAAATCTTTTGATTACCCAATGGATATTCTTTACAAAATATAAAAATCTTCATAATAAACGCAAAATTAACATTCACACAAAGACTCCCCAAAAGAATCCCCAAAAGTTTGAAAACCAATTCATTTAACCCTTCCACTAGCTGATTCATCTTAACCCGTCAACGGCTGATGGATCAAGATATTAATACCGAAAGCGTGGCGAATCTGACCAAACGTTAACCCTCTATGCATATTTAATTCGGAACCCGGGTCTTCCTGACTGATGGGCGTGATTTGCTTTCAAAAAGACTGATTGCAATGTGCTGGAGTAATGACGGGATTAGAGATTGGAAGACGCAATTATATTGTACTTAGGTACAAGAAGATTTGGGGTTTGTTAAAGAAGCTGAAGACAGGATGATGGATTAATGCAGTAAACAGTTTATTAACCAAAGTTTTTTTTTTCGAAAAGAAGGGCCGAGAAAACTTTGACCACATGGAGATTATAACGCCTGATATTTTGTTGATAGCAAAGGAGCATAACTTCAACATTCACCTATATTTTTATTTCTACATAGTTATTATTTAAAATGTATTTTATATAACTTTTTAAAATAATTATCGTTAATGAGACCTATTTCATAAAGCGATGGGAAAATTTGCATGCGATTATGAGAATTATTGAGCTTAATTGCCCGCATGGCTTATTTGTAAATCGGACATCTACCTAGGGCTAAGTACAGTCGATTGAATAATCGTAAAAGTAGTGACTTTTATTTGATCGTAGTAAACTTCATTATTTTTAAGGTAAAGTGCGGATACTGAGTGTCGGTACCTCATTATTTTTTTGATCATAATAAAATTTAGATAAAATAAACTCTGTTTTCAACTCAATATACCTAAACTGCGAGATGTAGATAATTTTGAGTAGTAGAGCGCCGTGTGAAAATGATACCTTTATAACTCAAAATCATATGATCTGTTTATGTTTGTTTGAAGAATGTGTCAACTACGAAAAATCATTAAGTTTCTTTTTACGGTTTTCTCATATTTCATTATGAGCCTTATTGTTTTTTGCATCTCCACATTTATTTACAAAGACAATAAAAATATTTGACTGCCCATGTAAACATTATGCATCCAACAGTACACTCGTCCTACATTAAAATATCCCCTGATTAACTGGAGCGTCGTCAAGCGAATTAATATGCAGATGAGTCTGTGATGTTGATCGATGTAAGACGTATAATATGCCCGCATGGTGTCGGGTTTGACGATGACCAGTTCAAGTAGGCAACAATGATCTCGCTAATTTAGATTGAGTTTGTGCTAAAAAGGAATCATTTGTACTGTATTTAGGTACGGAAAAAAGTCAAAATGTTAAAATAATTCATTGAAAAACGTAAACTAGTACTACTTTTTTTTATAATACGAAGGCAAACGAGCAAGCGGGTCACCTGATGGTAAGTGAAAACCGCCGCTCATGGACATCAACTACACCAGAAGGAGTGCGGATGCGTTGCCGGCCCCCAGGAAAGTATGGGCTCGATATTTGAAGATTGAAGTAAAAGAGGGAATCAAAATAAATAAAAATAAATTTTTTTTTTAAATCATTTAGAGTCTCAGAAATAATGATGAAAATATTATGTAATTAAAAAGAAATTTTAAGAGCCTAGTCTCAAATGAGAAAAAATCGGTGTACTATGAGTTAGGTAACAGTTCTCACACCTAGATCAAAAACAATTTCAAAAGTTCATCAATCAATTAAAAAACTTAGGTGTGAAGGAATCTACATAATTTATTCGATAAAAAATACGAAATCAATCAATTAAACTTTTCTACGGTAGCAACTCATAAATTTAACATAACCAAATTGATGGATTACTAAAACCAATAATAGGAATGCTAATCGAATACAAACGATTTGAATTCGATGCGGCTGATTTGACATTCATCGATTACATTTGGGATCGTTATCGTACCGGTGTCAGATCTACGTCATCATCGATATGTCGTTAGCGTCAAAAAATTCGACTTGGGTGTCAACTGACACCCCTCGGCAGGGATAGGGTTAACCATTATTTGGGAATTTCCATTTTTGTTTACATCGGTCTTTTTTTTAATAAAAAAGATCTGATCTTGATACAGAATTCAAATTGAATAATAATAAAAAAAAACTAATTTAATTTTGAAAAATATTATAATGTGAAAGTAACATAGTACTTTAAATTTTTTATAAATTTTGTACTCAGAGAAGATTAAAAAGTGAAAGGCAAAAAGCCAACGGCACGCGGTGTTCCCAGGCGGTCACCCATCCAAGTACTGACCGCGCCCGACGTTGCTTAACTTCGGTGATCGGACGAGAACCGGTGTTTTCAACGTGGTATGGACGTTGGCGATTGTACTTTAGAAAATTCTATTGAGTATCTATCGTAATAAACAACCACTTGCTTGCTATAGTGAATAGCGTCACATTTGCAACCCGTAGGGTCATGATAGGTAGGTATAATTTAAAAGATAGATATAAGGTGTTTAATTTAAATTCAAAGTTCAATAGATGGGTTATATAATCTTACCAAAGCGTGATGTGTCATAATTTCAGACTTATATTAACATTTAATTTTATTAAATAAAATACGGCCCATGCGTGTAAAAATAATTGAAAAGAAATTCCGAATAATACCTTCAGAAACCCGCTTGCCCTGAGTTCACTGTCACATCGACCGGGAAAGATTTAGCACAAAAGACGCAAACCCAATTAACCCCAGATACACGACCTTCGATGAGCTAGACCAAAGTTACAAGAATAAATACAATTTCAAAACCGAATCATCATCGTAACAGCGTTATTTCAAAAGAAACCTAAACACAAATAGCTCTACCCATTTTCCTATCAAAAACACAACGGACCAATTTTCTTTAGTCTACAAATTATAGCACTCACGAAATCAAATCGCCCATTAAATAGTAACAACAAATCATGCATAGACAAGGTAAAGCTCTTTGCTAATGAATGAGGATGTTTAATAAAATGCTTTGGTCAATTTTACCCCGCGCGCGTTTGACGGTTAATAGTGGGTTTCATAAAATATGCATTGTCAACGTAGGTATTATGAGTAATTATGTATGATTAAGTTTTTTTATGCTAGAAGCGACCAACTAGCAAGTGGGTGACCTAATAGTAAGTAATCAGTAATCACCGCCGTACAAAACCACAAGACTGGCGTGAAACAAAGTGGGTACTTTAAATCGACGCGTTTGGGGTCTCGGGTTCGATCCCCGGGCCGGATTTTCTTTTCAGAAATTATCAGTGTCCATCAGGTGATCCATTTGCTCGTCTGCCACCTATCACATAAATGGCGGTCTTGTCCACCATCGTGCCTCAGGAAACACGTAAAGCTGTTGGTCCTGCGCCTGATCTTTCTTCGGTCTGGTCACTCTGGTGTCCCATCGAAATATGAGAGTAAGGGAATAAAGTGCACTTGTGCCTGCGCACACACTCATCATCATAATTTCAGCCAATAGACGTCCACTGGACATAGGCCTCCAATATATAATATAATAGGCCTCCCAAAGTTCTCCTCACAGATCGGTCCTGTGCCACCCGCATCCAATGGACTCCCGCGACCTTCACCAGATCGTCGGTCCACCTGGTGGGAGGCCTGACACGGCTGCGGCCTCCTGCACGCGGCCTCCACTCAAGGACCGCACCACCCCAACGGCCGTCTGTTCTCCTCACAGTGTGCCCTGCCCATTGCCACTTGAATCACGCAATTATTTGGCTCACACACTAGTGCAATATAAATGCCCTGCGTTGATGTCTCGATGAGTGGATGTGGCCGCCATAGCCGTATTATCGGTTAGGAGGACATTATAGTACAAGTAGGCTAAGTAGTTTTTTTTTTATGTGATGGGTAGAAGAGCAGGCGGATCACCTGATGGTAAGCAATTGCCGCCCCCCAAGCACCATTTTTGACCACAATAAACGATTTCTCCTAAATTAAACATCAAAAACGAACCAATTACGGACGATTTTCCAAACCACAGTTTTTCAGTGTTTTTTACTCCACGACACGTGTCAAAAATTGTCCCCAAATTGGAGCACAATTTCCCCGCTATGTCCCCTAGTTGGACGGAACTATTTTTGGCCATTTGACTGTGTAATTGCTTGGTAAGTATTTGGTTTGGGTTTGAGTAAAAGATTATTGTAATTTGGTTTTGTGTGGAAAAGGAGCCGGTTGGGTGGTTTCAATTATGGACAGTTGTATAATAGGAAAGGAAAGTATCAGCCTATATACCTACTGTCTCACTGCAGGGCAAAAATCCTCCATCATAGAAATTAGTGATGCGCCGAATAGTGGTTTCACCGAATACCGAATAATATTCGGTTCAATCTTTACCGAACCGGATATTCGGCCGAATTATTAGGTTTACCATTTTCTATTTCGTTTCCGATCTCTCTTCTATACTAGATACGGTGACCAAAAAGCACTTAAGTCAATTCGTACTGAGATATAACTAAAGTGTTTATTCCTTCTTCCGTGTCAGAAATTTTCTTAAAGTATCTCTGTTATAGTGTCTTTTAAGTAAATAATGCACTTAATAAAATCATCACAGGGTTCAAGTGGGACTCAAACCCACAACCCTCTACATACCGGGTGGCTGTTCTGGTATGCAGTAGGTGGGTGGTGGTATGTGAAAGGTCGAGTACCACCTGGACTCTTGGATGATTTTTTAAGAGCACCTACTTAAGAATAAATTGCAAAGAATATAAAAAAGTAACAAAAATAAAATTGTTTATCATCAATAACTTATAATAAAATTATTTATTGTTGATTCATATTTTTATTTTAATAATTTGCCACATACATAGGTAAGTGTTTTTATTAAAAAATTAAATAAATAAATAAATTATAATTTTGATCTGAGTTCGAAAACAAAGCTTTATAATTATTATTTATTTAAATTTTAAAAAGGCCAGATATTTTAAGTATAAAAATAAATAGTAAAATTAATATTGATTGATCTGGCTTAAAAATAAATGAATTAGGTAATTTTTTAAAGTTTATGATAGCTACATACTAATAGAGCAGGAAATAAATATGTGGACTCTAGATGTTAAAATACACGTTGATTTCAAGTTTGATTGATTTCATTTATTAGCTTTTTAACACATTCCTCGCCAGTTTTATTTAATTTACAAAAACATAAATCTCACATAAAGAAACTTGTCCTTTTAAATTCCATGTTATATAGCCAGGAACATAGAAATACTCTAACCGAATACTCTAACCGAATACCAGCACTAAAACCAAATAATTCGGCCGAATACGAATAGTGAAAAAAGTGCCGAATATGCCGAATACCGAATACCAACCGAATATTCGACGCATCTCTAATAGAAATCAAGTTATCGCTATTATGATGGGATTAGGCTTAATCACCACGCTTGCCTAATAATTGGTAATCACAAACCCGAGCTATGTTCGAAAAATTTGAAACATACTTTTGCTCGACCCGGGAATCGAACCCGGGACCCCGAGATCACGGCCCGTTACTTAAACCACTAAACCAACGAGGTTGTATAATACCTAAATTGTATCTATTTACCTAGGTATCATAAATATTCATAAATTAATGTTTCGTATTGACTTAAAGTTAATAAATAGGTATTTTTCTGCGTATTTTCCTCTATTTCTATCATAGTTTTACTAAATGCAAATAAGTAAGTAGATATTGTTTCTGTTCTGTTTCTGTAAAATAATAACGTTATAGATAGTACCTACTTGATTTAATTATTTGCAAAGTCAGACTCAGACTTTGAAAAGAAATGATTTTAAGTAGACTTCTTAATAAATGACATAATATTGGCGTTTAATTACATATTTATATCTAGGTACATACTTACTTAGGTCTATTTCATTACTTACTTATTTTTCAGTATCAATTTGTATGAACGGAACGTTCATACAAACTGATCAAAACCCTTAAGTGACCATTTAATTGAAATTAATTTTAGATAATAGTTATTATTATGTAGGTACTGACTGTACTTCAATCGTTACAAAAGCTGTTACAATATTAGCTATAGGTACTTTTATTTTTTATCGACAAAATAAAAAAAAAAAAACATTCCATCTCATAATAAGTAATTACCGTTAAATATAAGTAAGTACACACAAAAAAGGTCTTTCGTCATTTTATTATCAAAGTAACTTCCACCAAAACATTGCAAAACAAAAATAACAACATTTTGTTCATTCACCCGTGTAGGATGACGTCACGCGCCGCCGCTCGATGTAAGCGGAGCATAATTTCGCCGCGTCTCTCACCGCTCCGATAGCCGTGATCGTCTAGTGGTTAGGACCCTACGTTGTGGCCGTAGTAACCCAGGTTCGAATCCTGGTCACGGCAGTGTGATACACTGTCACGGCGGAGCTTTCTTTTTGAAGTTTTATTTTAATAGATTTTTTTGTTAGAATTATTAAACAAAAAATAAAGTTTTGTAGAATAAAATGGCGATTATTAAAACTGTATTTGAACACAATCTAATTTTTTTTTATTTTAATCATGACGTTTTAGTTAAAAAATCGAGATTGAAACAAGATTTAGGTGTTTCTTTTTTTGCCGAATTAAGATAATTATTTTCTTCATCTATACTTTAATTTTACGTTTTTAAATAATTATTCCAAAATTTCGACTTTTCACGAAGAAGAGCAGACCCAAGTTCGACGAAATAAAAAACATTAATTATAATATCATATTTTTGTCTATGTATCCGTACCTATTTATTATTGGAAAATGGAATTCATATTAATCTTTGAATACCTACCCGATTGTGTTGTCATAAACTCGTCTATCAATATCGCCCATACAGCTATCTTTTAGTTTGTTTGCAGATATTATTACGTATTGCCACCACACTTATCTTCAGACATCAAAGCAATCGTCTGAGACGTTCCCCGCAAACACTGCAAATAAATAACGCTCATATTTATTGGCGTTTGGGCGCACGGCAGTGTATGGCCAAGTTTTAACGGACTCCATCAATTTTAATGTTGATTTTGTTGTTAGGTGGCTTTTTAAATCTAGTAAAAAAATACTTTTACTTTTTTAAACAAGTGGAATAATTACAATTAATAAAAAAAATGTGGATAACTGAACTACGTAACTATAGTTGATTATTTCTCATACGTTAAAATATTATGAAAGTTTAAAGCAAGCTATAACGTTCGGCAGTTAATTAAAGAAAAAAAAAGAAATATTTGCTACTTTCATTTAATTTTATTCTGTGGTACTTAAGTGCCTTGAAGTACGTATTTAAATTTTGTTTATATTTTTTTGAAACCTAGTTCTTTTTCGCATATTTTCAAATAAATTAAAATCTTGGCCCAACGCACACCACATAACATTTTGACAGAATCCATTTTACCTATCACAGCGGGACGGTTATGGGCCAAAGTTGAAAAGCTTCTAACTTGCAAACTTATTCACCCACTGTACATTTATCCAGCTGTCGTAATGCTTGGAGTTAGGGTTGGAAATGCAATGGCAAAGTGTCTAAGGGATGGAAGTAGGTAGTTAGGGCATAATGCGAGCGATCCATAACGTATTGTGTTTTGATTGCTCGCGTCAGATCGTCGGATAGTTTCAGCAGATAGTTTTGAAACCACAGTATAAGAGTGATAAGCAGAATTTTAAGACAAGCTAAACATTTATGGACCACACACAATGTAACTTAAATAAGACATAGGTAAATAAGTAACATAAATAGGTACAGCCAATAAGGTTCAGCCTCAGCATGAGCTGCACAAAACCTTGAGCCCGCCTTTGCATAAAAGTCAGCAGGCACTGATTGACAGAAAGAAGAAAATTAATCATTTTCTTAATGTTTGAACTCGTTTCTATACGAGATCGCGCTTGGATCACGAGAATTGCTAGTAAGTTTGGAAGTTACTCTATTTTAAAGAGATTACCATTTATCTTTTAAAATCACTATATATATCATTCAGAATCAATGATAAGAAAAATGTTGATATTCATCGCAAGTATTCTCCGTGAACCTAAATTTTGTAATGATTAGTATTTTCTATCTACCTATTTTTAAAGCAGTTAATTTTTTGTGAAATGTGGCAGACGTCAGACGGATTATCTGATGGTTCTAGCAATTAGGCTGACTTACTAAGCGAAACACAGCGCAGGCGCTGCTTCAGGCCTTCTGCGAAGTCGTTTTATCACTCAAATCAATCTCATTCATGCCGAAGAGCAGCTCGCTCACGCTCATATACTGGCTTCCACTGTATTACGATATTACTCAGTACGTCTTACTTATATGGGAGTAGGAAACGGTTATGAGATCTGAAGACTGAAGTTGCACGGCTGTAACGAGCAGCACGCTCGGTTAGTGCTTTATTGTCTTCTGAAATGATGAGCTGGAGATGGAGGGAGATAGCGGATGAAGGATAAATGGTAAACTGAGCAAGTGAGCCTTGGAGTCGTTTACTGGGTCATTGCAGATTTTTCGGAATCGTTTAGGAGGTTTTAGTCTGTTTTTTTTTATGAAATACTTCGTATTATTATTGGTACTTCGTGTATCATGGTTGCAGAATGTTTAAGTATTCTCTAAAAGTATCGAACTGAGGCAGAGGACACTATAATATGAACCCAGAGGCTACCGAGGCTAAGTCCTTTGCTTATAAAAAAGCTGTTAGATTTCATTGTGGAACTATAGACGACTTGGTGCAATCATTTGAACACCGGTTAAGACGCAAGGGTTGCGGGTTCGATTCCCGCACCAACACAATTAATGTTTGTTGATGAAACAGATATTTGTATTGGGTCTGGGTGTTTGTGGTTCCTTCGTATTATCTAACTTAGTGAACTAAATGCAAATAAAATGATAAAAATAAATACAATCATTTAAATCGATTCTTCCTACGACTGCGAGTAGCTACTTGCATTTATGGTTATATCTATTGAGCAATAATTTACTATCTTATCAATCTCTCGATATAAATATTTTATTTTTTCTACACATAGCTTTTTCTTATTACTCCACAATCATAACACAAGTCGATAGCAATTCACTGTCGACAATAAACCTCCCGCACACATTTACGAGGACATCGCCACATCACATCCATAATCGAATAAAAACATCACATCTTCAATATTCATGAAGGACATAACCACGAATTGTTGCCTCCAGCAATATTTTTCCCAATCACCATTAGTCCGTATCTATCTGCCTACCGACCTTTTCATTGCGCGATACGTAACATTATTTGTGCGTGTTCACCCTTAAATCTTTCACCAACATCTTCTTTCATTCGTCCAAAATCATCTGTAAGTTGTTAACAACAAGATTCAATTTCCAAATTCTCGAAATCATCTCTGCCATTGATGCTGTATCATCAACAGTTAATAGATTTTCAATCTTAAATTCTCTCAATGAAGGTTGAATTTTCTTTGAATGGTGTTTGTCATTTTGGCCAATGTTGCATCGGTAAAGTTGCAGTAGAATTCGGAATATGTCGGCACTTCACTTTTATTGTAGGAAATAATAGGGGCCCTCTTGTAGCTATTATCACGTGTTTGATCTAAAACGATACTTCTGTTGGGGTCTTTGTTAAGTCGGTATTGAAGGTGTGCTTGTGGTGGTAAGTAGGTACTCAGCACTTGTACTTAGTTAATTTAGTAACGTTTACTATTCTTTAACTATAAAATGATGCATTAAACGACAAAATATTTTGGTTAATAAAATTGACACTCAGTTTCAGAAATTTAAAGCTCTAAATGTTAGTACCTTATTCTGACTTGCGCTGCCTTACCTCTTTTCAGTTCGCTATACTTTTCTTCAACTCTAAGGTTGTCTGAGAGAGATCGCCATCAGCGATGAGACCGCCTACATTGTACATAACTATACTTTAAGATTTATAAAATTAGCGCAATAAAGAGTATACCTATCTATGTAATGAACTAAAATTTGTATCGGTACATAATTAAAGCCAATGTTTAATCGACCTTGCTAAAATTGGGTTTTTGTTTACTTTGATTTATTCGAACCTACGAGTAAGTAATCCATCTTGCACAATTTTGGTACGGTCAGCGATATATTCGATTTAATATTAATGCTAAACTTGAGACTATCAATAAGCACTTCAGAAATAAAATCTAATTGGAACTTTGTCAATAATTTATTACACCCATCGAAAAAAGGACTGCCAATTTTGCAAAAAGTGTTTACTTTCATACAATGACAACAGAATTTCTGAGACAGCAAAATTGCAAAATACCATACCCATTCTAATATAAGAGTATTAATTACCGGATTGCACACGCTTAGCCGGTTCAGACGGAGACACTTTGTCGTTATCAAATTTATTCACCCCTCTTTCACCCCTTTCTAGCTAGTTGACTGAATATTAATATACAGACGCGGGGTAATCTGTGACGATTAATGTTTTGGATGTATGAATATGTGTATGTTTTCAAACATTGTCGGGAGATGTTATGTTGAATGTGGAACTATTTTGGACAACCATAATATTAATATTCTTTAACTAGTTCTCATGGACTGCTATTGCTATCACCTATAATATAAACTGTATTCAGTCAAGGAGTAATATCACTATGAAATTCAATACTGTATTACAAAACTGTATGAGTTTAGTGATAATCTTGGCAAATAGCCAAATGACAAAAACACTTTGAATGAGAGGCAGGAGAAAACTTGCGTGGAATGAAGCTATTCGTTTCTAATATTTGCAGAATATAAATTTAACAACATACTTATTATATTAACTAATCTAGGAATTATCTATATTGTAAGCATACATGTTAGCGTAGATGCAGTTGAATTATAATGATTGAAAGTTTTCATAATCGTGGATAGAAATCATTTAGTAATTTCTTGTTTACTATAATTCAATTTGAAACAATATCGCCACCAGCCACTTTCATCGTATTGTGCGTATTATCGTCCCCTAAATTGGTGTCTTTTTTCTAATCCCCCTTGAAATTTGAGGTATCAGTATTATCTGAAATCTGTCGTCGGCTTAGAGTAGACAGCCACTGGAGATGCCCTAACGTCCGCGCTTCTAACAATTTGTTTCACCATTTTTTGCGGGGGACGAGGTAAACACGTACAGCACACCACCAAAAATTTTAATACTCAACAGTCACAAATTTTGCTGTCACGATAAACGCACACTACAGAAAAATTTAACACATCAAAAAATACACGCTCACAAATAAAGATTTCACGTAACTATGCAGCATACATACGAAAAAGACAGTGATGGGACACAAAGAATGAGTCAAATCAGTTTGGTGAATGAACTTATATATAAAATTGTAAGTGTAAAATTCTGCACATTGAAGATAAATAAATATTTATTTAGTCAGTTTGTAAAATAAAACCGGCCAAGAGCGTGTCGGACACGCACATGAAAGTGTTCCGTATCCAAAAGATGGGCCTTAAACCTTATTTTCATAGTTAAGTTAGGTAGTTATTTCCATACATTACCATTTAGTTAGGGCAACTGCACGTCATAAGTTGGTCGAGTTGTATTAAAAATACTATGTATGATACAGAGTCCGCTAAAGTTTTCGTTAAAAGTACAGTCAGCCACACATCAGGTTACCACAATCTGTCAAATTTCCTCAATTGATATTCAACTTAATGTGTATGACAGTATTTACTGTGATGTGTGGCTGTACGTAGGTACTTACTTGGAGATATAGAGCATATTTTTTTCAGAATTATTTTAATAGTATTTCAAAAGTTGGGGGGGGGGAGAGGAAGCTCTAAATTTAACTTTGTATTAATATATCTCGAAACTGGGGGGTTTGATCCACACTATGTCAAGGTAATTTTTGTTGTATTTAAAGATACCTTTTTAACGATACCGACCAGACACGATGGGGTAAGTCGAATTTATTTTTCGAATTAACTTTTCGCTGTATGGAAAGGGGGTTGAAAAATAATTATTTTTCAATAATGTTAAAAACCAATTTTTGGATTATCAGTATACATCTCTTTACCAATTTTCAGTGGCAATCGGTGCAGAAACGGCGGAGAACGAGCCAGGACAGACAGACAGACAGACGGACAGACATGACGAGTAGACTACGGAACCCTAAAAAATGGTGAAGTTGTGCAATACATACTAAAACGTAAAAAATTACAAATGTGCGCTAGTTGGGGTTAAACATTTGGACAAACAAAGGGAGAGTAAATGAAACAATATATTTTTAATTAGAATGATTTATTGAAATATTACAAAAAATCCTTATAACGCATTTATATTGATTTTCAAAATGAATAAGTTTATTGTACACGTGTCGAATATATTTCTGGGGGTCTAATTTTTTTGAAATATTGGAATAAACGAACATTCGTATACTTTTCTATATTAAAATTAGCGAGCTCCAATTATGGTTTACTATCTACTCCGTTATCATGCATGATACTCCCGGACCACATATTTTATTCCTTTTACCTCGAAATATTTTATAGCCACCAATTCTTTTTATTTTTAGAATAAATTCCAACATCGTATGACCAGAAGAAAGGACAGTAATTTCTCTAATTCACTTTACAATGTTTTAATATTATAATATACGTCTATACTATTTTATTCAAAATATAATGAAAAGAACGGATTTTCAAACTAACTGCAGTGAGTGAATGATTCATTCAAATGTCGAGTTGATTTTAATTGGTCCCACCCATCACTAGGACCGATACCACGATATCATTATTAAATTTTTCTGTCGTTTACGTATCGTAACGGTTTTTTATTAAAATAGATTTTCTAGTTTAATACACATTTAATAATTAATAAAAGTCATTACTAATGATAGGAAACGCGATCTGTTGCGAATTTTAGCTGTCAGATCGCCTTTTACATGAAAATACTGCACAATTCACCATTTTTAAGAGAAACGTCACGCGACACGGAGCGATGCAAAATGGCGATGTAGCGACATCCAAGTAGTTTTGTATAACTTAGTTGACCAGTTCCGAATAGTTGACCAATGTACTTTGCCGGAGGGGAAACGCCCGGTATGGCATCTCCAGTGCTATATACTCAAAGGTCGTCGGCAAATACTGCCATGTGTATACATACATATGTTGGGTCAGTGATGAACGATTTGTGTGGAATTTCATTTTATATACGACAATATTTTATTTTTATCTAGTTTTTAGTAATGGTTTTTTTAATAAAACTTGAATCAATTTGAGTAGCGGAACTGTGATTTCGCTACAGTTAATCAATGACGTTTCAATGTATTCAACAACTGCTTGAATATTTAAATCGAATTTTCAAAAGTTATTTCTTGGCATCATAATATTGGAATTAAATTTTAGTAGGTAGTAAGAAGACCAAAACTGTAAAAAACAATCTTCCCAATTTTGCGTTGTTTGCTGAGTAAATGATTACTGCGATCATCAGAAAAAAATTGTCCTAACGTTGATTCGTATCTATCTTTAAATACACAATTAACGATTAGCTAAAGCAAACAAACTTACCTAAGAGACCTACGCACACATGCTGTAACATGCAGAAGTATAAGAAATACAAAGGCAAACAATTCTATTATTCAATTTCAAAACCATTCCAGTTTCCTAAAGCTATTCATCATTATTATTTTGAACCAAAATTTAAACAAACTAGAAACAAAGTTAAGAGGTCTATCCTCATTCTAGCTTTCGTACCATCCAACTCGACACCCTGCCTCGGGGTGAATATATTACGGATTCCAATTCGAAAATTGTCAGACCTAATATCGTGTGAGCGGCGGACAATCGAATTTGTCCATAATGGAATTACCGTTTGATTATTTCCTATTAGTTATTTTGAAAACATTTCAACTCTTGTTGGGGTTTTGGGACATTTGATTAACATAGTGATTGGAGGATAAATACAAATTTTAATTATGATAAACGTTTGCATTGTAGTGTTAATGTGTTTGTTTATTGAATAAACTAGTGGCTTTTAGGGAATATTTTTACACCTAACTTTTTACTAAAATTTTTTTTTTTCAAAACTTTTTATCAGGTAGCAGGTAAGCAAATAAAATAATAAAAACGAATTACAATCATTTTTATGTTTTACATTATTATTAAAAAACTTGCTTTTACATTTCAAAATTACATTACTTTCTCAATATACCTAGACATCACAATAGCAAAAATATTGAATAAATCTAAGACCCCATTTAAATATAGTAATTTTAAAACTAGCTTGAAGCCTACAACAGTGTCATTGTGAGTTTATATTAATAAAATAGCATTCTAGGTACTGAATCCATCTTTCTTATAATAAGGTTAAACCGAACTTGGCCTATTCTTTTTCATGTTTCTGAGATTATTCTGTGACACGTCATGATAATTGTCATTAATTGTACTTGTAAAATAATTTCGCCCCAGCGAATGCCAACGTCCATACCACGTTGAAAACACCGGTTCTCGTCCGATCACCGAAGTTAAGCAACGTCGGGCGCGGTCAGTACTTGGATGGGTGACCGCCTGGGAACACCGCGTGCCGTTGGCTTTTTGCCATTTTTTAATTTTAGTTTGAAAATAACTATTGTTACTATTATTATTCTGCAATTTGTTTTCATGTAGTCATCATAAATAAAATTCCTTATATTTCACAGAACTTAATTACCTACATGTAGATACACAATAAAAACAGACGGTGCTTCTTCATTCGGATCAAAGTAAATATTTTCACAAATTAGGTACCTATCATAACGCGAGAAATAACAAGTAACACGTAATATTGAAATTATACCGATGTATAGTTAGAGTAGAATAAAGTTAAAAGAATTTTTAAAACTACTGGTCTAAGTCTTGGTCTAGTAATTACAGTATCGGTCCTTGATATCGGGGCTCTGGATTCGATTCCCGGGTCGGGCAAAATAATGTTTCGATTTTTTCGAACTTAGCTAGGGTTCTTAACCCCCAAGCCGCATTAGGCGAGCATGGTGATTAAGCCTACTCCCGTCATATTTTAGCTATGACTTTATTTTTCCCTGCAGTGGTACATTATACTAGGCCGATTCTTACATTGTATTGAAGTTACTGCTTGTCGTAACAGCAGCCGTGGTAACAAGCGGAATTCTAAAATATTCTTAAAACACTATATCTTGTCTAGTTAATCGCATGATCCACGCCATCCATTACTCGGTAATGTCTACAAATTGCGGTAAAACACCGCATCCATCTTCACGCTAATTATTTTGACATGGGTCCTTTAATTTCTATTAAAATCTCTTGATAAGGAACACGCAATGTGACAATTCCGTGGGTTGTACAGCAATACAGGATAGTTTGTCGGAGGTGTTAGATATAATCTAACCATCACTTTTTGATGTTAGAGCAAATAAGCAAGCGTAGTATAATGATGGTATGAACATCTGCGAGATGAGATCTCTTATTATTATTTTTTATGTGATAGGTAGCAGACGAGCAGGCGGATCACCTGATGGTAAGCAATTGCCGCCGTCCATAGACACATACAACACCAGTGGAGTCACAAGTGCGCTGCTAACCTTTTATCCCCTTCCCCCCCGATGTGCCTCCGGTACCCTCACTCACTCGGCGAAACACAGCACAGGAGCTGCTTTACGCCGGTTTTCTGTGAGGTTTTCTGTCAACTTAGCTCGAACGTTTTGATGAAATTTGAACGTTGCTGTATCGTGCCCACGCCACGCTACGATAACGCTAGTAGTCACCACGTAGTACCTTCGTTGACCGTTTCCTTCTAGACTGGCCGGATGGCGCACGGTAGAGACCCTACACTATAATAACATTTTGTGTGAAGATTTTTTTTTATACTAGAGGCGGCAAACGAGCAAGCGGGTCACCTGCTGGTAAGTAATCACCGCTGCCCATGAACATCTGCGAGATCAGGGAGGTCGCTGATGCGTTGCCGGCCTTTTAAGAAGGAGTAGGTACGCTCGTTTCTTGAAGGTCCCTAAGTCATAGCCGTCAGGAAATACTGCCGCAGCTAAACTATTCCACAAGACTGAGGTTCGCGGGAATACTTGTGTTTGTTCAATGTCTGGGTATTAATAATTATGTTTTTAAATACTTTTATATTTGTGATTCGTCTGTTGTCTAATATTATGTAACACAAGTGTTTAAACTACTTAGTACAGAGTCAGGTCAGGTCAATGTATGAGATGTTCTGTGAAGAATGTATTGCATACGTCAGATCTAATATAAGCAAACCAAGCTATTGCATGTCCCCTTAGCTATAATATTAAAAAAATGCGACTACTATTTTACCTCTTACCTTTTAGGTAGATAATATTTTGAGGTCCTTGACCGTAATGTAACTGTGTAAGCATATCTTAGAAACTCTGTTCAATTGATAGTCAATTGCAAATGCAATTGATATTGAATTAGTACTAATAAAGCAGTTAATTGGTTCTTGTCACTATGTTAACATATCCACAATGAGATTAAAATGTATGCATAGAAATACAGCATAACTTGTTAGGGCGTGAACATAATGCCAGCGAAATTTACACCATTCAATTTATTAAAAAGATAAATAAATAGAAGTCGCTTTACTGCGTAAAAAAATGGAAGCTGATTGATATATTTTTTTTAAATGGCCTGTATTGTGTTCATGACACATTTAATTTTGCCAATGTCAAGTGTAGTTTGATAAAGTGTAGTCAACAGTCGAAGTCAGTCGAAGTCACAGTCACTCAATAAAACGCCGGTGTTTAACGTTTTAATGTCCTAAGGATTCTATGGAGACTATTTTTAACAAAGCCGTAGGTTTTAAGACTCTATTAGGTCAAAGCAAATTGTTCACGTGACAACTCACTCGACACACAATAGCAGTGTTAAAAACGACACAATTCAATGATTCTTATATTAATATCACCCTGCGGCACTTCACTGCACAAAGTAACACCAAAGGCGAACGCGACTGTTTCATTCATTTGTGGGCTTAAGTGTTATACAAATTTAAGATGCCTTATTTTGAAAGATTCAGAATAACAATTCGCCACAAAAATTTTGGGAAAAATAGGCAATCCAGGAATCGAGATATTTAAATTAATAGTAAAAGTGAGGTTAAGTCAACTCCAAAAATATGTATACACTTTAGGACCTTGTCACTTACAGTTGCAAAACTTCTGAATTAATCCGAATAATTACGGAATAGTTCGCAGAATACTTCTTTCAGTCAGATTTTTTCAAATTATCGAAGTAAATGTTAGGTGATGTTTACACGATATAGATTGAAAAGTAAATTTGTCCAAATCTTAATTGTAGCAGCTAGCGTTTCTTATAGAAATCCGGGAGCACAAATGCATGCGCGATGTAAAAATACATAGTGACATCTATCGGAATTCGGAAACTATACCGAACTACTTGCTTGATTGCTTATTCTTAGCGCCATCTATTGGTGTTCCGTGCGTGCACCACGCGCTGTGCTGTTGTTCGTGCGAGCTGCGTGAGGTGCGGGGCGGGTGGCCCTCCCTGGAGAAGTTTTCACCCGCAAAGATTCCCCCTCTCATCCCCCGCAGGGAATGTTTCGATAATAATTCGATCGAACAATTCGCAGTAGGAGCTGAATAGTTCTGTGGATTTTTGATGAAGGTATCGAAGTGAACTGATCATTACTAATATTTTATGAAGATTTCTCCTGTGTTCGGGTTACTGGTTAGACAGTCAAGTTTTCATATTTTGTTAGTGAAATTACCGATTCGCGGAGGAGTTTTAAAAATGATAATCTATTATTATAAAAGTAGATAATTCTTTCATATTGCAATTAAAGAGCCTGACAATGAAAATAAAACAGAAAGAGAGAGAGAAGGATCCCCTTTCTTTTATATACAGGGTGGTTTTTTAGTGACGTCAATAAATTTTTTTTAGATTCCTCACGCCTGGGGGTATCCAAAAATACCCCATGTATGTTCAGCGATTTTTTGTAGTTTTCGAGTTATATTTTTTTAAAGGTTTTTTTTAAGTATTCTGCCAGCGAGGCTTAAAAAATTCATAACTTTTTTTTTATTGGCTATTTTGTAATTCTTTTTTTATGACATGTTTTCTAGAATGTTATTCATAATAAAAAAAATATTTGGCTCCCTAAAACCCCTTAATGTTACCCAAAAAAGGTCTTGAAAGTTAGAATTTTAGTTTTCAGTAGGATTTACTCAAACATTCAACTTCAAATTAAAAATACAAAGAGGAGTTTCCATAGCTTCGAAGTAAGTTTAAAAACTTCACAGGGTTCTAAACTATCAATATCATGAAAAAAAAATACTACTTAATGGGCCTTTTTTTGAAGTTATCGACCTCCGAACGCAGATAGGCTGAAAATGTATGAAACTCAATAAGGCAATTTTTGCTCGATTGAAGGATTTACTCAATATTTAACTTCAATTTAAAGTACAAAAAGGAGTTTTAATAGCTTCGGATTAAGTTTAGAAACTTAACAGGGTCCTAAACTACCAATATCATAAAAGAATAAAACTACTTTATTAGCCTCTTTTTGTGCCTGTGCTTGTTACTCAATGACTTGGATTGTGCAGTACTATGAGTTACTCACTAAGCCAATACGTGAGTTATAATCAGAGTCTAGTTAACACAGCGTAATTAGTTCAATATGGAGAGAAAATAACGCAAACAAAACACGTGCGCTTTTTATTTACTTTCTTTTATGTGATAGGTAGCAGACAAACAGACGGATCACCTGATGGTAAGCAATGGCAGCCGCCCATAGACACCTTCAACACCAGTAGAGTATCAAGTGCGCTGCCTTTAACCCCCTTTCCCCTAATTGGGCCTCCGGTGCCCTCACTCACTCGACGAAACACAGCGCAGGTGCTGCCGCCGGTCTTCCGCTGGCTGTACGCCGGTCTTCTGTGAGGCCGTGTTATCACACTGGTCGAGCCGACCCATTCATGCCGAAGCGTGCTTTTTTAAAACTATCGCAATTTCAAGGTTTATTTACTATTGGAATGTTAAAAAGTAGAAAAATAGCTTCAATTGAGTTTCATACATTTTCAGCCTATCTGCGCAGCTGCGTTCGGAGGCCGATTACTTCAAAAAGAGACTTATAAAGTAGTATTATTTTTTCATGATATTGGTAGTTTAGGACCCTGTTAAGTTTCTAAACTTAATCCGAAGCTATGAAAACTTCTTTTTGTACTTTAAATTGAAGTTAAATGTTTGAGTAAATCCTTCAATCGAGCAAAAATTGCCTTATTGAGTTTCATACATTTTCAGCCTATCTGTGTTCGGAGGTCGATAACTTCAAAAAAAGGCCCATTAAGTAGTATTTTTTTTTCATGATATTGATAGTTTAGAACCCTGTGAAGTTTTTAAACTTACTTCGAAGCTATGGAAACTCCACTTTGTATTTTTAATTTGAAGTTGAATATTTGAGTAAATCCTACTGAAAAGTAAAATCCTAACTTTCAAGACCTTTTTTGGGTAACATTAAGGGGTTTTAGGGAGCCAAATATTCTTTTTATTATGAATAACATTCTAGAAAATCATGTCATAAAAAAATAATTACAAAATAGCCAATAAAAAAAAAGTTATGAATTTTTTAAGCCTCGTTGGCAGAAAACTTGAAAAAAACCATTAAAAAAATTATAACTCGAAAACTACAAAAAATCGCTGAACATACATGGGGTATTTTTGAATACCCCTAGGAGTGAGGAATCTAAAAAAAATTTATTGACGTCACTAGTTAGACCACCCTGTATGTAGATTTTTTTTAATTTTTTTTCTTTTCGGTACCTTAACTGCAAATGTAACTTAAGGTAACTTAAAGTAAACCCATACATATGCCCCCAGATACAAACTGCAAATGTAACTTTGTATCTGGGGGCATATGTATGGGTTTACAAAGTTACTTATGCAGTTAACGTATCTAGAAAACTAGACTGAAATTGAAAAATGTTATAGCATTTTCTTTTATTTATCACATTTGTAGTAAGGTTTCTTTTATAAATGTAGATATTCTTATTTTTTTTCTTTTCGGTACCCTAACTGCAAATGTAACTTTGTATCTGGGGGTCAATGTATGGGTTTACAAAGTTACTTATGCAGTTCTTGTATCTAGAAAACTAGACTGAAATTGAAAAATGTTTATAGTATTTTCTTTTATTTATCACATTTGTAGTAAGGTTTCTTTTATAAATGTAGATATTCTTATTTTTTTTCTTTTCGGTACCCTAACTGCAAATGTAACTTTGTATCGGGGGGGTCAATGTATGGGTTTACAAAGTTACTTATGCAGTTCTTGTATCTAGAAAACTAGACTGAAATTAAAAAAAATTATAGCATTTTCTTTTATTTATCACACTGTTCTCTGTCCTTAGCATGTTTTTCTGTGAAATCCATACAATTCCATCCATCCATAGTTGATACTCGCTTGCAGAATAATCGTCACCAATAAATTGGACCTAATGTGTCTTAAGAGTATTTTTTTTTCTCTCTCATCTAAGCCGCAAGGAAAGAACAGCCTGCCTGACTCGCCATGTAGGCGGGGGTATGGCTGGGATGGTCATGGGTTGACCCTCTTCATCATTCATGAATTGATTGATGATTCATCGTTCATGAAGGCTCGCGAGAGTAGCAGACACGCGCTTTTGTTATGATAATCCCGATTTTTTCCTTAATCGAATTATTCCGATTAATTCGGAATAATTCAGATCTATTCGGAAGTTTTCCAAGCGAATGATTCGGAATGTTTCCCGGCCGCAACACTAGTCACAATGCATAATGTGAAAGAAAGTAAAAGTCGTTCTTATTACATGTATTTTAATCGTTTTTAGACTAAATTATGCAAGTAGGTAGAGGGCCGGACATAATATTGACACATACCTAACAGACTCAATCAGAATTAACTATGTACAATTTTGGTTCAAAGTACACATTACTAGAGTACTGTGCGACGTGGCGTTGTATAGTAAGGACAGCTCCAGCCTGATTTTCTGCCGCACCCTGCTTCTTGGGCCCTTAGGCGTTGATTTTTAAACATTTCCACAGGGCAGGAATGAGGAAATTCGACTTTGCTTATCTTTCAACAATCATCGCATCACCGGCATAATCCGAGACCAGAATTAGGTCCAATTGTGTAATTAGTCTCCGTGATAAAAAGCTGTCCACAACTCTGAAATTAATAACATTAATTCGATTTAAAAATACATGAAATTCTCAATATTTTTCTTGACAAACGTTTTATTGACATTTGTCAATTCAATTTTTCTTTATAAAAAAGAAAAATACATCACCTCACACTTCATCTCGAAAGAGTTCTAATGAGTCCGAGTGTTTCATAGATTAGGTACAATATCGATTATCAATTTCTTACACGATTTTCATACATTTTAACGATTATTGTGTTGTCATCAAATTCACTTTATATCGATAGTTAGTTTTATACGATGTTTTTAAGTTTTCTAATATTCTGGATTGTAAAATGATCTAGTATTTTGTGAGTTTCTTTACAAAAATATAACCGATTTTTGAGGATGCTTTTCATCTTGATAACTTTGGGCCCAGAGATCCCCTCCTCCTTTGTACGTACACTAAAAAAATTCGAACCATAGGTACATTTTGCTCAATACTTATATTCTATACTTACTAATTATAATAAGATAGCTTCTATACTAAATATGTTACCCGTAAAGACGAAACACTGCATGCGATGTAAACGACATCTAGCGCCATCTATTAGTAAAGATTCGAACTGCTACCAAACTCGCAAAACTATGTCCCGACGAAACGAAGTGAGGACGGGCCACTAGTATAACATAAAAAAATATACTACGAGACGATGTGTATCAGTCCATAAGATTTAGTTATAAAATAAAACAATGTTAGTGATAACAATTTACACAAACTTGTGTTCCACCCTTTACATAACATTACAATACAAGTAGTATCTACAGGTTATCTGTCCTAATTACTTGATCCGAATCAGCGATATGAACCGTTAATTGTCTTAATATACGTCTAATTATATCTAGTTAATTAGTCAGCGACATCGCTGTTTTGGATTGACATTCCGATTTCTCGATAGTGGAAGATTTATAGATAGACAGACATCATCTTAATCATAGGTATTATGACAACTCACTCCCTCATCCTAATCTTAGGTATTATGATAGCATACTCTCTCATCTATAAATTGAATCTATAACTAACTGAGCGTTAAACATGTAACGTAAGTCTAAAATGAAAAAAAAAACAAATCTTTTACATAATTTTTAACTCTTATTTTAGCGGATACGCCGATGAAAATACATACTTATTTTCATTTATTCAACCTTGGCCTCTTTTTATCTTTTTGCGGAGCTACAGATTATTCTATGACATAACTATTATGAATTTTCTACATATACGCCAATTTCGCTTCAGCGTATGCCAACGTCCATACCACGTTGAAAACACCGGTTCTCGTCCGATCACCGAAGTTAAGCAACGTCGGGCGCGGTCAGTACTTGGATGGGTGACCGCCTGGGAACACCGCGTGCCGTTGGCTTTTTGCCATTTTAAATCTATTTTTTTTATGCGATTGGTGGCAGACAAACAGACGGATTACCTGAACGGATAGTAATGCAAGAAAAATATTCTGGGTACCTTAGAATTATTCTAAGCTGGGTACGAATTTTATTGACATGGACCAAAGTACAGTTAGTTACTCACATACAAATATGTCTCGAATCAATCTCAATAAAACCTCTCAGAGAAATGAATAATGATGGTAATGATGCATAGGGGGCTCTAGTTAGAAAAATCGCGTTAATTAAAGATATTAATGATAAGGGCGCTGCGCACCCGAGCGGAAACTATGGGGAAATGGCGTCGCTAGAGGGCGCTTTTGACATCGGTTTGATGTCATGTCGTTTTTAATTTTTTCTTTTGCGATTTTCTTTTAATCTTCTTTAACGAGGTGCTATTGGGTACAAATAGGACGCCAAACAATATAATGAAATGATCAGTAATATTATATCGGTATTATTGAGTATTTGCGTAGTCTTCAACCGTAGAAAGAAAGAAATTTCTTTCTAATGTACTAGCACGTAATAGTTAGGTATAAGTTATGGTTTCAGTAAACATCATTACCAGCTAGGACAATTCCAGCACACATACCTATAAAATTTAACGTCCACCACCAAATCATAATCTCCAGTCCTACGTATCATTACCATAACAAGAGGAACCAGTAAATTGGTCCAATTTCACAACACCGTCATTAGACTGGGCATCAAACAATTGTAATCCCGGTTATGACGTCATAACTAAACGGCCGCATGACGGGTCAAGTTTCAATAGCATCAAAAACCTTAAATGTCGCCCTCAGGACCTGTTTGCATAAAGATATTTGGACATAAAATCTTACGACACCTTAGGACAATAGTATGTGTGCGGTTGGTTACAGGATTTTGAGGCTTAGGATGGTAATGATAAGAACCATAACAGTAGACGAAGTGTGGTATTCAAAATCTGATAGGACTGTAGATACCATGGTGTTAGATATATTAAGGATATTAATAGGTATTTTTAAATTTATAATCGAGTTCCTAACAAGCTTTAGCTTGTAAAGTTCCTACTCTAAGGCCCATTCAGCCAGGCCCAATCAGGTCTCAAAAATTAAATGCTTACTTACCCAAGCATTTAATTTTTATTATGAGATATACCTACCTACTCGATCTGGTTAGTTTATTTTATCAGAGCTTTTTTTTTTGTTTAATAGCCCTATGATATCCGATCCAAATTATTTTAAATAGCATCGAAAATCAATATTGATTAAAAAAAGATTAAATTTATTTCACATCCTTAAGTTTTCGGTGGCACAATGATTACAGTATCAAATGTCACGCAAATGGCGGAGGATGTGGGTTTGATATTTTGCGAGTAACTTTAAAAAACTTTTTTTATTTGTCCCTGTTCAGGCAGCCAAGAGAAACCCTCCATTAGCTATAATTCACAGGCTTGCAACGATCTAGTTGTAAACTAGGGAATTGCCTGTGCAATTCCTAGTTTACAACTAGATCGTTGTTAATCAACCTATATCTGGCGGATATCTTCAGTTGCCTAATAAACTACGCTTAAAACTTAAACAAATTAAAACAGTACAAGTCTCTAAACAACTTTAAACGTAGCCACCCCACACAGGAGCTAGTAAAATCATTACCATCCCGCTTCGGGCGTCATTCCCCGTTTAAATTAAACGCGGGACAATGGTCAGCCGCGGTAACGGTCTTGAGCCTAAGTTATGTGCGGATTAGCCCTATCTTAATATCTGAGCATTAACAAGGGTGGACGGAGTGGAGTTGGTGTGATTCGGACGGATATGTTGGGGAATACCTGATTTAAGAAAGCAGGGTTATTTTGATAGAATGTAAACACACATCTAAAGTTTCTCTTATGTCATTTTTTGGAAAAGTTTAGTTACATTTAAAAGAATGACACATAATATAAATCGAGTGTTCAATATCCTCCTTCATTATCCATCTTCACTAAAACCTAATATGACAAATATCGTTAATGATGGATTTCATCGTCATGCTATTCCTTAAAATGTTTAAACAATAAACTTAGTGTTGTGTGACTAACTAGGTACTGTTATCCAATAAAACTAAGCCAATTATTTACAAGTTTTACAACATTTATTTCTAGATTTTTTGTAAATTTACCAAAAGTGTCATTCCCCTACAACAGGCATATTGACGGGTAATGAGGCAGAGGCAATGATTGCGAGTAGGATTACTGTACACGGCAGACAGGGACGAGATTTGACGCCGATATTTACGACCGCGACTGTACTCGCTCGTTTAACTTTATGCGTCACTTGATGTCTATGGTATGTCTAGGTTGTCGTAAACTTTGAATTTGATTTGAATTGTTAGTGTCGGTATTGTTGAAGATAGAAACATCGAAGTAAAATAAGTAGGTACGACAAGTAACCAAGAATTACCTACAGAACAAATTGTAGGTATTCCATTAGTAATTTCAAAACATTAAGTATATTTCTTAAAACTGAAGCTTTAAATCTTAAATATCCTTCAAACTTCCAACCTTAAAAAGATTCAAAATATTGTTGGTTGTTCGAAATTATTACAACTGCACACAACGCACACGCGTGCAACATTTTGCTATTGTAAT
The DNA here is from genome assembly GCA_014851415.1 of Cnaphalocrocis medinalis. Classification (NCBI taxonomy): domain Eukaryota; kingdom Metazoa; phylum Arthropoda; class Insecta; order Lepidoptera; family Crambidae; genus Cnaphalocrocis; species Cnaphalocrocis medinalis. The sequence continues at coordinate 12,953,496 of CM026294.1, forward strand.
TTAGTAGGCGTTATCTTGTACAAGCACTTTTTGAACTGAATTTTTGATTATGTTCACATTTTTCACTCTGGACAACCTTTCATGTGGTAAATAATTGTGTTTGTCCAGTATCTGGGTGTAATATAATATGAATTGAAGTACCTATTATATTTTTAATTAGTTAGGTTTCGGTGTTTGATATCTGTATCACAACTAAGTGCATAAGCTACTTTTACGGAGTCAGTTCAATGTATGAAATGTTGTGAGAATTTTTAATTTAGATATGAGATGATATTGAAATCTAAGTTTGTACAGCAACAAATGACGGTAATTTACAAACTATTGTATTCTCACATTGCGGCTGTCACCGCTCATACAACATCATACAGATAAGGCCAAGTTAAATGGTTTGTTAAAACTCCCTTTTGAATGTCTTTGATGAATGATTTACCCCTCATCCCACGAGAGGGCGGTGCACCCTTTAAAGTTAGAGTGTGAAGTAATTATTTGTTGTCATTTTTGTCTCAGAGTAATTAGTTATTGTCATGATTTTTATCACATCACCCCTAGATTCTATGCATTGGTAAGTATATGCAACGTAACCAATACGACTCAAGATGTTTTTTTTTGTTAAGTGCAAACATCTACATTTTTTTTTCAATTGAGTGGCAGACGAACAGACGGATTCCCTGATGGTAAGTGATTGTCACCACCCGTAGATACCTTTTTTTTTTGTTGACCTGCAACACCAGTACGGGCCACAAGACGTCCAATATGGCCGTAACCTATCCTCGAGTAGTATCCTGTGATATAGGGTAATCGCCATCAGTCGTAGGGCCGGCCCATTCATGGCCGAAGCGTGGCTGTCCTCATGGTATTAAATTTTATACCTATTTTTGTAGCGGATTCTGACCTTTGCATACAACACAAAGTCTGCCAATATCACTTCCCATCGTTGAATCAAAGTATTAATTACAGTTACAACGAAATCCTCTAATATGCAAAGTAATATTGCCAGCCGCTAAATACCGGGATTACGGGGGCAACTTTTAATCTGGGCACCCTAACAGAATAAATAGACGTGCACTATTAGGAGAGCAATGTATGTGTTGTGTGTTTGACTGTGTGACTCGTCAGAAAGATTAAATAGTAGGTTTTATTATATAACTACCTGTTATCCGTGACTTCGTCCGCGTGGAACAGTATCTTTGGGAAGTATTTTTTATTATTTAATAATTATTTTCACCCCCTTTTAATACCTTACAGCCCCCTTTTTGCAATAAAAAGTAGTCTATATTCGTATAGCTAGCAACATCAGTAGAGTCACAACAACACTATCCCCCAATTGTGTCTTCTGTGTTCTTTTGTTATCACTCCGGTCGAGCCCATTCATACCGAAGCGTAGCTCTCCCATAGAAATCCTTTAGGTCACGGAAGACCCAAAGGCTGGCAAGCTACTTTGCCCAGAGAATTTTCATCGCTCTCCAACAAGGTAGTGCTGTCACTTTGGGGACATTGCCATAGGGGCCTCTATGTTTTAAATTTTTTTTGGTATTTTATTTTGACAAAACTGAGATTAATTTACTTTTTAATCCCTATGACGTATACTTTCCATTTTTAACACCCATCCCAATTTAAAACTTACCCAATCTCGCGTCCCCATCAAGATGCTTTGATAATGCCGCCACCAAGATGGCTGGCGCGTTAATTTGCTATAATCCCGCCGCGAATTTTAGCGCGTGACAAATGGCGCTAATAAGAAACCTGTCGAGGATTACTGTTGGTTAATTGACATTATTATTGTCACCACAAGAGCATATTATGTGGTAGAGAAGGGAAAAATATCGATAGTTCAATAATTATAATTATCAAACGTTTAAATTAGGTTATTGCAGCGCGTCAATAAAATACGAAAATTAGGTACCTAATGCGTTATGACTTGTAGTCAAAAACGTAACATTGATAACTTTGGATGTCGGGGTCTACTCTGAATCATAATGACCAGGATAGCATCCTCTGCGTAAAGCCGGCCAACTTTCATGATTAAAAAGGCAGTACTCACCATTATTCATCTTCTTATGGGCACATTATCTGAAACAATAGAAATTAACAATAAACACAGTAATACTCGTAATATTTGCGGCAACACATATCCTACGTTCTCTTAATCGAAATCAATTTTTGCCTGTATTTTTTTCCAACATAGAGTTTGTGATCAGTGATCACCAATCCGCATTAGGCAATTGCGGCGTGGTGATTAGCCTAATCCTACCAAAGTAGTGATGACTTCATTTCTATGATGGAGGCCCTGCAGTGGGACAGTATAAATGCTGATACTTACATCTCAATATTATAGAATCCGTCAACGAGGAATCGTCAAAATTTTATTTTAAAGATTGGAAAAAAAACTATAGATGTTTCAGAATACGGAAAAGTGCACAGAGGTATCTAATTGGTTTATCGATACACCCTTTTAAGCATTCTTTCAAACAAAACTAGTCGTTAAACCACACATATCTGAAACATCGATAAGTATTTCCCACCACTATTTCATAATTTAAACTCAGAATTAACACCGCCGTAAGCGGATTACCGTTAAAATTAAAATGGCGGCGCGTAATTAAAATGTGTCATAACATTTGGGGTGACAGAGTGTATGCAGAATTAGTTTTTAGATTATTTGCCAGTGGATTAATATTTCGCGGGGTTTTGCAATTTAGTGTTTGGGGGAAAGCGGGCTGAAGGTTGGCTGCGCATTTGTGACTCTACTGGCATTGCAGGTATCTATGAGCGGCAGCAATCGCTTAATCGGTGATGCGTTTGCTCTTCTGCTACCTATCCCACAAAAAAATCAGTAAATAGGTAACTAGTTTAATCTTGCCACAAGAAATCAATTTTAACATCAAAGTCGTAAAACCCAAAAGCCTTATAAAAGGCATAAAACAATTGATTTTCCATTGTGTCTGTGCCTTACGACGATAATAGAAAGTAGCAAGCAAAACTAAATTGATGTACAATCATACCCACAACCAGCATGATTCATCCAAACACTGTAATTTGTCATCGCTCCTTCATTCCGACTTCTGGTCATTCCCCTACGAACTACAACCCTAACCCTTTTAAATTAAAACCTACTAACTGAACAGATATCAACCTTAATCCTTCTCAATAAGGGCTAACAAGTGATCGTACAGTTGACAAATGAGGTCTATCCATAAGGTGATGGAGGACTGTCCGGTCAGACAGATACCAACGATTCGAGCCGGAGTGCAAGTCGTATGTAATACAAATGATTTAATGCACTATTACTATGATAGACAAAGGCTGATTTGCAAAGGAATGAGGGTTCGGTATGTTGTTGCCTTTGACTGCTTCAGTGGCGCAGTGGGTAGTGGCTCTTGGAGTCCCAGATTCGATCCCCGAGTCGGACCAAGTTTTTAAATTACTTAGATTTTCTGTTCGCCATCAGCTCTTCAACCTCGGCATTTTTTAGGATACTCCCTATGGCGAGCCCTAACATAATGGGAGAGACGAAGGCACATAGACTCCGATGGCTCGGCCACGTTGAAAGAATGGTATCAGATCGGGGCGCCAAGAGGGCATATCTTGGGCAACCTACTGGTCGTCGGCCAGTGGGGCGCCCACGCTACCGCTGGCGGGATGTAGTGGACGCGGACCTGCAGGAATTGCAAGCAGGAGATTGGCGACAAGCTGCACAAGACCGAGACAAATGGCGACATCTCGTATCGGAGGCCAAGACTCATTTTGGATCGTTGAGCCATCGGAGTAAGTGAGTAAGTAAGTAGATTTTCTGTTCAGAAATTGCCAAAGTCAAAGCTCTGCAGTGGAACCTTATAATAGGCTAATATGTACTTTAGGGTGCGTTTCCACAGTAGCTGCGTGGAGTTGAGCGGAGATTTTATAAAAAATTACCAATCACATTGATCAGAGATGAGATGTGTATTTTGAGTAACGTGATTGGTCAATTTTTACAAGTCTCCGCTTAACTCCAAGCAGAAAGCTCTTCTTCTGTGTAAACGCACCCTTACCACAAAATAATTACACACAGAAGTTAGACTTTGACATATGCTAGGGTTGTTGCCCTGCATGAGTACATAAGCGCGCGGCCTCTACCATAGACCTCGACAGTTTGACAATATTATGTCATAAGTTAAGATTAATGTGGTCGAAAAGGAGTTTTTGCCCGTTAGTGCGCATGCGTGAGTACATGACATATGTTTAGTTCTTAGTGGGCAGTCAGCCTTCTGTGTCAATATGTATTTTGTGCCCTTACTGTATCAACTTTTTTAAACAAAATCACGAGTTAATCTTTTCGCCTTATAAACCACCTACAAATGTTTAAACCCATAAATTCGTATTACTTTTAATAGTTTCATGGAACGGTTAAAGCACATTTTTATGTAAAACTCGGGAATCGAACAAAACCGTTCATATATTTTGTTTGACAATTAAAACGGTCTATATTTTTAAATAGCTGGTAATATAGCCGTTATGAATAACATAACACATGAATATTGAAAGTTTTACGGAATATAAAGCATTAAATTGGGGCCATCGCGTGTGAAATATTCGCTAGATGGTGTACTGTAGGATCAAGGCATCTAATAGTTAATGAAATAAAAATTGTTACTTCATTCAATAGACCTAAGTCCATACAGAACACTCATGAATGTCAATATGTTTGTTGATGAAACAGATATTTTTGTGTTGGGTCTGGGTGTTTGTGATACTTTCGTTGTTTCTGGTTTCCATAGCGCAAGGGAAAACCTTAGTTTGGGACTAGGACAATTTATGTGATGTATCGGAATGCATTTTTCTGCCGAGAAGACACAAGAATGAAACTGAGCAATGACAAACATGTTAAGTGCAGAGATCTACATTTTTTTTCAATTAAGTGGTAGACGAGTAGACGGATTACCTGATGGTAAGCGATTGTCGCCACCCATAGACACCTGCAACACCAGTAGAGTCGCAAGTGCGCTGCCAACCTTTAACTCCCTTTCCCCCCAATTGGGCCTCCAGTGCCCTCACTCACTCGACGAAACACAGCGCAGGCGCTGCTTCACACCGGTCTTCTGTGACGCCGTGGTATTACTTCGGTCAAGCTGGCCCATTTATGCCGAAGCGTGGCTTTCCCAACGTAAAAAATATATGTGGGACATCAACAAAACTAACAATTTGACTTTCATTACCTACATCTAATTCATGTTTCCACCCATCCCAATCCCAAACAAAACCAACTAAAGCACCCAAATCTTAACCCTTCCTGTTAATGATCTACTCGCATCAACCAGATTGGGGTCCCCATGACCGTACAAAACAAACTCGCTCTTTCAATACAGTGGACAGACCCGCGTCAGCAGAACAAAACGGTTAAGAATGAAAAATGAAATCAAGTGGACAGCCCGATGAGGGGCGCTGCTGTGACTGCGAACATGGGAAATATAACCCAGAAAGGTAATAAAAAGATGATAGTGTATAAAGCACGCAAGCAGGCGGTTTGCCATTAATCCGGTAGATGGCACGCCGGTTTAAAAATAAACTCAAGACAATTCAGACGGAACTGGTGTTTTTGTTCAACCGTCTCCCTGCCTGGACCTCGAAGGTGCCTTGTACAGATAGAGGTAACTTTAAGTGGTGTTAAAGCAAGTGTTATCATACCATCAGCTTTAACACCTGCTTCTTGGTCAGACGATATCGTAATGGTAGTGGGAAAACAATGGATGGGGCTGGCAGTGGACCGTAGGAAGTGGCGTGGTAAAGAAGAGGCTTATTCTCAGCAGTGGGTGAACGTAGGCTGATGTGATGATGATGATGATCAGCTTGACCTTGGGTTTAACAGTTTACGCAAGAGAGAGCTAAAATTGAGCAGCTTATTATTCTTCTATACCCATGTTTTTGTTCACTGCCGGGTCCTGGCAAAAGGAGTTGACCCAAAAAGGTTTGGCTGGACGTCGTGAGAGATGTCAACATACGTGCCAATAAACTTGTGACAATGGATGCCTAAGACCGTAAAAAAAAGAGAAGGACAGGAGGAAAGGAGTTGTGCGAAAAAAGGAAGGAGAGGAGCAGGTATGGGGGGGGACTGGAGTCCCTTAGACTTCGAAGCAACAGCTAAGGACGATACCAGGACAGAACAAAATGATGACGTAAATTGTGACAATTTTGTTTTTTCAGTATTTAGGTGTTGATTTTTATGCCTACAATTATTTGGAACTAGCTTTTGCCCGCGACTGCGTTCGCGTGGTTTGTAGTCTATGTGTTATTTTGATGTATAAGCTATATTGTGGTAAAGTTTGATTCAAATCATTGTATTTACTTGTTTCCTTCCAATCAAAACCCCGTGAAACTTTTTCCTTCGTCACTTCCAATTTGGCCTACATCCACAGTTACCATGGTCCCTCATCGGAAGCTTGACCATCATTTATCAGCACACTTATCCAAATTTACATAAAACGCCATGATTAATGTCCACGCGTGATCGTGGCTCAATGAACCCATGTTTTATAGTATCCTTAGTAGATACAATGTATCCAATGCATTATCATATGGGGAGGATGGGGTAGCAAAAAGTGAAATCGTTAGTCTTTGCAAAATTTGTGTTAGTTTGTTGTTGGTTTGAATTTTTAATCGTGTGGACAGAGATTTTTACTCTTTGGCTATCGGCAAAAATCGATGATAAACCTCCTGTTAAAGTCAAGAAAACTTGTCTTTTATAATGTAAGTATGCATTTCTACTCAAGCGCTTTCTTTGATAATTATAGTACGGGAAAGTGAAAATATGAAATGCATAATTTTGGTTTTAGCTAAGAACATTACCGATTGTTATAACTTTGAAACAAAAAACAAAGTCTAAATCGGTTCTTTAGAACTTAAAAAGGACACACAAAGCCAACAATAACGATATAATAAATATTTATACCTTTAAAACAATAAATCTGTACGCTCCCAACAAAAGCTTCGCACGCCCCAATATTTCTCATTTGCAAATCCCCCACTCGTTGGAAACCGAATATGAGTAATGGCTCGTCTTAATTCGAGCCTTTTTCGACATTTTTCGAGTCTCTGCGGAGGCTTAGCGGAGATTTACCGCTTCCGACTGTATCGCTGGTTTGAGTTTTGTCATTGTTTTGTACACCGCAACGGATTTGCTTCTTGTTGGGCAATTTTGCTACACGGTAACATAGGGGTCTAGCTACTCAGAGACGTTAAATAAACCTTCAATTAAGTATATTGACGTTTATCTTAATAGACTTAAAGTCTATCCCATAGGTTAAATGACGTCTCTAAATGTTTGTTGATGAAACAGATATTTGTGTTGGGTCTGGGTGTTTGTAGTACCTTCGTTGTTTCTGGTTTCCATAGCACAAGGGCAAACCTTAGTTTGGGGCCAGGACAATATATCTGATGTTGTCTCAATTTATTTATTTATTTATTTAAATGCGAACAATGGTAAAATACAGAGCATGTTCTTTGACACGATAACCACAACCAACACTTTGACAACACAAGACAAAACAGAGGAAGAAAGTCGCCAAGTGATCAGGTCATCCGTCTCCTCTCGTGCCACCTATCATAAAAGAATATACTAACAAATCTTCAAGCAAGACAGCAAGTAACTTCAACAAACTCATACATCACTCGCACCTCATAAACAGAAGCAAATGAAGCCAGACTCGGCAAACAGATGACGCTCGTTTTTCCCGCATCCGCTGTGGCATTCAAATTTGACAATGAGTAATGTATGGTCATTTCCTACGGTTCGAACGGGAAACCAGCGGGTAGTGTGGCGAGATTTGTAAGAAATGATAAAGAGATTTCATGGTATATGTTGAATGTCATTCCGAACCAGTGGTAGATTATATTTTTTGATATGCATAAGTGTTCTGTATGGGCCTAACTTGCATAAAGTTTTTTCTATTTCGATTTATATTTCTAATGATGACTTATTTTACAGATTGATAGAAATTGTTCTCGTTTTGACTGACTGAAGGATTTTCAGAATCTCTACCAATAATAGGTACCAAGATGACAAAGTGATGAAAATGTTGCTTCACCAACAAAAAATCAGTTACTCAAGTCTTTTGCTAAGTATTTTTGTCCCTTGCTGTTTGCTTGCTTGATTGTTAGTATGTTCGCAATAAATTTGCTGTATTTTGAACAACTACATTTTTTTTACATAACTCTCATATGCCCTAAATCATAGTGAGGGCGGGTTACTGCTTCTCTAATCATCATTTCAGCCAATAGACGTCCACTGCTGGACATAGGCCCCCCCAAAGTTCTCCACACAGATCGGTCCTTGTGCCACCCGCATCCAATGGGCTCCCGCGACCTTCACCAGATCGTCGGTCCACCTGGTGGGAGGCCTGCCACGGCTGCGGCCTCCTGCACGTGGCCTCCACTCAAGGACCCTTCCACCCCAACGGCTTCTCTAATAAAAGAGGCGAAAACAAACACTGCACAATAATGAAAAATCAGACCCAAAATCCAACCAATCACATTAATCTAGACGAATGAGGCATACTCCGTTAAATTCTTGTACCTTCAGATAAAAAGCAAAAGAAACCTGTAAACCCATACCAAAGTAGATTAATGAAGCATAATGGTGTTTCCAACAATAAAAAACACACAGGTTTAACATCGAATTTCGATTTGGGCAAAGGAATACCATAATCGGTCATACTTCCTCGTTTTTAAATGGATTTGAATTTTTCGTTCCGTTTGTTGGTGAATTTTGTGTTTCTGATTTTATGATTTTATGTTATCGATGAAATTAATAGCTGTTGACTGTTTGGATCACTTATTAAACACTTTATATAAATGTGGAATGGGTTCTATGAGGTGGACTGACTAGATAAAAGCAGCAAGTGACTCATCATAACTTAATTAATGCACGAAGAAGGCGGCCATTAGAGAAGAGTGGCAGCATGTTGTAAAGCTTGCCACCAATGCCTGAAGTGATGACCACGACTACACAGTCAAGAGCGATACCGACTTAGAAGAAGCAGGAATGGTTTCAGAGTGAAAATTTATCGGCAGTCCACTTGTGGGATTCAAACGCAAAACCTTTAGCGGCTCTGGAAAAATGCTATAACCAACTGATTCTGAACCTCTTCTGAACATATTGTTAGAGCCAGAACATGGCAATTATAAACGATATATATAATTTATTGTAATCATTTCGAATTAAGCACTTTTTTTCGTTCGTAACACCTTTAATTTTTTGATAGCTGAGTTAGTCGAAGCAATTTTGTGTGATTTTTATCATAGTTAAGATAAAAATAATTTGTTGTAACTACTTTTGAAACCACCAACTTAATAAAATACGTATCCCATATGTCTACATTGGTTGCGTATATTTTCCAGATACCTCCTTTAAATCCCATTGAAGCCATTCAACTTCCAAAATAAAAAGTCAAGCCCCAATTTATTAGTCTACCCAAAAGGAACAATAATCGTACAAATGCAACAATATCGAGGAAAACATTGTCTCCATCAGGGGCACTTCATCTCCGCTGCTTTAGAGCATTTGTGAGCATTTGCGAGAATTTACAATGCTTTTAGTCACACACCAGTGGCTAGCTCACACGTCGGATGCCGATCTGTTTTGGGGACATGGAACAGGATTTCGTTGGAGGTGGTATTGGACGAGTGGTTTTAGAAGCTACTTTCAGAAACGTGGAACCAAGATTCCAGAAGGTTGATCTGATTCCCCTGTGAAAAGGTTACAAAGGTCAGGACTGTCGTTTCATTATTACCTATTAGCAGATTTCCTAAATCCTGAATCACGGTCTCCCTAAATCCCAGGCTCTGAAGCAACAGCTTTGGATGCAACTGGATATAACACGCTAAGATGACAGAGATACAAATGTATCGACGAAATCGTTGATGGTAAAATATGTACCTACATTTGGTTTTTAAAAAGGAAATGTACGAAAGTCATTATTAATCACTAGTTAGTTCAAAGTATTGGGAATTGTATTAGCGTCGTCGACACAGGGGTTGGTATTGGAGAGGTAGTCTATTTACATTTAGATAAACGTTGATTCTCCTGGCATTTTATTTGATTGCTATTAAGGGTCGTATGTACAATAAGTGCGTTGAAACAAATTAGGTAAGCCTACTTAAACATTTTAATGTAATGTATGTTACTCGTTTATTACTTTAATTCTGGTAAAACAAGCGCTATTTTTAAATAGCTATACGCAAAAAAGAATAAGAATTTGTTTGGTTTTTGTAGAAACATTTAAAGGCTTTTTGAAAACCTAAGCCACAACTACGACTTTAGAGTGATTTTAAAATTGCTTGTGCGAGCACTGTGTGGCACTTCTGATATTTCGAACATGTGGTTGACCGAAAATGCCGCCTCCGAAATTCATAGTACTCCCCAAACTCCCAAGAAAAGTCAAGCAATGCAAAGGGGAAGATGTAGATTTTCCTTACACCATTAACATGTATATTGCCCTTAATTTATCGCGCAACGCTTTTGATGGCGCGAAGCGTTTTATACGCAACATTCCAGATATTTCCAACGCGATTCGCAATTGTTTTTAGTGAATTGGTTTTTGAAGGTTGTTAAAGACTTATCTCCAAGGATGTAAGACAATTTGAATGTTGATTAATTTTACGATTATTTTCGGAATAATCTGGTATGTAAATTTTATGTTTTTCATGAGTTCCTATGCTTAACTCTTTTATCGTCATTTCTGCGTGTCTTTCCCAGTTGCATTCGAAGTCCAGTGGTTTGCTTGAACCAACCAAGAGTAAGTCTGGTAATATTAAAGCGATGATAGATTTTGTTGGGGTCACCAAAAATGGCAATTTACGTTGAGGTCACCAAAAATTATCAAATATCTTCGGACATTAATTAAATCCAACGATCTCCCACGCGCTGGCGACTAACCTCTTTCATTTCCGGAAAATTTTCTATGAATTTGGAGTATAATAGAGGTAAGTAAGATTTTGTATCTGTGTTTCTAACTGTGTAATTTCAAGATATGTGCGTAGAATGAATTTATTCATTTCCAGACTCCATCTTCTACGCACTCCTGCGCTGCTGGAGGTGGGTGCAGAATTTCTGACACAAGGTGTCTCCTGCACAACATCCTCCACCTGCATACTATGTGTAGTAGATAACCTTCTGCGAGGTAACCTATTTGGGCCGGCTGATTGGTGGTGTTCTATTGCGCCGGCAATTTCTTGTGCGGCAGCTGTTCGCCGATT